>CM060330.1:10805161-10807661 GCA_030674155.1 Stramonita haemastoma
TCTCTCTCTCTCTCTCTCTCTCTCTCGTTAGGGTGAAGTGGCTGGGGGTTGGTCTGGTTTGCAAGGAGACACATTCTATTTCTATCGTACGGAAAGTACTTTGTGTACTGATCACGCTTTGGTTTACGCGTACTTGTTACTCTGATATGCAAACTTTTTCTTTCACACAAAGAGGCTTTATCATGATTCTGTCGCATGTGGGCGTGCTTTATTGTAATTATTGGCAGCTACACTCATTCTTTATTGCGTTCTAGCCAACTACAGTTGTCCTCTTTTCTAATCAGGCCACTTATAATGATAAATTATTCTTCCCATGCCGAGAGTTATAACCTATCATTGCGATATTGCAATCTACAATCATGCTCTTTTGTGAACCTGCCAACTACAGTCATGCTCTATCTTACAAATCACACTTCATATTCGTCACGTCAAAAATCGCACTTTATGGTCATCATATCGAAAATAATCATACTTTATATTTCCCATGCTTTAAGTTATGCTTTAGTGTGAACTTGCCAACCCAGCTTTATTTTCAACGAGTCAAACGTCACGCTTAATATTGATCATGCTAAAATGTTTGCTATATATTCATAATAATATTCTTGCTTAATTGTGAATGGGACAAATCTTGCTTTAATGTTTCTCCATGCCAAAAAAACACATTTTGTACTCATCGTGCCCCAAAAATAACGCTTTACACACGTCATGTCACAAGTCACGCCCTGTCAGCAGGGACTGTTTTCTCTAAACACTGTCAACAGTTGTTGACTAGGTGATGTTGTTGACAATTCGCGAATGCCCCTACAGAGAACAACAAGCCATGTTCGGTCAGCTGCCCTCTCTGTCCCTAGACTCTTTGTTATCGACCAATGAAAACACGGCTACCAGCCCACGGGTTTTGTTTGCCCGGCACAATTCTCTCCCCCTTGTTCACTCCTGCTGTGAAAACGTCGGAGGATCGATAGCAATCGAATAAAACAGCATCTGCTATTTTCTAATCCAGTCTCCACTCTTCAAAACTGTTGCCGTCATCCCTCTGCCCGGTTTGAGATGCGTTCATCCTTTTTACATTATTTGTTGTGTGTTCTGATGAAGCGAAATTAGCTTAGCTTAGCCGGAAAGTGGGAAAAAAATCGGTGGCGCGTGCGCAGTGGGGAAGTAGTGTTTTTTTCCCGATTTTACGCATTGTTTCAATGCTGGTTTCATTCACAATCAATTTCCTGATAAAGGAAGGAAGATTAAATTCTTCTGTTTACAAAATCTTTGAGTTATGGGTGTCTTCAGTCTACACAAACATAAAGATATCTATAAACCGTATTGTACGGTACAGTAAGGGAAGTTAGACGAGGCAGGCAGGCAGAGAACGATAAGACTGTAGGCCTACATAAACACTGAGTGGACGGACACACACACAAAAATTTACTGAGACTCAGGCAGTGGTACACAGCCAGAAAAGATGGAGTGGGTCGACATTTTTGTCCGTGCAGTGCTCCTTCAATTACTTTCTGAGGGATGGGATAGCATAGTGCTTAGAACATTGCGCTCGCAATCTGCTGACACGGGTTCGAATCCCATTCAAGGGGTATTTTTTCCTGGAGTTAACATCAGTGCCGACTCCACTCCCCCAAAAAGTCCTTCGGATGAGATTATAAACCGAAACCCAGTGTGCAAATGCACGCAGAACATCTTGCGCATACGTTAAAACCTGTTTCACTTTTCGTAAGAGTAGGCCATTGTGTGCCAGTGGGAACAGATGACAAAATTGGCAAAACCGCATACACACGGGGACTGGATGTACAAAAGCACATAAACGTTTTTTTCCATTATCCTCGATTTTTAAAAAATACATAAATGAATGAATAAATAAATAATTAACAAACTCTCGGCCAATGCCACATGCACGCTTGTGTCTTTTATAGCCATCATCTTCGAAGTCGGAACGCGGCTACCTTTATGGTGGGCAAAAACGGTCGCATACGCTAATATCTCACCATTCGTGAACATTGGTTTTAACCGAGGAACGGAGAAATATATAATACATTTATACTATTTCTTTTAAATTTTTAGCAACGGAGAAATATAAAAAATACATTTATGCTATTTCTTTTAAATCTCAAGCATGAATATTATCATAGGTTATTTCTATCTACATTTTATGTTGTATGATAAACGGCTTTCAACTACGAAGCGTCGGTGGTGTAACGGTTAGCATGGTTGCCTTCCAAGCAGTCGATCCGGGTTCGACTCCCGGCCGACGCACTTTTTGTGTGAGGGTAGGATAAAAAAAAAAATTAATAAATAAAAAGTTGTGTAAAATTAATCTTTTCCCCCCAATAAAGATCATTTTGACTTGGCTTGACTCGACATGACGAAAGATTTCTCAGCGTGAAGTTCAGGCTGCTCTCCTCGGAGAGAGCATGTCGCCACAAAAGTAGCGCCACTCATTATATTTTGTCCTATAGTAGCTTGGCGCTACTTTATGGGAAAGTGTTGCACATGT
>CM060330.1:10812661-10815161 GCA_030674155.1 Stramonita haemastoma
CGACCGAAATGTGAACAATTTGTGAAAGTAAGAATCAATAAGAGAATGTTTTAATTAATGCTAGAGATAAAAGGTAAAAGTAGTCAGACGATCAAATAGATAATTGAATAAAGAAATGAACGAATAATTGATTGAATAAATGGAAAAAAACGCACCTATCAACAAAAGAAAGAAAAAACGTGACTGGAAGCAAAACTACACACACATAATAACACACAAAACAAGACAACCCCACAACCCGTCCAAAAACAATAGCCAAACATAAACAATCTCCACTACCATCATCACCTCTATCACCACCACCAAACACAACACACACACACACACACACACACACACACACACACACCACACACACACACAACACACACACACACACACAACACATACACACGCACACACACACAACACACACACACACACGCGCGCGCGCGCGCGCCACACACAACACACACACACACACACACACACACAAACACACACACACAACACACACACACAGTGGAGTTAACATCAGTGCTGACATCACTCTCCCCAAAAAGTCTTTCGGGTGAGATTATAAACCGAGGCCCCGTGTGGGAACGCACGCAGAACATCTTGCGCACACGTTAAATCCTGTTTAGCTTTTCGTAAGAGTAGGCCATTGTGTGCCGGTGGGAACAGATGACAACATTTGCACAACTGCATACACACGGGGACTGGATGTAAAAAAGCACATGATTGCTTATTCCATTATCATCGATATAAAAGAATAAATTAATAATAATAAACAACACACAAACTACCTATAGGGGAAGAGAATGCTAGAACCCACACACACACACACACACCCTCCCCACTACCCACCCCCATTCCCCCATTCAAAAAAGGAATGAACAGGGAGAAGAAATCCCTCCCAAAGCCCCACGAATCCCTCATCTCCGTCCTGCCTGCAGTAGGCTAGAAAACCTTTCCTCACATCTATCTATCTATGCTGACGAGGCCACACACTCCTCTTCCTCCTCCTCGTCAGCTCTCTCCTCTCTCCTTATCCTCTTCTCTCTCACTCGAGGCTAGAGCTAGGTCACACGAAACACAAACACACATACACACACACGCACGCACGCACGCGCACGCGCGCGCACACACACACACACACACACACACACACAAAACACACACACACAAACGCGCGCGCGCGTAGAAACACGCCCGCGCTTACTAAGAACATAAAAATGAACATATTAAATAAGTGTGCCCGAGCACACTCATTGACATTGACAAGCGCACACGCATACAAACGCGCAGGCGCGCGCGCGTGCACACACACACAATACACACACACACAAATATATAGAGAGAGATATATATAGATATACGCACAGACGGGAATGCATGTGTGCGCATGCAAACACACACACACACACACACACACACACACACACACACACACACACACACACACACACACACACACACACACAAAAAGATTCATGATTTAATTCCTTTGACCCCTTTTGGGGCATGGAGGATAGCAAACAAATTCAACAGGAGAAAAAAAAAAGAGAGAGAGACAGACAGACTGACAGAGAGATAGAGAGAGAGAAACACACACACACACACACACACACACACACACACACACACACACACACACACACACACACACACCACCACCTCACACACACATCATCACACACACACACTCTCACACACACACACACACACACACACACACACACACACACACACACACACACACACACACACACACACACACACACACACATCAGAAGACAGACCGACAGAGATACTATGAACAGAGATATTGAGTGAAAGAGACACAGTGACGGACTAGGGCTAGGTCGCTCTCCTCTCTTCTCTCTCTCCTCTCTCTCTCTCTCTCCTTCCTCTCTCTCCTCTCCTCTCTCTCTCTCTCTCTCTCTCTCTCTCTCTCAACACACACACACCCCACACACACACACACCACACACACACACAACACACACACTGTGTCATAGAGAGAGAGGGGAGGGGAGGTAGGGTGACAGGGGAGGGGGTATATTCCGAGACTTTGGGGAAAAGATCTGATCGACCTTCCGCCATAGTCAACATCTTATTTTCTACCAGCTGGGAGACTTTGGAGGAGCGTGTAATCTTCCTGATGGGGTCTGGTTAAACTCTGTGTGTGTGTTGTGGGTGTGTGTGTGCGTGTGTGTGTGTGTGTGCGCGCGCACGCGCGCGCGCGCGCGTGTGTGTGTGTGTGTGTGTGTGTGTGTGGTGTGTGTGTTTAAGAAGAAACGGAGAAATATGTGTGTGTGTGTGTGTGTGTTTAAGAGAGAAACGGAGAAATACAGACAAACGGACATGTAAGATCACACACACACGCACACTCACACACGCACACACACACACACACACACACACACACACACACACACACACACACACACACACACACACACACACAAACACACAAACACACACACACACAAACACACACACAAACACACACACGCGC
>CM060330.1:10820161-10837661 GCA_030674155.1 Stramonita haemastoma
TGTGGCAAGGAGATAAAGAGAGAGGAAAGGAGATAGAGGGGGCAGAGAGAGGGGGGGGCAAAGAGAGAGGGAGAGGGATAGAGAGACAGTGAGGGAGAAAAAAGAGAGAGAGGGGGGGAGAGGGGAGAGACGGAGAGCGACAGAGACACAGAGAGAAAGAGAGGGGGAGAGACAGACGGGCATACAGACAGAGAGAGACAGAGAGTGAGAGAGACAGAGACAGAGAGATAGACAGTGAGAAAGAGAGTGATAAAGAGAGAAAGATGGCAGGTAAACAAACAAGCAGGCATACAAGCAAATCATAAAGAAGGCTTAGACAGACACACAGACACTACAGACAAACAGGCGGACATGGAAGAGGGGCAATCAGAAAAAGATACAGGGAGAAAATCCAATTACCGGTCCGTTAATTAGGCAATTAGTTTGTTGCAGGTTTGTTGCTTACAAATTGATACCTTGTCCATTGATTTTCTCTACTAGACCCCTCTATCAAGAGGAAGAAGGGAGGTGTAAAACGCTTTATTTTTTGGTCCTGTCTTAGCTAAGCTTGTCTTTCTTTTGTGTGTGTGTGTGTGTGTGTGTGTGTGTGTGTGTGTGTGTGTGTTGTGTGTGTGTGGTGTGTGTGGTGTGTGTGTGTGTGTGTGTTTGTGTGTGTGTGTGTTTTGTGTGTTTGTGTGTGTGTTGTGTTATGTGAGGTTGTGTGTGGGGTGTGTGTGAGTGTTTTGTAGTGTGTGTCAATGTGTGTATTAGTGTGCTGTGTGTGTGTGAGCAAGTGTGTGTGTGTTGTGTTTGTGTGTGTAAGTGTGTATGTGTGGTAAGTGTGTGCATATTGTTAGTGTGTGATGTGGGGTGGGTGCGTGCGCGTGCGTGCGTGTGTGTTGTGTGTGTTGTGTGTGTGTGTGTGTGTGTGGTGTTGTGGTGTTGTTGTGGGGGTGTTTTGTGTGGTGTGTGTGGTGTGTGTTGTGTTGTGACTGCGTGTGTGACTGTGTCTGTACCTGTGTTTTTGTGTCTGTGTCAGTGTCTAAAATTTGTCTGTGTCTATATGCCTGTATGCCTCTGTGAGTGTCTGTCTGTCTGTCTGTCTGTCTGTCTGTCTGTCAGTCTATCTGTCTGTCTGTCTGTCTGTGTCTTTGCATGTGCTGCATTTTTGCGTCTGTCTGAATCTGTGTCTCTGTGTTTGATTTTCACATAGACAGCCAAGTTCTTGAACAGTACACTAAAGAAATAAAATTTGTTGAAAAGCTAAGCAACTTCTTTTTAAGAAAGACCCACAAGTTCTACTTTTCTTTTTGATAAACAGCACACGCCGAGAAAACACACACACACGCGCCACACACACACACACACACCCCCCGCCACGCGCCACACACACACATGTGTTATGTAGATAGATAGATAGATAGATAGATAGATAGATAGATAGATAGATAGATAGATAGATAGATAGATAGATAGATAGATAGATAGATAGATAATAGATAGGAATGGAGGGACGGACGGACGGACGACGGACGGAAGGAGTAGCGAAGATCAGGACAGAGACGACGGACGGACGGACGATAGATAGGTAGTAGTGATGAGATAGGAGAGAATAGTGAGTGAAGAGATCAGAGAAGCAGACAGACAGACAGACAGACAGACAGACAGATAGGACAGACAGACAGACAGACAGATAGATAGATAGATAGATAGATAGATAGATGATAGATAGATAGATAGATAGATAGATAGATAGACTAGATAGATAGATAGATCAGATAGATGCGGGGGAGAGAAAGAAACAGAAAAGACGGAACACAAAAAATACAGTCACAGAGACGAACATAGGGAGAGATAGAGGATGGAGTGGAAGAACATACGAAGAAGGACAAGTTACACGAATCCACAGTGATTTGTATCAGTGTGACACGAGAACTTTTAAGCTTCCAAATACTCCCACCACCTCTACAATCTCTAATCTTTCTTCAATCCCTCCCCTCCCCCCCTCATTCGTCCTCATCCCTCCCCCTCCCCCTGGCCACACTCTCCACCCCTCCATTTCTTTTTTTTCCAACCAACTCTAGTATAGATCTGTTTTACTAGGTGGCCGAAAAATAATCGATATACCCCACCCCCATTCCTACACCACCCCCAGTTCCCTATCTCCTTCTTCTTACTTTACAAGGATAGTCACTTCATCATGAATGAGGTTTTTTGTCGGAGAAGACAACCAAAAAAAACCCAAGGTCGGTCATGTCTGTGTCTGAATACATTCTTCTTTTTTTCGTTCCTTGGCTACAGCTTGAGGATTATAATGGTAAGGTTTTTTTTGCGTGTGCGACAGTTTTTTGCTTACCTTAAGGTAGACCCATCCCTGTTTCAGCGATGCTGTGTTTATACAAACCGATGTGCCGTGCGGCTTTGTTTTTGATTTTGCCATCCACTCCTGTCGATATGCAATAGCCTACTCTTGCAAAAGGTGGAACGGGTTTAATGCACGCGCGAGGATGTTTTTGTAAGACTTCTTACACGGGACCTGGTTTATAGTTTCATTGATGGAACATTCAAGAGAGTGGATTCGCTTTGATTTGTTATTGCAAGATATAGCGCTATATAAATTCCATGGAGTCGGTACTGACGTTAATTCCGGGGGGGGGGGGGGGGGATGATTCCCTATGAAAAAGGCATCTTGTGGCGGCTCAAACCCGTGTTGTGTTGTCAGGACCGTGAGCTCAACACTGACCACTAGGCTAACCTAGTCCCCCTGAAGATTACTGAAAGGGAGCGATCAATCACTTCGATGGTTTTATTTTATTTTATTATTTTATTTATTTATTCTTTTATATCGAGGATAATGGAATAAGCACCACGTGCTTTTTTACACCTAGTCCCCGTGTGTATGTAGTTTTGTAAATCTCGTCATCTGTTCCCACGGCACACAATGGCCTACTCTTACGAAAAGGAACAGGATTTAACGTGTGCGTAAGATGTTCTGCGTGCGTTCGCACACGGGGCCTCGGTTTCTAGTCTCATCCGAAGGACTTTTGGGGAGAGTGGACGTCAGCACTGATGTTAACTCCAGGGGGGAAATCCCCTCGAAGGAACACCTTTCATCACTCTGGAGTGACATCACCGGTGAATCCTTGACTTCTGGTTTTATTTTGAAAGATGATCCTCTCTTGTGCTAACTAGGGACAAATAACGAGTCATAGAAAACACCTGATGACCAGTCAGTTAATTGGGTTGTTATTTTGTTACTGGCTCACTGTCTACAAATTAACACCTTGCTGATTAATTTTTGTGCCTTTGCGTCGAGCAGACAGGAGACAGAGGTGGGAAGGGGGCAGTTAGTTGGAAAAAAAAACTTTGTCTTTTTGTCTGGTTTTTGATTAGCTGATGTTCTCTTTTCACACACAGAGAGAAAGAGGGTTTTATTTATTATTATTATTTATGGAGAGAGAGAGAGAGAAGAGAGAGAGAGAGAGAGAGAGAGAGAGAGAGAGAGAGGAGAGGAGAGAGACGACAGAGAAGACAGACAGACGGAAGACGACAGACAGCAAATAGACAGAAGACAGACAGAGACAGACAGACAGAACAACAGACGACAGAGAAGACAGAAGGAGGTGAGTGAGTGAGTGAGTGAGTGAGTGAGTGAATGAGTGAGTGAGAAGACAGACAGGCAACAGGTAGACAGACACAGACAGACAGAAGGAGAGAAAAAGAAAAGAGAAAGACAGAAAACAGACAGGGACAGAAAGAATAACAGGGAGAGACAGAGACAGAGAAGCAGAGGAAAAACAAAGGACAGACAGACAGAAGAACTGGTAAAAAGTCATTCCGAAAACCACATCCACGCACAACAATCGCCTTGACATAAAAACTCCTTTTTACACCACACCAAAACCCACTACCACAATGTCAACTTTATTCCCCCCTCCCCCTCTTTCTCCCTCTCCATGCCCCCCACCACCACCACCACCATTTCTTTTACTAAACCCCTCCCTTCAACCCCCTCCCTCACCCCCCTCACCCTAGTTTGGATCTGTCTTACTAGGTGGGGGACAACTTGATCAATAAACCCTCCTCCATTCTTACCTCCCCTCTCCCCAACCTCATCTTGTAAGATTCTAAGGACAGTCACTTTTAAATGAATGAGGATGTCTTTTTTTTCCTTTTCCTTTTTTTTTTTTTTTTTAAGAGGACAGCTTGAGCCGCTCTCTGGGTCTGAAGACCACTGGGAGAAGGGGCGGTCACTCTGGGGTGTCCAGACTGGAGAAACCGGAAGTTGATGTTAAACCCGTGACTCAGCCTATTATTTTGGCTGACGTCACGGGTATATCATTAACTTCCGTTCTCGTCAGAAACCTGATTATCTCGTGTGTGTGTGTGTGTGTGTGTGTGTGTGTGTGTGTGTGTGTGTGTGTGTGTGTGTGGTGTGTGTGTGCGCGCGGCGCGCGGGGCGGGCGGGCGGGCGGGCACATGAATGCCTGTGTGTGAGAAAGAGAATAGAGAAAGAGGGCGAAGAGAGAAAGAGACAGAACAAAGCAAGAGAGAGAATATGTGTGTGTGTTTGCGTGCATGTGTGTATAATGCATTTGTGTGTATGTGTGTGTACACGCACGCGCACACACACACACACACACGCATGCAAGCACGCACGCACGCACACACACACAGCACACACGACACAACGACAGACACACACACGTACACACACGCACACACGCACGACACGCACGCACACACACACGCACGCACCCACACACACACACAACACACACACACCACACACACACACACACACACACACACACACACACACACACACACACACAGCTGCGAAATCTCAGACAAAGCAAGTAAACAGACGAGAATAAGGCTGACAACACACAACAAAACAGATACAATAGAGATAATAAGAAGAAAAAAAAAGAAGACACAGAGGAAAGTTCCAAAAGAAGACCTGTCGGTTAATTGGGCAATTGGTTTGTTGCAGGCTTGTTGCTTACAAATTAATGCCCCTCTCATTGATTTTCTGTTATCTCTGTATCAAGATGGGGAGGAGGAGATAAATCATGTGTCTTCTTTCCTCGGCTTTAGTTTCAGCTTCTTGTGTTGGTGTTGTGTGTTGTTGTTTTTTAGACGGATAGAGACAGTGGTGTGTGTGTGTGTGTGTGTGTGTGTGTGTGTGTGTGTGTGTGTTGTTGTCTGTCTGTCTGTCTGTCTGTCGTGTGTTGTGTGTGTGTGTGTGGTGCGTGCGTGCGTGCGTGTGTGTGTGTGTGTGTGTGTGTGTGCTGTGTGTGTCTGTGTCTGTGTCCTGTGTAAGTGTGTGTTTATGTGTGTGTGGGCACAGGCTTGCATGCGTGGTGCATGTATTTGTGTATATTTGAGTGTGCGTGTGTGCGTGCGTTTGTGTTTGTGTGTGTGTGTGTGCAGGAGTAACGGAGACAGAGACAGACAGAGACTGAGACAGGAAACAAAAACACAGAGACAGAGACGCAAAGAGATCGGAGAGACAAAGACAGTGAAACCGAGACAGAATGAGACAAGGACTGACACAGAGACAGTAAAAAAAAAAAAAAAAAAAGGGGAGGGAGGAGGAAAACTGACAAACGAAAACAAACAAAAACAAGACACAAACCTAGACACAAAGAAAAAGAGAGAAAGGGGAGAGAGAAGGAAAAACCGACGAACGAAAACAAACAAAAACAAGAGACAAACCTAGACACAAAGAAAAAAAAGAGAGAAGGAGGGAGAGAGAAAGAAAAACCGAAAAAAAAAAAACAAAAGAAACAAACAATAGGCACAAAGAGAACCACAGACACAGACTTAAAGACTCGGACAAGGACGTGTGTATCGGCGAGAGGAGAGGCCAAAGAAGAGACAATGGCCAATCTGTAACAACAACAAAAACAGAAACAAAAACAAAACAGAAAAACTCTTTCTTCACACAAAACAGTCTCTCCTTTCCTAGCCTACCTCCTCACTCCCTCCCTTCCTTGACTATCAACATCCTGTTTACTCCCTCATTCTCTCACCTCCCCTGACCTTTCCCCCATCCATCCACCCCAACTTCCCTCCCACTTCCGTAGCGACAACTCTTTATCAGGTGAAGGAAGACAATCTCAAGACAAAGTTCAGTTCCACGGGAATGTTCGCTACAACACTTTCACTTATTCATTATTTTAAACACCAAAAAAAGGCATCATTGCATGCAAAACACTCCATATACTTAACATACCCTTTTTTCATTCAAATGTGCCTGCAAGACATTCTCTTAAGTTAAAAAAAAAATGTTCCTGAAACTACTGGGCTCATAGTACCAACTCTGGGTTCCCTGTTTTTAATAGTTTCTCTTCTTGTTCCTGTTCTTGTTCTTGTTCTTCTTCTTCTTCTTCTTCTTCTTCTTCTTCTTCTTCTTCTTCCTCTTCTTCTTCTTCTTCGGACGGATAGCCTAGTGGTCAGAACATTGCGCTAGCAATTTGACGACCCGGGTTCGAGTCCGGTCGAGGAGATTTTTCTCCTGGAGTTAGCATCAGTGCTGACTCCACTCTCCCCAAAAGTCCTTCGGATGAGACTTTAAACCGAGGCCCAGTGTGCGAACGCACGCAGAACATCTTGCGCACACGTTAAATCCTGTTCCGCTTTTCGTGAGTAGGCTATCGGTTGCCGGTGGGAACAGATGACAAGATTTACAAAAACTGCATACACACGGGGACCGGATGAAAAAAAGCACACTATTCCTTATTCTGTTATCCTCGATATAAAAGAATAAATAAAAATAATAATGATCTTCTTCTTCTTCTTCTTCTTCTTCTTTTTCTTCTTCTTCTTCTTCTTCTTCTTCTTCTTCTTCTTCTTCAAATGCTCAGACAGCAGCTACCGTTGTCTGTCCCGTGAGTGAACATGCGTCGCGCTGCCGATAAGTGCCAGACAGGTCAGGCCCAGCGCATTCGATTTCGGCATGAGAGAGAATTATCTTTTAACCCTTTCTGGAAAAAAGCAGAATGGACCAAGAAATCAGGAGGAGGTAACAGAAAGAAAAGTAATATGGCCGAAAGAGAGGGATAGAAAAGAGGGAATTCTTAGCACAGAATTTCCAGAAAGTGGGGGGATGCTAATTAAACTTATAAATCCCTGCATTCAATGGTGACAATAGTTTTAAACCTTTACAAGAGTAGGTAAGCAGTCAGTATCATATTAACCTAAATAATGCCAGATTTAAAATAGGCTTTTTTATCACAACATGTGCATGTGAGATATTTTGTTGTCAGGATTATTCACTGTGCTTGAACTGACTCGGGTCTAGCCTCCTGCATCACTACTCTTCAGAGTTCATAGCGGTGAATTCTACATTTATTTAAGTGATCGTCTTCAAAGTCAGAATACGGATACCTTGATGGTGGGCAAAAATGGTCACAGACGCAAAAGTCTCACCACTCGGATTTCTAGCCGAAGAACGGGAAAAAATTGAAGTGATAGTAGAAATTATGAAAATAATCTTAGCGGATTTTATTTATAACTGTTAGGTCTTTCTGTGAATTGGATTTAACTGAAGAATGCTACCTTTCTGTTAGTCGGGTTTTTTTAAACTGTAACGAAAATACCCTTTGCTATTATTGTAAACGGTCATTTGTGTTGCTTTAGTTAGATTTGCTTTCGTCATCTTGATCATAATTTGAGAGAGGTATATGTAGTTTTGTTTGAAGGTACATGTTGTCAGGTTCTTTTTCATTTATCTCTTCCTTCCTTTTTAAGCTAACGTTGTAATATTTTTTCTCTTTTTTTTTCTTGCGTTCACTTTCCAAAATTTCCCCTCAAAGTATTCTTAACACTTCAAACATTTTCTTTCATGCTTTGTGGAGCTGAACAAAGGGCAATGTATTCATTCTCTGTCTGTCTGTCTGTCTGTCTGTCTGTCTGTCTGTCTATCTGTCTGTCTGTCTGTCTGTCTGTCTATATGCCTGCCTCTCTCTCTCTCTCTCTCTCTCTCTCTCTCTCTCTCTCTCTCTCTCTCTCTCTCTCTCTCTCTCTCTCTCTCTCTCTGGGTTCGATTCTGGTCGAGGAGATTTTTCTCCTGGAGTTAACATCAGTGCTGACTCCACTCTCCCCAAAAGTCCCTCGGAGGAGACTTTAAACCGAGGCCCCGTGTGTGAACGTACGCCGAACATCTTGCGCACACGTTAAATCCTGTTCCGCTTTTCGTAAGAGTAGGCCATCGTGTGCCGGTGGGAACAGATGACATTTACAAAAGTGCATACACACGGGGACTGGATGTAAAAAAGCACAAGAGTGCTTATTCCATTATCCTCGATATAAAAGAATAAACAAATCAAATCAAATCAAATCAAATCTCTCTCTCTCTCTCTCTCTCTCTCTCTCTCTCTCTCTCTCTCTCTCTCTCTCTCTCTCTCGCACACACACACACACACACAAATTCTCTCTCTCTCTCTCTCTCTCTCTCTCTCTCTCTCTCTCTCTCTCTCCTCTCTCTCTCTCTCTCTCTCTCTCGCTCCTTTCTCTCCTTTCCGATGGCACAAGCCAACGACAGAAGAGATACCACACGGTCTTTATCAGGTTTCTGCCATGTTTGCCAAGCTGTCCACAGCCTGCCCAAAGCAAACAGCGTGACTGGGAAACAGCCGAGAGCGCAGACACGTGTGAGCTGACACGGCTGTCAGGAGGCTGTTTGCCTAGAGCTGCATTTGGCCTCACTGCATTAAAGGGTGCAAGAGAAGAAGTTTGTTTGACTCTACATTTGGTTGGAAGAGAAGAAGTGTGTTTGTCTCTGCATTTGGCTTCACTGCATTAAGTGGGTGCAAGAGAACTTTGGCCTCATTGCATTAAACGGGTGGAGGAGAAGGAGTGTGTTTGTCTCTGCATTTGGCTTCAGTGCTTTAAGCAGGTGCAAGAGAACTTTGGCCTCACTGCATTAAACGGATGGAAGAGAAGGTGTTTGTCTCTGCATTTGGCCTCATTGCATTAAACGGGTGGAGGAGAAGGAGTGTGTTTGTCTCTGCGTTTATCCTCAATGCATTAAACGGGTGGAAGAGAAGTGTGTTTGTCTCTGCATTTGGCTTCACTGCATTAAGCAGGTGCAAGAGAAGAAGTGTGTTTGTCTCTGCATTTGGCTTCACTGCATTAAGCGGGTGCAAGAGAAGAAGTGTGTTTGTCTCTGCATTTGGCTTCACTGCATTAAACGGGTGGAAGAGAAGAAGTGTTCAATTTCCTTTATGTCTTATCACAGTGTGATTTTGTCTCTGCATTTGGCCTCACTGCATTAAGCGGGGTGGAAGAGAAGAAGTGTGTTTGTCTCTGCATTTGGCTTCACTGCATTAAACGGGTGCAAGAGAACATTGCTCAGTGCATTAATGGTGGAAGAGAAGTGTGTTTGTCTCTGCATTTGGCTCACTGCATTATATGGGTGGAAGAGAAGGTGTTGTCTGCTGCATTGTTGGTCTCTACTGCTAGTAACGGGTGGAAGAGAAGATGTATGTTTTGTCTCTGATATTTGGTTCTCACTGCATTAAACGGGTGGAAGAGAAGAAGTGTGTTTGTCTCTGCATTTGGCTTCAGTGCATTAAGGACGTGTAAAGGTGAAGATGTGGGTTGTCTCTGCATTTAGCTTGTGCATTAAACGGGTGGAAGAGAAGAAGTGTTTTGTCTCTATTTAGGTTCCCTGCATTAAAGTGGTGGAAGAGATGTGTTTTGTCTCTGCATTTGGCTTACTGCATTAAACGGTGGAAGAGAGAGAATTGTGTTTTGTCTCTGCATTTGGCTTCCCTGCTTTAAAAGGAGGAAGAGAAGTGTTGTCTCTACGTTGCCTCACTGCATTAATCAAATGGGTGGAAGAGAAGAATTGTATTTGACTCTGCATTTGGCCCACTGCATTAAACGGGTGCAAGAAAAAGTGTGTTTGTCTCTGATATTTGGCTTCAGTGTATTAAACGGTGGAAGAGATAGATTTTGTCTCTGCATTTAGTTTCCCTGCATTAAGCGGGTGGAAGAGAAGAAGTGTGTTTTGTCTCTGATATTTGGCCTCACTGCATTAAACGGTGCGATGGAAAAAGTTAACTGCTGCTGATGTAGCCGAGGCCAGTGTCCACTACACTTATGATGAAGCATTAAGCAATATGAGCAGTTAAAACAACTGACTCAAAGGTAGGGGGGGTGGAATCATCTGTTACTTTATATGAAGAGTGTAGCTTTCTGGCTAAGTGGTAGTTATTTTGATCAAAGCAAAATACAGCCCAGGTTTAAGAATCTAGATTGGAGGGGGAGGGTTGTCTTCAACAATCAGGTGTCAAAAAACGGTCAGACAGAAGATTAATAACTGAACGGATAAACAATGACTGGCTAGCTAACTGACTGGTGGTGGATGGATGGATGGTGGATGGATGGATGGATGGATGGATGGATGGATGGATGGGATGGATGGACGGACATACCAGAGACTTGTGGGTGGTGGTGATGGATGGACGGTACTATCAACATCAGACAGAGACATAAAAAGAGAAGAGGGAGACAGAATGGACAGAGAAAGACAGAGACACAAAGACATGTACATAGTGACAGACAGGCATTCAAGCAGACAGGCCAACAAATCAACGCAAACACAAAACGAAAGGAAATAACACAAGGAAGTAGAAAGACAGACAGAATAACAAACAAACACGCACGCGGCCTGACTAGCAGAGATCCTCAACATGCATTGACACTGTCATGACACGATACAATAACCAACGGCAATGGCCGGAGATTGTTCCCCTGTCAACACCAACAGCCATTTTCCATTCTGTCTGAGTCTGTCATGCGGGGCGGAATGGCCTGGCGTTAGAGCGTCGTGCTCGTGATCTCTCAGTACCTGAGGACAAAGGTTCGAATCTCCGCTCAGGTATCTGTTTGAGAGGATTTTACCTGAGATCTAACACTGGGGGCGGGATAGCTCAGTGGTCAGAGCGCTCGCTTTCCCCCCAGTCAAGTTAAGCAGCGTCGAGCGTGGTTACCAGTTGGATGGGTGACCGTTTGCGCGCCTTGGCTTCAGTACAGTCCCCCCCCCCCCAAATTCACCCAGCTGTAAATGGGTACCTGCCCTCTTTAGGGTCAGGGAAGGTAAAGCAGCGAGGGAGAGGAGATGGGCGCCGCCCTCAATGTGCTGGCCCCTAGAGAAGCTGAGGACTTTGATGCCTCGCTTCCCACAACCGCCTAGGTTATAGGACACCTTTACCTTTACCTTATCTAACACTGCACTCAGTTTCATCGAAAGGCCTTCCTATGAGGCTACAAACCGAGGTCCCACATGTAGATACAAACACATGCAGATTGTCTTTTGAACATAGCAAAACTCCATCTGTTTATTTTCGTTCCTCGGCTAGAGCTACGAGGTTTGCCAATAGTGAGGTTCTGTGTATGCGATTGTTTCTGACCACCATTAAGGTAACCATATTCTGACTTCGGGGATAAAACTCAATCTAACGTTCGTAGGAGAGAAGGCAAGCTATTTGCCATTGTATTGATGGTGTGGAGATACCCAGCATGCACCCTGCTACCTGGAGAGGGATGGGCTCTGTCAGGTTCCACTTGCCTATGACACAATGCTTGAAAAGTTCAGAGTAGAGTCCCGTCCACTTCTCAAGGAGTTATGAGAAAAGTTAAGCTCTGCCTACACGGTTTAAGATTCTCTCCTCTCTCTCTCTCTCTCTCTCTCTCTCTCTCTCTCTCTCTCTCTCTCTCTCTCTCTCTCTCTCTCCACACACACACACACACACACACACACACACACACACACACACACACACACACACACACACACACACACACACATCTACGTACATCACTGTTTATCAAAGATTACGTTACAAATGTGTAAAATTTGCATTTTTATTTTAGGCTTTTTTTACTACGTACATTTCTGGCTAAACAACCTATCAAAATCTAACCACAATCTGCAAATGAAAGCAGTTCAAAACGAAATTTGCTATTAGAAAAAAAAAGCAAACAACGAAACCAAAACCAGCACAAAAAAGGGAAAAACATAACGTAGAAACCATTCATTGACATACTCTATTCAACGCTTTATAAGCTCAAACTCGTTTTTGCAGTGTCAACTTTGAGAGATTTTACATAAATAAAAATAATCTGTAACAGTACATGGACCGATGTGGGAATAATTCCGCACTTAAAAGCTAGTACCTGTTTAATGTCAAGGTCGGGACTAGGGACTTTTTTTTGACGCTTTGCCTGAGCACTCAAGTCCGGTCTCGACAACCAATCAAAATCAGCGTAGCGTGTGAAGCTCGTGCAGCGGATCACTACGCACGAACAATTGGCGGTGGGGAGAGATCCATTTCCTCCTCAGACAGGAACATGGTCTGACCAGTCACTTGTGCATGTGGACACACACTTCCATAAAACGCTCAAACAGGCGCCAACACATGTGTGTGTGCGAGCGTGTGCATGCACGCGCGCACGCACGCACGCACACACATACACACGTACACGCGCAACACATTTATGTGTCTATTTATTTGTTTGCTTGTTTTCTTATCTATCTATTCATCTAGCTTTAATCTAACTTTTAGATCTAGTTAAGGAATATTCAACAGCTAAACTGTATATTCAAATTATCCAAATGTTACCTGTGAAATGATACAGAAGAAGAAGAAGAAGAAGAAGGAGAAGAAAAGACGAGATGATGATGATGATGATGATGATGATGATGATGATGATGATGATGATGATGATGATGATGATGATGATGATGATGACGATCGACGGACGACGACGACGATGATGATGATGATATGGGGAAAGACAGTTTTAATTCTTTAAACATATTTTTGTCTTTTTTTCGGTAGTTTGTAAATGAAAATTTCTTTTTGCCAATTCCCATACCCCTTCCTTTCTTCACACACACACACACACACACACACACACACACACACACACACACACACACACACACACACACACACACACACACCCTGTATCTGCCTGTTACACGCTAGACTTCTCATGAAAAGGACAACAAAAAAAACAAAACAAAAAAAATAAGGGAGAGAAAAAATTGACCTGTCAAAAGCCTTTTAAATCTTTGACATATTCAAGAACATTATAGACACCTCGTTTCCATCCCCCATAAAAATCAATCCTCTCTCTCTCTCTCTCTCTCTCTCTCTCTCTCTCTCTCTCTCTCTCTCTCTCTCTCTCTCTCTCTCTCTCTCTCTCTTCCCATTTATGCGAACACTTTCAGGCGGAACAGCGTATACAGAAGAAATTCGGGACGAGTCCTTAGCCAGGGGAGAATTCGTGCCTGAATGGTGACTTAGCATCTAAGAACTTAGGTTGGTGGATGGTGTGTGCCTTTGTAGTGGGTGTGTAGTGTAGGTGCTGTTGTGTGTTGACAGCGGGGTGTGTGTGTGTGTGTGTGTTGTGTGTGTGTGTGTGTGTGTGTGTGTGTGTGTGTGTGTGTGTGTGTGTGTGTGTGTGTGTTGTGTGTGTGTGCGCGTGTGTGTGTTGTGTGAGTGGTGTGTTGTAGTGTGTGTGTGTGTGTGTGTGTGTGTGTGTGTGTGTGTGTGTGTGTGTGGTGGTGCGTGTGTGTGAGTGCTGGTGTGTGTGTGTGTGTGTGTGTGTGTGTGTGCACTTACATACTGTGTATGACTACTAGCACATGCTCCAACACATGCAAAAACAATCAAACACACCAGACATCACACCACAAAAACATACACGCACGCACGCATGCATACATGCACACTCGCACGCACGCATAAACACACTCAATCATTTATGAACAAGCACAATGTCACAACTGTCAAAAATATCACTACTAGGAACTTAAGGCTGACCAAAACTGGAGTGTGTTGGTTTAATCCCAGCTATGGCATGTAATAACAGAACACTTCACTCAAATCTTTGTCATGTATGTTGCTTTTTCTTACTTTCTATTATTCTGCATTTAAAAAAAAAAAAACAGGCAGAGGTGTTGCATGTATTATACTGACATTTTGCAGACATAAACATCTTTCCTTTGGTTCTCATACAGGGATCACATCACTAATGAAGAAGTGAAAACCAAAATCAAAAACGCCATCGGACTACACCAAGAACTAACTTCAGTGAAAAAACGCAAACTGAGGTGGTAGGGGCATGCCAAACAAAATCTGGACTGGCCAAGACTGTCCTATAGGGAACAGTATGAGGAGGGAGATTAAGAGGCAGACAGAGAAAACGATGGGAAAAAACGTCAGAGAGTGGACTGGCTTTGGGTGGAACAATTTGCTACAGAAAGCAGAGACCACGTGAAGGGAAGGAAGCTGGTTGCAAAATCTTTATTGGTGCCCCCACAGCCTAAGAGAATACAGGTTAGGTGAAGATGAAGGTGAAGAGACAACTTTCGGGAAACTACAATCAAAAGACAAGAGAGAGGTGTCTGTCCCAAAAGACTGAAATTTTCATTCTGCACAAGAAAAAGACATGGCCATCAAAAAAAAAAGATGAAAACCTTTCATTGTCTGTGATTTATGGTACAAAAATTTCAAAGCTTTGTGTCAGGCATACCAGTTACAGACAGGATAAAATCAACCCAACAATAGTCTAATCATTGCGCCATATACTTCTGACGTCATAAAAACCGGACGACAATGGTCCGAAGATGGTGGAAAACTAATCGTATTCTTACATTCTGCTGTGTGTTGATAGTAGTCTACGTCTTAAGGGCGGCCATTACTCAGGAATGAGTGTTCCTGTGTAGTGTTGACATCTTCCGCCAGCCAGTCAGTAACCTGAGCAGACCTGTTATTACTGTCGTCTGCCATAGTCCTCCACTTTCTACACTCTGTGAATGGTGTGTTTGTCTGTCTGAGTTGTGATGGGTTTTTTCTTATGTGACCATCATTTGTCAGACTCTCCAGTCTTTGGTTCCAGACTTTATGTGTCTGTGTCTGTTTTTGCTAGTTGCTGTCTGTTCGTGGCTGTTTTCATGATGCCATCAGTTTGAAGACTTGTCTTTTCTTATATCGTTTCTTACATTCATTTGTATGGATTTTTCTACAGGCAAATACTTCCATCAGTTTTTTTTTTAATTTGAATTCACACAGAATAGCCTACATGTATTGCTTACATCACAGATGGATCATTATTTTTTGTTTCCCAGTCAGAATTTCCAAGTTCACAATGTAACTTTTACATATATTTGGACTGTTTGCCCACCATTACTGTGGAACATCATGACTTTGAGGATGTTTAATATGACACAGTGTACATGCATTTTCTTTTAAATGTCATTGTTTCCTGTTGGCACACAATGGCCTAACTGTTCTGAAAGGCAGAACTGGGTTTTAACATGTGCACAAAAAGCTCTGCATGAAATTGTACACAGAACTTTGGCATATAATCTTATCTGAAGGACTTTAAGGAGAGCAAAGTCAGTGCTGTAATGGGGGGAAAAATTCCCTCAAACGATGTTTTATGTGGTGGTTTCAATTCATACCATAGATCAAAAGCTCAACGTTCTAACCACTAGACTACCCCAACCTCTCACACATGGAATAAAACTGACTGACAATGGTCCAAGATGGTGGAAACTAACGTTCCCCAATCTGTGTGGTTGATAGTAGCGGTCTTAAGGGCGGCCATTACTCAGGAATGAGTGTTCCTGTGTAGTGTTGACATCTTCCGCCAGCCATCAGTAACCTGAGCAGACCTGTTATTACTGTCGTCTGCCATAGTCCTCCACTTCTACACTCTGTGACTGGTGTGTTCGTCTGTCTGAGTTGTGATGGGGTTTTTCTTATGTGACCATCGTTTGTCAGACTCTCCAGTCATTTGGTTCTAGACTTTATGTGTCTGTGTGTGCGCTCTGTCTTTTTTTTCTTTCTCGGTACCATCACTATACAGACTGTCTTTCCTTTTTTTTTTTCTTACATTCATTTGTAAAAACCTTTTCAGTCTTTTCGTTCTAAACTTTATGTGTCTTTGTGGTTGGTTGTCTGGATGTTTGTCTATATAGTCGCTTTTTTATTGCATTGTATTGAATTGTGTTTTGTTGGTTATTTGTATAGCAGTGTGTGTGTGTGTGTGTGGTGTGTGTGTGTGTGTGTGTGTGTGTGTGTGTGTGTGTGTGTGTGTGTGTGTGTGTGGTGTGTGGTGCGAGTGAGCGGGTAGCCATTGTGTGCCGGTGGGAACAGATGACAATATTTACAAAAACTGCATACACACGGGGACTGGATGAAAAAAGCACATGAGTGCTTATTCCATTATCCTCGGTATAAAAGAATAAAATAAATAAAATAGATAAATAAAATGCACGCACGCACGCACGCACGCACGCACGACGAGAGAGAGAGAGAGAGAGAGAGAGAGAGAGAGAGAGAGAGAGAGAGAGAGAGAGAGAGAGAGAGAGAGAGAGAAGAGAGAGAGAGAGAGAGAGAGAGAGAGAGAGACTTGCATACCACTTTCAGTCACAGCAGATTTCTCTGCGTGAAATTCGGGCTACTCCTCCAGGCGAGAGCACGTCGCCACAAGAGCAGTGCCACCCATAATTTGTTTTTTTCTTTTCCTATCTATAAGTGTATTTGCTTCCCTATCCGAGCGGATTTTTCTACATATGTTTTCCATGGACAACTCTCCGATTGCTGATAAGTTCTGTTACGTGCGCTGCATACGTGTTGCAAACCGGACCTCGGTTTATCTTCTCATCCGAAAGACTAGCACCCTGACCACCACTAACGATTTAGTGTATAGGAGGGGAGGGGGGGTTCGAGCACAAACGGGAATCGAACCTGAACTTTTCGTTTTTTAGGCATGTATTTTACCTCAAGACCACGGTCAGATAGACAGACAGCAGACTGGCCGACATACAGATTGATTGATTGATTGATTGATCTTTTATATCGATGATAATGGAATAAGCACTCATGTGCTTGTTTACATCCAGTCCCCGTGTGTATGCAGTTTTGTAAATTCATCTGTTCCCACCGGCACACGATGGCCTACTCTTACGAAAAGCGGAACAGGATTTAACGTGTGCGCAAGATGTTCTGCGTGCGTTCGCACACGGGGCTTCGGTTTAAAGTCTCATCCGAAGACTTTTGGGGAGAGTGGAGTCAGCACTGATGTTAACTCCAGGAGAAAAATCTCCTCGACCGGACTCGAACCAGGGTCGTCAAATTGCCAGCGCAATGCTTCTGACCACTAGGCTATACAGAGACAGTGTGAGACAGAAAGGGACAGAGGCAGAGACAGAGAAAGAGTGAGAAAAAGACTAAGACAGACTCAAAGAACAGAGAGAAACAGAAACAGCAAGAGAAATAAAGAGGGGCGGGATATATCCCAATGGTCAGAACATTGCGCTCGCAATTTGACGACCCGGGTTCGATTCCCTATCGTGGAGATTTTTCCTCTGGAGTTAACATCAGTGCTGACTCCACTTCCCCCAAAAATCTTTCGGATGAGACGATAAACCGAGGCCCCGTGTGCGAACGCACGTAGAACATCTTGCGCACACGTTAAATCCTGTTCC
>CM060330.1:10842661-10845161 GCA_030674155.1 Stramonita haemastoma
AAAGCATCAAGCGGATAGATACAGGACAAACAGAGACCAGAAAAAAAATCCTGACAAACAAATAGAAAACTTCCAAAAAATCGGCATTGTCTATAATGCAAATATCATACACACAACTTTGTGTGCGCGCGCGCGAGTGGTGTATGTCTGTGTGTGTGTGTGTGTGTGTGTGTGTGTGTGTTGTGTGTGTGTGTGTGTGTGTCGTCTGTCTGTCTGTCTGTCTGTCTGTCTGTCTGTCTGTCTGTCTCTGTCGTCTGCCTGCCTGTCTGTGTGTGTACATGTCTGTCTGTGCCCTCATGTGTGTCTGTGTGAGTCTCTGAATGTCTGTGTTTGTCTAAGGGTATACTTGCAAGAGCGTGTGCATATACTATATGCCTGCACACACTCAGGTGTGTATGTACGCAGGAATGCCAGTATTTGTGAACTTTGTCATTTCTCGTTGTCAAAAAAAAACCAGAAAATGAAAGGAAACAAAACAAAAACCCTTCTATTCTTCTGAATCAGCTTAGTACAACCTTATGCTACGTAAAAGAAGTAGGCAAGAATAAGAAAAATGACATAAAGAATAAACAAACAACAATAACAACTTCGAGCCTGGTTTCTGTTCGTCTAAATCAACCTTGTACAACTATGAATACAAGCAGAAGAAGAAGAAGAAGAAGAAGAAGAAGAGAAGAAGAAGAAGAGAAGAAGAAGAACGACAGAAGAAGAAGAAGAAGAAGAAGAAGAAGAAGAAGAAGAAGAAGAAGAAGAAGAAGAAGAAGAAGAAGAAGAAGACAAGCAAAAGAAGCAACAACAACAACAACAACAACAACAACAACAACAACAACAACAAGACGTAGAAGAAGAAGAAGAGAAGAAGAAGAAGAAGAAGAAGAAGAAGAAGAAGAAGAAGAAGAAGAAGAACAAGAACAAGAAGAACAAGAAAACAAAACAAAACAACAACAACAACAACAAAGAACAAACGAACAATGAAGAAGAGAAAACACAATAACAACGACAACATCAACAAGACGACAACAATAACACAAACAAAGTGCAAATAAGACTTAGGGAAATGCACTTCAATACCAACAACAATAAAAGGAACATCGAAATTAGCGTGCTTGCGTGCCAGGCAGTATTTTTCACTTACCGGAAGCGTCAACATGCAAATCAGCAATGGCGGGCGGCGACGGGAAATGCGCGGTGCGGTCAGCCAAGGGACGTAATTTGCAGCTGTGGAGCGGAGAGTCGATAGAGTGAATTACCCCCTTCATCTGTGATGGCGCCCGGCAAAATAGTTCCGCTCTGTCAATGCTAAATATTGCATTCTCCTGTGGAAAAAAAAAAAAGAAAGAAAGAAAAGAATTCAGTCAGTTCAATCAAGCTGTCAATCTGTTATTACTGATTGACTGCATGATTTAACTGACTGATCGGTTATTTTTCCTAAACTGATCGATGTGTATGTACTGCAATGATATTCCAGCACAGAGAGAGAGAGAGAAGAGGAGAGGAGAGAGAGAGAGAGAGAGAGAGAGAGAGAGAGAGAGCTACTAGTTGTTGGTGGATGGTTGAACATTCCCTCACACAGATAATTTTGCTAGGACTCTAATATAACCAAACAAGAAGAGAAGATGAGATTCTGATGATTTTTTTTTTTCTTTTATATCAAGGATAATGGAATAAGCACTCATGTGCTTTTTTCATCTAGTCCTCGTGTGTATGCAGTTTTGTAAATTTTGTCATCTGTTCCCACCGGCACACAATGGCCTACTCTTACGAAAAGCGGAACAGGATTTAACGTGTGCGCAAGATGTTCTGCGTGCGTTCGCACACGGGGCCTCGGTTTTATAGTCTCATCCGAAGACTTTTTGGGAGAGTGGAGTCAGCACTGATGTTAAGTCCAGGGGAAAAAATCCCCTCGACCAGAATCGAACCCGGGTCGTCAAGTTGCGAGCGCAATGTTCTGACCACTAGGCTATCCCGTCCCCTACTATTACATTTTAGATGGTGGTTGATGGTACAGTTGCTAAATCAAATAGCTCAGCGGGGTATGTTACAATCGAACCAAGCCAAAATAAGATTCAGCGGTTTGACCAAGTTTATTCAAGATGGTACAAGTCTCATAGCAAAAACTTTGTCTTCTCCCTGAACTCCTCGATGAGTCGTCTGGAACACAGAGGTGTTGAATTTTTCAGGCAGTGTTTTGCGGACAAGTTCAACCTGGCAGGCCCCATCCATCGCCTTCAAGGCAGCACGTAATAAATGTTGATTCAGAGAAAAGGACAAGTAATCTTATTCGTTGGTGGGTTTGGTTGATTTGCTGCTTGTTTGCGGTGCTAGTTTTCAGGTCTGTACTTTTGTTAAGTTAGGTGGTTTCTGATCAAGTCAACTACTCTATAAAACTAGTGGTCAGAACATTGCGCTCCAATTTGACACCCTGAGTTCGACTCCGTTCGAGGGGATTTTTTCCCCTGGAGTTAACATCAGTGCTGATTCCACTCTCCACAAAAGTCTT
>CM060330.1:10850161-10855161 GCA_030674155.1 Stramonita haemastoma
TTTTTGAATGTTGTCAATGATTGGTGCTGTTTAATTGAATCGGGAAGGGAATTCCACAGCACAGGGCCTGAGTATAGCAAACTAGACTTGAACAAGTCTATTCTTGGGATTGGGACACTTGGCTTTTCAGTATTTCTGGAATGATTCATTGGGAACTTATCTCTTAAGGATGTGGGAACAGCTCCTGCCATTATTTTAAACATCATTATGCCTTTGTTATATTTCAGTCTTTGTTGTAGGGGGAGAATACTTAACTGAGTGAAATCCACTTCAAGTAAGGTTGTTTTCTTCAGAAGGATAAGTTTGAGAGCACGTTTATGTAGGCTTAATAATGGTTTCATAGTGTTTGCACTGGCAGAATCCCAGAGGGTTGAAGCATAGTCTATTGAGGATTGTATATAAGCATGAAAAAATAATTTCTTTGAATGGTAGTCTAGGAAGTGTTTAATTTTAGTCAACTGGTATACTCTTTGGGACAAGTATTTGCATAGATGAGATATGTGGTAGAACCAGCTGAGGTTTTCATCGATTGTTATTCCTAGAACTTTGTGATGAGAGGTTTGTTCGATTGCTTCTTTTCTTATGTGGATTGGAAACTGTTTTTGGGGTAAATTTTGTCGCTTTTGTCTGGTGGTGATCAGCATGCATTTTGTTTTTTGGGGGTGAATAGACATGTGGTTCAGTTCTGTCCATTTGACAAGATCATTACAGCTTTGTTGTAATGTGGTTGTAAGAGAGTCAATGTCGTTATGGTTCGTATGTATGGTTGTGTCATCAGCAAATAGTTCACATTTGGATTTGATATGTAGAGGAAGGTCATTTATGTATAATGAAAAGAGAATCGGTCCTAGTATTGATCCCTGTGGTACTCCATAGTGAATAGGTTTTAGATTGGATGTGGATGTAGTTGTTGAGACACACTGTTGTCTGTTTTTAAGATAAGAAGCAAGTAGTTCTAGACTATTTGATGATAGATTATACAGGTCTAGCTTTCTGATGAGAAGTGTGTGGTCAATTGTATCAAATGCTTTTTTGAAATCTACAAATAATACTCCACAAAATTTACTTTCATTAATGTTTGATAGCCAATTGTCTATGAGACTAGTCAGTGCAGTATGACACGAGTGATTTTGTCTGAATCCTGATTGGTTAGGGTGAAGTAGGTTGTTAGTGTCTATATGATGGACTAAGTGTTTATTTATATGTTTTTCCAGGGGTTTTGAAAGGAGGGATATAATGGAGATTGGCCTATAGTTTGAAGGATCTGAAGTGTCACCAGATTTGTAGGTGGGGATCACTTTAGCAGTTTTGAAGGCATTGGGGAAATAGTTTTTATCAAGACATTGGTTATATATATATGTTAGAGTCTCAGTGATAACTGGAGCTGACAGTTTTAGAATTCTGCTGTCTATTCCATCGAGGCCTCTTGTCCTGGATTGTTTGAGGTGAATCAGATAACTATAGACTTCAAAAATAGAAATAAATGGTATGTGGAGTTTCGAAGGAATATGCTTTTCTTGGCAGTATTGTCTTAGTGTGTTTAGGTTGTTGGATTTTGAATCATCATTGCTAACAACGTTAGTAGAAACGTTTATGAAGTGATTGTTGAGTTGTTCAGCAGTAACATCTTTGATTACATTTGATTTGGAAGAGGATTGTTTGTTCGTTATTTGATTTATGGCCTTCCAAATAATTTTTGAGTTTTGTTTTGAAGATAGTAAATCTTGGAAATATTTCTTTTTTTCTTGACGTTTCTGGGAGTTTATGGCATTTCGTAATCTTTTTGACTCTTCATGATATTTATGTTTTTTTAAGAAATCTCTAAGATAACATGCCTCTTCTAGTTCTTTTGTAAGCCAAGGCGGTTTGGGGGCATGTTTGACCCTTCTGGTTTTTAGTGGAGCATGTTTATTGTAAATTTCAGTGAAAGTTTTTATCCAAAAATCGATAGCCAAGTCTGGATCAGTAATGTTGAATGTTTCTGAGAGCATAGAGTTACTTAGTTCGAGAAGGAAAAGCTGTTCATTGAATTTAGCAAAGGAACGATATGTTAAGGTTTTATGGCCAGGTTTGGGAATTTTTGTTCCTTTTTTAGACCAAGTAGTACAGACAGGGTAGTGATCGCTGCAGTTGTAGACAGGGACACATGTTTCTATGATGTTGTTAGGATTTGATACGTAAATGTGGTCAATTATAGTGCTTGAATTTGGCGTAACTCTTGTAGGTAAACTAACTAGTTGGTGAAGGTTGAATGAATTAGTAATTTGCGTCCATGCATTATTTACTTTTGTTACATCGATGTTAAAATCACCTAGTAGTATCACTTCCCTGGATTCTAATAGGACTGCGTTCATCATTGCATCAAACTTGTCTATCCAATTTTTTCTTTCTGCTGGATTCCTATAGCAGAATCCCATTGCTATAGGTGGTGAACCTTTCATTGAGACTTCAAGCCAGACAGATTCTACATCATAATGTTCTAGATGGATGAGACGCTTGAACGTTATAGATTCACTAATGTATATGATGATTCCTGTTTCTTTTTGCTTTTGTGGATCCTTTCGTATGATTTTATATCCTGGGATATATAAGTCACTGTCTAATATGTGTTTCGAAAGTCTTGATTCAGATAGCCCTAGTATGTGAAATGGTTTGCCATGGTTTCTAATAAGTGTTGATATGTCATCAATTTTATTAACTGCGTGATTTATATTTAATTGGCAAATTCGTAGGCCTTCCTTTGAGGGCCACGTGTTGAGTCTTGAATGCATCTATTTGTGTTGATTTTTGTTAGGAATGTGATAATGTGTCTAAAAACTGGAAAAGGTGAAGATTAATTAGGGATAATTAGGAATAAGGGGGAGTGGGTACTCAATAAGGGGAAGGATGAAATGTAAGAAGAAGAGAAAAAAGCTGATTTCAAGTTACATAAGGATACACATACAGTGTATATAACTGTATAACCCAGTGGAACTAACAATGATGTGTAGCAAGAAAAGGTAAGAATCAATTTTATAAAGGGTGAATAATGGGGATGGGAGTAGGGCACTGGGGGAATGCTGAAATGTAAGGGAAAAAATTGAATGATTTCAATAGTTAGCCAAAAAATACAAACTTTATAAAGGGTGAATAATGGGGATGGGAATAAGGCACTGGGGGGATGATGAAATGTAAGGGAAGAAAATGGATGATTTCAATAGTACTCAAGACACAACAATTTCAATAGTACTCAAAGACACAATCACACACGTTATATACATATTGTCCAATCAAACTAACAACAATATTGGCAAATATAAGAAAGTAATAATAATAATAAAAAATAAAATAAAATAATTTTCAAAAAAGAAAAAAAGAAAAGAAAAAAAGATTTTTTTTAAAGTGTGTTCAGTGGGTGTACCAATTATACTCTTATACACTTCTCAGGGTGACTTGGTGATAAATGTCACAAGGGTGCCAATTACCACAGTCTACACACTTTGTCCAGGAACTGGCAAGGGCCTTCGGCAAGATCAGGAACAACACCATACAGTGCTCACACTTGTAATGTTTCTGCTTGCTTGTTCAGATTTAATGTTGCATTCATCAATGTCTCAGCTTGTGTTGGCAAGATGGCGATTATATGGAACACCCGGAGAGTAATTCATTCACAGGAGTGTACACACACCAGTCCATTCACTGTCACAGCCTGAAAAAAGCTTTTAGTTAGCCTTAGCTGGCACAGCACTCACAACTAGAGTTCTGGTCCCTCCCGGGATGCACACTGTAATGTCTTTGATACGCATCTTTCATCTTTCACCATTGTAAGGCCGAAAATGCATCAATGGATAAGCTGTATATCAATCAACACTCAGGAGGATCGCACACACACACTCCCGCGCTCGCCTGTGCGCCATGTGGAAAGAAAAAAAATAATAATAAGCAGCAGCAAACAAAACATACACACACCCACACACCCACACACACACACACAATTAAGCAGGATGGACTTTCCACAAGAGGCCCAGAAAAGCAACACAGTAACAAGAACTATTCACCAGGCCCAGATAAGCCAAGAAGAAGAAGAAGAAAAAAAAATAATAATAGATAAATAAAATAATAATAATGGAAAAAAAAAAATAAAAAAAATAAAAAAAATAAAGTAATAATAATAATTTAAAAAAAATAAAAAATAAATAAATAAAATAATAATAAAAATGATAATTAGAAAAGATCCCAAACAAAGGAAAAAAAAAAAAAAAAAAAAAAAAGTATAATAATAATATGTAGGAAACTGGAGAGAAGAAAGGTAAAAACCAAACCAAGAAAGAATAGAATATAGAAATGAGATAATTAATTTGGTAGGAATCAAACAAAGAGGAATGAACACAGGTTTCACACTTCCAAAGAGGCGACTTGGTGGGAAGGGGTGTCAATAACAACTCTCTCTCTCTCTCTCTCTCTCTCTCTCTCTCTCACTCTCTCTCTCTCTCTTCTCTCTCTCTCTCTCTCTCTCTCTTGCTAGTTTGTTGTCAATAGACCTACTAAAGGAAGGATTATAATAAGGCCTGTTGGATAGTTGTTAGCAGGACCTCGAGGAGTTTTTGTTTGTCCTGTGTCTGAGGGATACTGGAGTGTCCCCAGGCATTGAATTTTCGGGCTGAAGGAAGGGGTGGGAACTGTTCATCGTAGTCGCCACAGTACTCACGCACGCCACGCGGCAGGCCGAAGTTTTTATCGTGATCGCTGTGGCGTGGACGGGCTTTGTACTGGGGCACACCGTGCGGCAGGCCGAATTGTTTATCGTAGTGGTGGCGGCGTGGAGAGGCTTTGTCCTCGGGCATGCTGTCTGCATGTTGAAGGGCCTTAGGTGTTGGGGGAGACCATGGGCCGTTCATAGGATGGGGCTGTCCTTTGATGTTGGCTACAGGTCTTTGGATGGACTGTGAGGCCCAAGTCTTGTGCCTCTGGCTGGTGGAGTGGGTTGGAGTGGGGAGCAGAGGTTTTGATTTTGGTACGCG
>CM060330.1:10862661-10865161 GCA_030674155.1 Stramonita haemastoma
AATGTTTGTAGAACAAACTAAGCGTGGCTTTGGCTCTTAGGGTTATGGGCTAAACAATCCATACTTAGCATAAGATCATAAGAATAACTGTAAGCAATAATTATATATGTGGAAGCAGATTACAACAATAACTGTTGAATAATCTATACTTGGCATTGGCTCTTAGACTTAACTGTGAATTCATTTCTGACATAAAATCTTATGTTTAAATGTTAAGCGATCTACACTTGGCATAATATCAGAAGGTTAACTGTTGATAAATGTATAATGGGAGCAAGTTCACGTCTGTTAAACAATCTATACTTGGCACAATATCTTAAGGATAACCGGGGTTGGGGTTTGTTTTTGTTTTTTTGGGGGGGCGGGTTGGTTTTTTTGTTTGTTTGCGGTGGGTGGGGTGCTTTTTAGCAAGAAACCAAAGATTTTTAGCATTATAACTTACGCGGTAAGAAACAGGCCGTCTTATGTGCAAGCAACACTATCTATTTTGCTTTGTGTGCGGGGAAATTTTCTACAAACAAAAAGCATAGTGCCAATAACTCGCGTGACGCGTGCTGAATGGCTTGCAATGTTTTTAGCAGCATTAGATTTTGTTCACTGTTTTTTGTTCTATCTGTGTGTGCATGTGTCTGTGTGTGTGTGTCTGTCTGTCTGTCTGTCTGTCTGCCTGTATGTCTGTCTGTCTGTCTGTCTGTCTGTCTGTCTGTCTGTCATGTCCCCTGTATAATGAGTAGTGCACATATTAAAATATATTAGATCATTTATTAGAAAAAAATTTAGAAGGTATTCCCTTTAGAAACTGTGATGATCAATCAGCTATCTGCCCTGTACCTATGAACACACACACACACACACAACACACATACACACACACCACGCACCACACACACACACACCACACACACACACACTCACACACACACACCACACACCACTCCACACACACACACACACAACACACTCACACACACACACACACACACACACTCACACACACACACTCACACACACACACACATACACATACACACACACACACACATACACACACACGCACACATACACACACACACACACACGCACACACGCACCACACACACACACACACATCACACACACACACACACAACACATACACATACACACACACATACAAACACACATACACACACACATAACATACACACAAACATAGACATACACACACATACACACACACACACACACACACACACATACACACACACATACACACACACCACACACACACACACACACACACACACACACCACACACAACACACACTCACACACCTACACATACACATACACATCACACACACATACATACACATACACATACACACAACATAGACATACACACACACATACACACTACACACACATCACACACACACACACACTACACACACATCACACATACATCACTACACCACACCCTACTGCATCACACACACACTACACTCACTCACACCATACGCACATACACTACACATACTACACACACAACACATACACATACACACAAACATCAGACACTACACACACACATCACATTACACACACATCACACACACACATACACTACACCACCATCCCCAACACGCACACACACACAACTAACACACCCACTCCACACACACACCACACATCACACGCATCCACGCACACACACACCACACCCTCCACACACCCACATACACACACCACACACACACACATACACACACACACACATACACACACACACACATACACACACACACACACACACACAACACACACACATACACACACCACACCACACCACACACACACACACACACACACACACACACACACACACACACACACACCATACACACACACACACAACCCCAACATTGTCGTGAGGGGAAAACAGGGGGTGGGCAGGGGTCGGGGGAAGGAGGGGGAGGGTACTCATCTGTTTGACATGATGATCAACATTGCTGCCTAGCGACCCCTCTTCTTTCTGTATCTGTCTCTCTGTCTGTCTGTGTGTCCTTCCGTCTGTCTCTCTGTCTGTCTGTCTGTCTGTCTGTCTCTCTGTCTGTCTCTCAGTCTGTCTGCCCCCCTCCTCTCTCTCTCTCTCTTCCATCTCTCTCTCTCTCTCTCTCTCTCCTCTCTCTCATCTCTCTCTCTCTCTCTCTCTCTCTCTCTCTCATCACACACACACACACACACACACACACACACACACCACCACCACCACCACCACCACCACAACCACCACCACCCTTCCGATCCTCATCCCCCACCTTAACCCACACCCCTCAACCTCCCCCCCCCCCCCCCCCCCCCACTACCTACTGTCAAATCTTCAGTCATCCGTCACACGATACAACATGGGAGGCTGGGAAAAACACCGAGATCAATAAACATGAAACCTGCTGTGTGAACTATCCCACTTTTTTCCCATCCTGTTTATACTGGTTAAGCTTTTCTCTTCAAACCTTTC
>CM060330.1:10875161-10887661 GCA_030674155.1 Stramonita haemastoma
AGGAGTTTTTTTTATCTCGATCTTATCCCTGATAAGGGAGGGGAATGGATTAAAAAAAAAAAAGCACGCGAGTGCTTATTCATTATCCTCGAAATGAAAGAATTTGCCAAGCCTTGCCTTGCCTTGCCTTGCCTGTCCACCAAATTGACTTCTTATTCCTTATCCCCCATATTATTACCTTTTCCCTAACAACTGTATTGTATACCACTTCTTTAAGTCACGGCAGAGTTCTCTGCGTGAAAATGGGGTTGCTCTCCCCGGGGAGAGCGCGTGGCCAAAAGAGTAGTGCCACCCATTGTTTTCTTTTCCTGTCTGCGTGTGTATTTGTGTTCCCCATCAAAGTGGCTTTTTTCTACAGAATTTTGCTAGGAACAACTCTCTTGTTGCAATGTTTGTTGGTTTTGTGTTTTTTACAGACGGTAATAAAAAATATATATATACATTAAAAAGTGTTCCATCCAGGACCTCCGTTTATCGTCTCATCCGAAAGACTAGCACCCAGACCACAACTCACGGTCTAGCAGATGGGAGAAAAGTTTCGGGCACACTTCGAACCTGGAATTATGACTTTGTAGGCAGGTGCGTTATTAAACTACTGATCAACATTTCATGCAAAAATTTGCAGTTCTCTCTCTCTCTCTCTCTCTCTCTCTCTCTCTCTCTCTCTCTCTCTCTCTCTCTCTCTCTCTCTCTCTCTCTCTCTCTCTCTCTCTCTCTTTTCCTCCCTCGTGTGTTCCCCAATACAACTCTTTTCTACCGCTCAGTGCTGTTTGTTTTAAGATGGCTTAAAATGCACCAGTCGTGGTTTCTACACAACGCAAAAACATTGACAGTGGCAGATCAGAACACTTGATAGATCAACATTCTACAGGTAATGTGCCTTCCTAGGAAACGAAAAACGTGGATTATCTACCTGCTTAATAATAATAATAATAATAATAATAATAATAATAATAATAATAATAATAATAATAATAATAGGGATTTATATAGCGCTATATCTTGCAAAAACAAATTAAAGCACTTGCATCCGACCTATACAACACACAAGCAATCAATGATGATCAATAGCTTTAGAAAATAGCAAATTCGAATGTACACATACACGCTTTGAACCTTTCCCCTATTCATTGCGTTTCGAGTGGTGGTCTGGGTGTAAGTATTCTGAAGGAGACAAAAAAACCTTGAGGTTTTATGTGCATTGCACAGTCATTTAGGGCACGTGAAAGAACTCAAGTCAACAAGACAATTGCCCCTGATAAAATCCTATAGAAAGAGCCACTCTCTCACAAGGAAACAAATACACTTGCAAACAGGAATTTTCTTTAAATATAAGTGGCGCTGCTTAGTGGCAACCGCCTCTCTAGCCTGAAATTCACGCAAACAAATCTAAAAGAAAAAGGTGCCCCATAACCTATGTGGTCGTTGGGGAGCGAGGCATCAGAGACCTCTGCTTCTCTAGGGGCCAGCATGTTGAGGGTGGCGCCTATCTCTCCCTCGCTGCTTTACCATCCCTGACCTTAAAGAGGGCAGGCACCTATTTACAGCTGGGTGAACTGGGGGACTGCATTGAAGCCATTATCGATGACTTTATTTGTGTCTGTTACTAAGCCATGCCATAATCCCTGGAAGGTCAGTACAATTACGATACAATACGATACAATACAATACAATACAATTCAATACAATACAATAGAATACTGGGCATGCAACGACCAACCTCAACCATTATATGAAACAGACAGCATTTGGAGCAATTATCGTAGACTGCATTGGTGTCTCTGTTACTAAGCCCGGCCATAATGCCTACAAGATCATATAATATAATACAATACAATACAATACTATACAATACAATGCAATACAATACAATGCAATACAATACAATACAATACAATACAATACAATACAATACAATACAATACAATACAATACAATACAATACAATACTGGGCATGCAACGACCAACCTCAACCATTATAATGAAAAAGACAGCATTTGAAGCAATTATCGAAGACTGCATTGGTTGTCTCGTTACTAAGCCCGGCCATAATGCCTTACAAGGTCAGTACAGTACGATACAATATGATACGATACAATACAATACAATACAATACAATACAATACAACACAATGCAATACAATACAATACAATACAATACAATACAATACAATACAATACAATACAATACGATACTGGGCATGCAACGACCAACCTCAACCATTAAATGAAAAAGACAGCATTTGAAGCAATTATCGAAGACTGCATCGGTGTCTCTGTTACTAAGCCCGGCCATAATGCCTACAAGGGCAGTACTAATGTGTGCTTTTTAATGATTGCTCAATTAGCCCTATGCCAGAATATATCCTACGTCAGACAGCTTCTCTTTTTTTCTTTTTTCGTTTTTTTTCTTTTTTTCTTTTTTTTTTTTTGGGGGGGGGTTGTCATTTCTTATAATTGCCCATTAAACTCTAGTGTCCTACGTCAAATGGCTTTTTTAAAATCTCTACTGGAAAGGAATAAGCTAGGGATTAGAGCGTGTGTACTCGTAATCGCATTCACGCTGCTTCTAAATGTAGTGTGTTAGTGTAAAAAAGCTATCTAATGTATAAGATTTACAAGCATGAAAAAGGATTAGATGATACGCTCAGAGTAGTGAGAGTGTTGAAATGATACTAACTAACCTCTGTAATTTGTTGTAGACACTCAGTGCAAGAACTGCAGGTGTATTTTTTTTAAGTGATCGATCCTTTCCCAAACAAAACCAAAGCAATAGCGATACAGAGTGAATCAGACAGCAGAGACCCAATTATTCTTATCATTAAAGGTTAGGCAGTATGTTATTCTATTTTTATGGAATATGACCTTTATACATTCTTGTAAGACTATCCAGTAGCCTATTTAATATTGCGAACATTGATACTTATAAAAGATTCAAATCTGCCAGTTTCTCCAGACACTATTGCATTTAGAGCTATGATACTCACATCAAAAAAATGTTTCTAATTTCAAAAACATGCCTTCTTTCAATAATAACTTGATCAGTCATGAGACTCCATACTCTAAACTATACGTTAGAACTGTTGAATCTAAGTCAAAGAATTTGAATAAATATTTTCAGGGGACTGAATACCGCTGGAAGACCATAACAAACGTAAAATACCAACCACCACCACCACCCCTCCCCAACCCAATTAGCCATGTCTTTACGTACGTATATGAGAAAAATAATAAAGCTGTTAAAAAGAATATACGGTATTTATTTTGGTTATCAATTCCAAGATCGTTTCCAGCATAGAGCCAATGTACTCGTACAGTGAGGCGTCACCTTTCCAAAATACAATTACTTTACATTTCTCTAAGTTCGTTACCAGTTCTAGCCTTTTAGCTGAGACACAAGAGGCAGAAAAAGAGTGAGACAGAGAGAAACACACAAAAACAGAAATAGAGGTAAATATGAACATACAGACGCAGACAGACAGACAGAGACCGAGAGATACAGAAACACAAAGAGATACACACACACAGAGGTGCGGTATAGGTTGTTATGTTTAGCTGAGAACAAGATGTAGAAAAAGAGTGAGACAGAGAGAAACACAAAGACAGAAATAGAGGTAAATATTAACACACAGACACAGACAAACAGACAGACAGACAGACAGACAGACCGAGGGAGACAGAGAAACACAAAGAGATGCACACACAGAGGTGCAGTATAGGTTGTTATGGTTATTCAAGAATCGGACACAAGGCGTTAGAATTTCAGTTTACTCTCTCCGTGACATTCAGAAAACGTTATCTTTAACGGCTCAGAAACCAGATCCGATTTCCCTTTGGGAATACCCAAGACTGTCTTCAAACTGCTTTCCATGGGAAATTACGTGATCTTATACCATCCCAGACAGGCGAACACAAGCACACAGATGTACATACACACGCCTGAACGCAATAAAGAACATACTTAGGCATGCTTCTCTCTCTCTCTCTCTCTCTCTCTCTCTCTCTCTCTCTCTCTCTCTCTCTCTCTCTCTCTCTCTCTCTCTCTCTCCTCTCACACACACACACACACACACACACACACACACACACACACATACACACACACACGAACACACACACACACACACACACACACACACACACACACACACACACACAACACACACACACACACACACACACACACACTCCTGAATTGTTCGCAATTTTTATGGCGCTAAATTATCTTTCAACTATTTCTCTTGCGATTTACAATGTCGTTTTTTGTGTTGATTCAAAATCAGTTTTACTGGCTTTAAAACATTGGGACTCTAAACTGAGAAATGATGTTATTTTTGAAATCAAGTTCCTTGTGCATTCTCTTGTTTCTAAAGGTATTGGGATAACATTTTGCTGGGTGCCATCACATTGTGGTCTTTACTGGAACGAATTGGCAGATTCTCTGGCAAAACGCGGTGCTTCAGAATGTACAAGTGACATAATGATTAATAGTATAGGTCTACGTTTATCTTCATTTGATATTATTTCAATTCTTGCAAACTCTGTATATTCAAAGTTTTTTTAGATTTCACTTAAATCGTTTGTGTTGCCCACGAAATATAGAAATTATAATTCATAAATTACGTCTAAATGCTTGGAAAACTAAATATTCAAAAAATGTTTTCTGCACTTGTTCTGGTATTATATCAGTCCATCATATATTGTTTGATTGCCCTGTGCTCATTGCCTCGTATAAAAGCAAAGGGATAGATCTAAGGAAAATGTACGGAAATTTCCAAAGTGTTCTGTATGATTCCGAGTCGCATGTCCTAGTATCAGTTGCAGAAAGTATTTGCTAGTCACCAGTAGGTCAATTACTATAAACGAAATTGTATAAACTTATCATCATCCCTTATATTCTTTATCCTTTCACTATTTCCCCTCATCCCCTTTTCAGTGCATTCTTAACGTGAATGTGCCATTGTCTAAATCACCTTGTAGTGAACGGACATTAAACCAATGAGAAGAAGAACAACAACACACACACACACATACACACACGCATTCAGAGGCAAGGAGCGCGTTGTCTGCGTGACCATCAGGATGTTTACCTGGGAACGCCGAACAACAACAACAACAACATCAACAACAACGATATCACTGCTTGGATCATTCAGAATGACATGCCAGAACACTAAAAATAAATCATCATTGGGAGGGGGGGAATGGTCGGTGTAATAGAAAACATTCACAGGAGCCATTTTCTCACAAATTATAAATTCACAGATAGAGAACGAAAAAAACATTTGTGATGATCAGACAAGGACAGACGGGAAGACACAAAGAGAAAGAAGACAGAGAAAGACATAAAAAGAGAGACAGACAAACAGACAGAGAGAGAGGGGTGAGAGGGAGAGAGAGACAGAGACAGACAGACAGAGACAGACAGACAGAAATACAGACACAGACAGACAGACAAAGAGGGAGGGAGGGAGAGGGAGAGAGAGATAGAGGGGAGGGAGGGGGAAAGACACAGAGAGAGAGAGAGCTAGAGAGACAGAGAGACAGAGACAGAGACAGAGACAGAGAGAGAGACAGAGAGAGAGAGAGAGAAATGTGTGTGCTGATCGTTATCTGTGTTTTTCTACCTTTTGATTCCATCATTCAGCCATCAGTGTGAGGTGTGCAGTGTGGCCACTGGGTTGTGATGATCACAAAGGACGTGATGTGCTGTTTGTTTTCTGGGATTTTCTGTGCGTGAATGCGTGTGAGTGTACGTGCGTGGGTGTGTGCGTGTGTCCGTAGGTGTGTATGTATGTGTGTGTGTGTAAGCGCGCGCGCGTGTGTGTGTGTGTGTGTGTGTGTGTGTGTGTGTGTTGTGTGTGTTTAACAGATAGAACAGTGTGTATGTGTGTGTGCTTTCGTGCGTGTGTTTGTGTCTGTCAGTCTGTCTGTGTCTGTCTGTGTCTGTGCAAATGTATATGTCTGTTAGTTTGTGTGTGTGTGTGTGTGTGTGGTGTGTGTGTGTGTGTGTGTGTGTGTGTGTGTGTGTGTGTGTGTGTGTGTGTGTGTGTGTGTGTGTGTGTGTATGTATGTGTGTGTGTCTTTCTGTGTGTGTGTGTGTGTGTGCATGTGCGAGACAGAGTTTGTGTGTGTGTGTGTGTGTGCGCGCGCGCGCGCGCGTGCGCGAGCATGCGAGTGGGCTTGCGTGCGCGTGGTGGGGGGGGGGGGGCGTGCGCACGTGCATGTGTGTGTATGTATGTGTGTTTTATTACAATTCAATTCTTTTATTTCAAGGAAATAAACACTTAAGAGTTTTTTTACATCTAATCCCCATGCTGTTTAGAACAAATTTGTCATCCAGTCCTACCAGCACACAAATGGCCTTCTCTTCCAAAAGGTGGAACAGGTTTTCTCTCTTTCTCTTCTCCTGTGCTTCTAACTTTACAGAAGGTCTGCCTGCTGGCCTCAGCTAACACATTCTGACTTCAGCGCAGCTTATTTTATCGCACAGGCTGCATGCTAGGTATGTACGTGTTTCTGTAATCCCCTGAATGCTGACATGAATTACAAGATCTTTAAAGGGCCTTTTTTCACCTTTTGCATGTGTGCATGCACAAATGGACCTAAGGCACTGGCAGATCTGCACTAAAAGTTCACTTGGGAGTTCGTAAATCCCCATCTTTAATTCACCAGACGTAGCCACCGAGATTCGAACCCACGACTTCATAGAACCACAGGATTCAAGTCAAATGATCTCAACCTTTAGTGTCCGTCAATACAATTTTGAAGTGTGCACAAGATGTTCAATGTGTGTGTGTGTGTGTGTGTGTGTGTGGTGTGTGTGTGTGTGTGTGTGTGTGTGTGTGTGTGTGGTGTGTGTGTGTGTGTGTGTGTTGTGTGTGTGTGTGTGTGGGTGTGTGTGTGTGTTGTAAGGGGAAGGGGGAGGAAACAACACAAATACTCCAGCAAATTAACAGGGTAAATGCTGTCTACCATTTCCATTAGCTGAACAAGTGTGATCAAATATTTGCAGGTTTCCCTCCTGCCAGGTTGAAAACAAAATAAAAGCTCTCTAAAACAACCCTTCGGCTCTTAACTGGTGTAAACACTCTGAAGAATGAGGAATTGTTATTCTTTTGTTTATTCTTTTATATCGAGGATAATGGAATAAGCACTTATATACTTTTTTTACATCTAGTCACCGTGTGTATGCAGTTTTGCAAATCTTATCATCTGTTCCCACCGGCACATGATGGCCTACTCTTACAAAAAGCGGAACAGGATTTAACGTGTGCGCAAGATGCACTGCGCGTGTTCACACACGGAGCATCGGTTTACAGTCTCATCCGAAAGACTTTTGGAGAGAGAGTGGAGTCAGCACTGATGTTAACTCCAGGGGAAAAATCCCCTCGAACGGGAATCGAACGCGGGTCGTCAAATTGCGAGCGCAATGTTCTGACCACTAGGTTATCCCGTCCCCCGTTTTGTAAAAAAAATGTAGCTTACAGGGGTGAATCACACTGACAGTCTTCAACACGCTACATAAATACGCAAGTTGGATCCTTCAGATGATACTATAAACTGAGATCCCGTGAACAAAGGTATGTAGCATATCTTGCGCTCACGTGGAAGCCTGACAGACAGACAGACAGACAGACAGACAGACAGACAAACAGTCAGAGACCAACAGACAGAGACACAGAAGGATAGAGACACAGACAGGTAGACATATGCAAAAAAAAATAGCCAGAAGCCCAAACAGACACAGAGAGAGAGCACCGAGAGGAGAGGGGGGGCAGAGAGAGAGAAACAGACACAGAGAGAGAGGAAGAGAGAGAGAGGCAATAACGATGACAATGACAATATTTTATTGTGATAAGCGTCACGCCCATTCACAAGGGGAAAGTGAGATGGGGGTTGGGCACAAAACATAGAATCAATGAAAATCATAGTTAATGACAGCCCAAACACTCTTCATGACATGGCTTCCACGTCATTGTTCTAACAGATATTGTCATTCATCAGACCACATGTTTCCTTCCTGTTTCTTTAAAGTCTGTCTGGGAGTCTACAACCATTAATCAAGAAACATCTTCGTGAACATTAAAGGTCTCAGCGGTGCACTGTCTGATGTCCTGCATCATGGAGTGGACATGGTCATCTGTCTCTGACAATTGCTGTAATCTTTCAGTGTATCTCTATTGTAACAGACTCTTGCATATTCGGAAGGGGGGAGAGAGAGAGAGAGAGAGAGAGAGAGAGAGAGAGAGAGAGAGAGAGGAGAGAGAGAGAGAGAGAGAGAGAGAGAGAGAGAGAGAGAGACAGAAGAGACAGACAGACAGACAGACAGACAGACAGACAGAGACAGACAGACAGAACAGACAGAGACAGACAGAGACAGACAGAAGACAGAGAGAGACAGAGACAGAGAAGACAGAGAGAGAGTGAAGAGAGACAGAGAGAGATGAAGAGAAAGAGAGGATGGAGAGAGATGGAGAGACGGGAGAGAGAGAGAGAGACGAAGAGAGAGAGAGAAAGATTGGGAGATAGAGAGAGACGGAGAGAGAGAGACAGAGACAGAGAGAAACAGAGAAAAACATAGAGAAACGGAGACAGAAGAGAGAAACAAGAGAAAGAAAGAGAGAGACGAGAGGACAGAGAGAGACAGAGACAGAGAGAGACAGAGAGAGAGACAGAGAGAGAGCAGAGACAAAGAGATGGAGAGAGGGAGGAGACAGAGACAGAGAGAAAGAAAGAGACAGACAGACAGAGACAGAGAGAGAGAGACAGAAACAGAGAGAGGGGGAGAGACAGACAGACAAGACGGAGACAGAGACACACACAGAGAGAGACAGAGACACAAGAGAAAGAGGGAGAGAGACAGACAGACAGACAGACAGACAGACAGACAGACAGACAGAAGCAGACAGACAGATAGACAGAATGTGTGTGCTGATCGTTATCTGTGTTTTTCTACCTTTTGATTCCATCATTCAGCCATCAGTGTGAGGTGTGCAGTGTGGCCACTGGGTTGTGATGATACACAAAGGACGTGATGTGCTGTTTGTTTTCTGGGATTTTGTTTAATGTCTATTGATTTCAACAGCTAAAACAGCATGTCTGTGGGAATGGGATGGACGTTTGTGCGTGCGAGCGTATGTGAATACGTGTGTGTGTGTGTGTGTGTGTGTGTGTGTGTGTGTGTGTGTGTGTGTGTGTGTGTGTGTGTGTGTGTGTGTGTGTGTGTGTGTGTGTGTGTGTTTGTAAATGTGTGTGTGTGTCTGTGTGTGTGCGTGTGGCGTGCGTGCGTGTGTGTGTGCGTGTGTGTGTGTATGTGTCTCTATGTGTGTGTCTGTGTGTGTGCGCGTGTGGCGTGCGTGCGTGTGAGTGTGGGGGGCTATATGTCCATTTACACTGAAGGACATTAGAAAAGGGAAAAAAGAGCAAAAAGCAACCAAACAAAAAGCAAGTTAAAAGATTGAGGAAGAGGGCGCGTGTGTACCTAAACTAACCTTAAAACAACTGCAAATAGAAATCTTCATTTAAAAATAAAGGAACACTTCACAATCTACACAGCTATGATAAGGCAAATGAACAGCATATGTTGATTAATGTGGCTTCCTCTAAACATACTAATTACATACTTTACTATACCATGTGTAGAAAATTAATAACGGGGCTCTCCTTCATCGACAAAGCTTTTTCACACAGCCAAAGAGAACTGCTTTTTTTTTTAAAAAATACGTCCAGAGAGTTCTCACAAATAATACGAATGTACTGTTGTAAAAGTTGATATTTAAAAAACAAATAATAGACATGATTGGAATTGTTAGATGGGGGTGGGATAGCCTAGTGATTAGACTGTTGAGCATTGAGCTTGTGATCTGACTACCGGAGTTCCGAGCCTTACCAAGGCGCCTGTTCCGGGGATTTTTCCCCAGGAGTTAACTTGAGCACCAACTCCACTCCCGCGAACGTCTTTTGCCTTGAGGCAACAAAGCAAGGTCCCGAGTGCCAAAAAAAATTATAGATATGTAAATAAATAAAAATTTTGAAAATTCAAATAATAAAAAGGTCCGAGTGCCAACGCACGCAGAACATCTTGCACACATGTTAATACCCGTTCCGTCTTTCGAAAAAGTAGGCCACTGCGTGCCGGTATAAAGGGATAAGAATATTTGTATAGAAAAAAAACACCACACTGGTGTCATCCTTATACATCATTCTCAAAGTTGGAATGCATCTACCTTAGTGTGGAACAAAATGGTTGCTATATGCAAACTCTCGATCGGTGAACATCGGAAACTCTAGCTGGGAAACAAAAAAAAACTGTTAGAACATAAGCAATTGAAACTCGTCCTTCTCCCTGTGTGCCTGTGGTAAGAAAACCAGACAAGCGAGCACATCCTTCAGAGGTGCACGCTATTCGCGACCTGAGGAAGAAAGTGTGGCCGACGGAGATAACCCTACAGACCAAGCTGTACGGTCCACGAGAGGTACTGGAAAGGACATGTATGCCATTATTTTTCCCATACACATCTGACGGTGTAAAGCGAACGAAAGAAGAAGAAGACATTAGCAATGCATAGTATTAGAAAAATTGTGTCTGGAATACATTTAAGTCTTATTTATCAGGAAAATGACTGTCCTTATACACGATTTCTCCTATCAAATACATTGAGAGAGATTTTCACTCAGATTAGAACCTGAAGCAATATTAGAATGGAAATACCCAACTCTTCTGATTATTTTCTCTTTTATGTTTCCAACGAGTATTTTTGATCACATTATAAATCACACTGTGTGTGGTTTTTTTTGGGGGGAGGGATAAATATCCCACGCATATCCAATGCATACACACACACACACACGCACACACACACACACACACACACACACACACACACACACACACACAACACAGATAGATAGATAGATAGATAGATAGATAGATAGAAGACAGACAGACAGACAGACAGACAGACAGACAGACAGACAGACAGACAGACAGACAGATAGATAGATAGATAGTAGTAGGTAGGTAGGTAGGTAGGTAGGTAGGTGTAGGTAGGTAGGTAGGTATCCCACGCATATCCCATGCTCACACACGCACGCACGCACGCACGCATGCGCGCGCGCGCACACACACACACACACACACACACACACCACGCACGCACACACACACACACACACACACACACATACACATGTGCGTGCACGCGCTTGAGGATTTATTCTTTAAAACTTTACGCTAACGGCGTACTGATTCTCATCGATCGCTACTACCCCTGTTCTCTTTTTTTGTCCTGTCTCTATGTCTGTTCTTCTTTGATCCTTCGTCTGCTTTCCCTCTGCAGCGCTCTTGTTCTTTGTCACCTCTGTATCTGCGTGCATGGTTCCATTGCTCTAATGTCCCCTGTCCTGGCCACTGATGTAGTGTGAAGGCGGCATTTCATTCAACAGCAGAGAAAAAAACAGCAAACATTTTCTACGCTCAGTCTGGTGTAAAAAGTTGCCAGGGAGCTGAACAGAGGAAATGGATAAATGATTTGTCTGGCTGCTGGCTCTCTGGCTGGCTAGATGGCTGGCTGGTTCTCTCTCTCTCTCTCTCTCTCTCTCTCTCTCTCTCTCTCTCTCTCTCTCTCTCTCTCTTCTCTCTCTCTCTCTCTCTCTCTTTCGGATGAGACTTTAAACCGAGATCCCGTGTGCGAACGCACGCAGAACATCTTGCGCACACGATAAATCCTGTTCCGCTTTTCGTAAGAGTAGGCCATCGTGTGCCGGTGGGAAAGATGACATTTACAAAACTGCATACACACGGGGACTGGATGTAAAAAAGCACAGGAGTGCTTATTCCATTATCCTCGATATAAAAGAATATATCAATCAATCTCTCTCTCTCTCTCTCTCTCTCTCCTCTCTCTCTCTCTCTCTCTCTCTCTCTCTCTCTCTCTCTCTCTCTCTCTCTCCCTGTGGTAGTCTGCCGGTCGATCTGGTCTACTTATTATTTACCATTTTATTCCAAAATCTGCCCTCAGAATACATTAACTAAAAGAGGTCTAGGTCATATCTGTTTCTTTTTTACAAATAACTTGGGACACCCACGCTCACTCTCGTCTCGTGGGAAATTTTCCCCGTGTGCTATGATGCAAAAGCGGGTATCGGTGCTAGCATCGGGTTTTACACAATGTCATCAGCTGAGTGTGGCTGGCTAGGTATCAAGGTACTCAAGCAGGTATCAGTTGGTGGATCGGCGGTCTAGATGTAATGTACCCGTCTGGAACGCGATAAGTCGCAGGTTTGATCCAATTTTCCCCCTCCACATGACCGTGAAAGATGGTCTGGGTGCCAGTCTTTTGGAAAACGCGATAACGTGAGGTTCTGTGTACAACAAATATTCAGTGCACGTTTCAAATTATATATATATATATATAAATATATATATATATATATATATATATATATAATATAATATATATATATATATATATATTATATCCACACCATCAAGAAA
>CM060330.1:10892661-10900161 GCA_030674155.1 Stramonita haemastoma
AGAATTTTTTTTTCCCTGACTAGAATCCGTAGTTCACAAAAAAGACAAAAAAATAAAATAAATAAATAAATTTAAAAAATTTAACTCCGTAGTTCACCTATGGTGAGATTTTGCGTATGCGACCAGTTTTGCCCACCATAAAGGTAGCCACATTCCAACATCAGTGTGCATGCGTGTTTGGGTTTTTTTTTTCATCCGTTCCCACCGGCACACAATGCCCTACTCTTCCCAAAGGCAGAACAGGTTTTAACGAGTGTGCAAGACATTCTGCGAGCATCGCACACAGAGCCTCTGTTTATAGTTTCATCTGAAGGACTTTCGGAGGAGTGGAGTCGGTACAGATTTTAACTCCTGGGGAATAATCCCCTCCAACGGATGCCTCAACGGTGGCTCGAACGTTAGCCGTCAGTTCGCGAGCTCAATGCTCTAACCACTAAGTTATCTTGCCCCAACCCCACTCCCCCCCACCCCACCCACACCTGCCTTCCCCAAAAAATAACACCGGTACAGACTCCACTCCCGCGAAAACTCTTAAGATGGTACTATTAATCGAAATCCCGGTGCATGTTGGATAGCAGGGTGCATGCTGGGTATGATCGTGTCATCCATCCCACCAGCCGGAACACGACCACTCTTTTTCTTGTTCTTCACCGTTCCCTGGCCATGCCGAATTTTTTTAGTGTGGTCTGGATAACGAAGTTTGCAGTCTGTCGCAGTGACCCCACCGATACATCCAGGTTGTTTTGTTACTTTGGGTTTTTTATCAGAAGCTTGCTCATTTACGAAAGAGGTTTGCGGTTTTAACTCGTACCAAAACGTTCTTAATGCGGTTGCATAGGAAGCCTTGGTTTAAAGTCTCATCTAAAGGACTTTTGAGGGAGTGGAGCTAGTACTGTGTTAACTCTAAAAGAAACAATCCCCTGGGATAAACGCGGAGTCTCGAACACACTCCCTCGGGTATCCTCACAGCCTATCACAGTTTTTTAAAAAAAGTTAAAGTCTGTCCCGAGCCTAAGGCTCATCAGGCCGGTGCTTATCCCGGTTTCTGTGGCGTTAAGCGACTGAGAGTCACAGACTCCCCCCTGGATAGGACGCCAGTCTATCGCAGGGTTAACCCAACACAAGGTTGGTACCCCTTTTACACCTGGGTGGGTGAGAAAATAGCCGTAAAGTGCCTTTTCCAAGGGCACAACGACATAGCTGAAGCTGGGATCGATTCACATAGGTGCTCTAACCACACGGTATTCACCTTGTTGTTAGTGCATCATTACTTACAGGCATCTAGCACAAGCAATAGTAACATTAACACTACAGCCCAGGGTAAGTTTGCAGAAACTCTGCTCTCTAGTCAACCGTACGTGCAGACGCAAAAAGAAAACTAAAGTGGCATGGCGCTACGGGGACATATTCTCCAAGGAGAGGAGAGAGAGAGAGAGAGAGAGAGAGAGAGAGAGAGAGAGAGAGAGAGAGGAGGGGGGGGGGAGGAGACAGACAGACAGGCAGAGTCAGAGACAGACAGGCAGACAGACAGAAAGACAGAGTGAGAGACAGACAGACAGACTGACTGACAGACAGACAGAGACGGACGGACAGACAAAACAACCGAAATGCCATGGAGGAAAGCCTACCGTGACTATGCAAGCTACACACCACAGTCTACAAAATTAAACTTTCCACTCCTTTCCAGTGAAGCATTCTCTGTTTTTTTTCCTTTACTTTGTCGAACAAAACACAAAATAATTATCAGCCAAGTTCTGCTGCACATGCCGACAATAACGGCTCCCAACGCTTCCTGACAGCTGCCTCATATATCTGTCACCTGCTATAACCTACATTATTAAACGCCTGTATGATTCTCAAAGGAAGATTGATAGAGCGCTGATGCTGCAACAATAACGCAGGCAAGAGCGAAATGTATGCGCCTTCCCAGGGAAAACCTGATTGCTATAAAATATGTGAAGGACACGGACCATTTCGTTTAGAATTTCAACAAACAACAATAGTACACAACAATGTGATTTTTTTTTGTTTTGTTTGTTTGCTTCTCGGCTAAAGCTCAGCGATTTACCAGTGGTACAATTTTTGCATATGCAACCGTCTATGCCCACCAATTAGACAGCCATATTACGACTTCGGGAATTATGCCGAAACACAACACCAACAGTCTGGTGGTTGTCTTTAGGTATCATGGCATTACGACATCAGACAACCAGACACAAGTGTTCCATCATGGAAGAAGCAGGATATCCTGAACCGGACTTGACATGACATGGGCGGGACGGGATAGCCTAGTGGTCAGAACTATTGCGCTCGCAATTTGACGACCTGGGTTCGATTCCCGTTCAAGGGGATTTTTCTCCTGGAGTTAACATCAGTGCTGACTCCACTCTCCCCAAAAGTCCTTCGGGTGAGACTTTAAACCGAAGTCCCGTGCGCAAACGCACGCAGAACATCTTGCACACACGTTACATCCTGTTCCGCTTTTCGTAAGAGTAGGCCATCGTGTGCCAGTGGGAACAGATGACATTTACAAAACTGCATACACACGGGAACTGGATGAAAAAAAGCACAAAAGTGCTTATCCCCTTATCCTCGATATAAAAGGAAAAAAAAGAATAAATCAAATCTCTCTCTCTCTCTCTCTCTCTCTCTCTCTCTCTCTCTCTCTCTCTCTCTCTCTCTCTCTCTCTTTCTCTCAATAGTCTTTGCTGAATATCTAAACATCAAAAAGAAGAAAATACAAAAACAAAGAAGAAAAGATGAAGATCGCAATTTTTTTCCTCCACCTTTTCCTTTTTCTTTTTACTTTTACATCTAGTTATTTGCGGATGGGTTTTGTTTTTGGTGGGGTGGGGGGGGGGGGGTTCGTTTATTTTGTTTTGGGGTTTTTTTTGGGGTGGAGGGAGTTGTTTTGGTGTTGTTTTGTTTGTTTTTTCAGAGCAAGGGGGGTTCCAAAAAATCCAATTGTGTGGTTTATCTGCTTGCATTAAGAATAACATGAAATATTAACACACACACACACACACACACACACACGCACGCACGCACGCACGCACGCACACGCACGCACGCACGCACGCACACACACACACCAGCTTTGAAGGGACAACTTCCGGTATTGGACCAGCTGTCATGATTTTCTCACTGCATTTACAAAAACAGAAAACAGTATTGTGCAGAAGGGGGAGGGGGTGCACGCGCGCGCGCGCCACAGTGTGTGTGTGTGTGTGTGTGTGTGTGCGTGTGTGTGTGTGTGTGTGTGTGTGTGTGCGTGTGTGTGTGTACGCGTGCCACAGTGTGTGTGGGTGGGTGTGCGTGCGTGTGAGCCACAGTGTGTGCGTGCGTGCGAGCGTGTGTGTGTATGTGACAGTGTTTATGTGTGTGCGTGTGTGTGTCACAGTGTTGTGTGTGTGTGTGTGTGTGTGTGTGTGTGTGTGTGTGTGTGTGTGTGTGTGGGCGCGCGTGCGCGCGCACCACAGTGTGTGCGTGTGTGTGTGTGTGCACGCGCGCCACAATGTGTGTGTGTTTGCGTGCGTGCGTGCGTGCGTGCGTGCGTGTGTGTGTGTGTGTGTGTGTATGTGTGTGTGTGTGTGTGTGTGATGTGTGTGTGTGTGTGTGTGTGTGTGTGTGTGTGTGTGTGTGTTGTTCCACAGTATGTGTGTGTGTGTGTGTGTGTGTGTGTATGCGTGCGTGCGTGCCACAGTGTGTGTGTGTTTGTGTGTGTATGTGTGTGTGACAGTGTGTGTGTGTGTGTGTGTGTGTGTGTGTGGAGAGAGAGAGAGAGAGAGAGAGAGAGAGAGAGAGAGAGAGAGAGAGGAGAGAGAGAGAGGAGAGAGAGAGAGAGAGAGAGAGAGATTTAATTTAAGAAGAAAACTCAAAACTTCAAATGTCTCTCTGGAAATAGTTCAATCAACTGAAATTGAACAACTCAGAGGAGATAAGTGAATAACAGAATTAACTCTGAATTAGGAAGCCCTACGAGTAATTCAATCCAATCTTGTCTCTAGCCTTGCCGACCACAGAGGCAATATCAGGGCCGTCACCAAGTCAACTTTTTTTTTAATCTCAAGTTAAAGCTGTTCAACTGGGCTATATACAGACTTCAAAGCTGGGCTTAAAACCAACTCTACAATCATTTTCCGTAGCAACACCCTGACCAAACATAACGGTAAGCCCAGGACGATCACCACATATTTGGAGAAGCCACATAAACCACCCATAACATGAGATAAAACCAAATGCCGATTTCTGAAAAAGAGCCTTGTTCCAAGAAACTATGACGTATTAACTCATAACCAAACAAACTATGACCGATTCTTTCGGGAAGATAAAAAATGTCCTGTGGAACATCGATAAACATGAACTTCAAGGAGTCTACAGTAAAATGCTTCTGCCTACAAAAATTTCAACCCACAATGGTTAATTTACAATAGGACTGTAAACTTATGACAGTAAAATGTCCTTTTTATCGAAATGTTTGTTAAAAGGTGATGCAAAGCACAGACAGGAAAAGCAGGTTTTAAACACACAAACAAAACAGGTTTAAGATCTCTACATTGAAAAAGGATATAGATCTAGATCTAAGTATTAGTGACACTTTTTTAAAGCCACAGACGCAGCCTGTCTGTTTCACGAATTTATTTCTTAAAGCATTGACTTAAATCAGTCGATAGGAGATGCACATAGTACATGTGTGTGTTATCGTAGGTGTGCGATAAGGCTTGGAGTACCAAAAAAAAAAATAATTTAATATTGCGAGCGCGTGCGCACACACAAACACACACACGCGCGCGCGCGCGCACACACAACACACACAACACACACACACACACACACACACACACACATGTGAATGGGGAAAGATTCAAACTGGCTATTCGTGGCAACACACGTACATTTTTTCGATCCCACCTTGAAAAAAAAATGTGTGTGTTTGTTGGTTTGTAAGTTTGGGGAGGGGGCGTTTTGTTTTGTTTTGTTTTGGATTGATGCTGCGGGTTTTTGTTATGTTTTTTGTGGTGTGTTTTTTTGTTTGTTTTGTTTTTACAATATTCTTTTCTTTCAAAGCACCAAACTAAAAATAAGAACAGAAATGCGTTAACAAGATAAACCCCAATTGAAAGGGAAAAAAACTTAACACATTGAAACAAGAAAATTTTCACTTACCAAAAAACAAATCCGCTGAAATCTCGAAGAAAAAAATCCAGATGACTGAAAATAGTGCACACGTATCTCAACAATCAAACTTCTTTTTCAAATAAATGTACAAATGCGACTATTTAAGTAATCCTTGTCTCACTTCTGCACTGTCCGCGCAGACGACAATTCCAGTGTCACGTGCACCTCTATGGCAACGCTGCGCCTGCGCAACCGGCATTGTGACGGCTACAAAGGACAAAACTAGAAACGTTGGGACAGCTAATCTTGAAAGGACGTGCTAAATGGGATTAAAACTGTGATTGATGGACTGACTCTGTGTGTGTGTGTGTGTGTGTGTGTGTGTGTGTGTGTGTGTGTGTTACTATGTGTGTGATGGTGATGATGATGATGTAGAAAGAGAGTTTGCGTTTGTGTGTGTAGGTGGAAACCGGATGCTTAGGTATTATAGGCCTAGTGGGGAGGGGGGGGGGGAGAGAGAGAGAGAGAGAGAGAGAGAGAGAGAACGTGGGATGGGCTGAGGAGACGAGCAGAATATTTGTGGAATTAAAAAACGAAAAACAAAATAGGGAGGCCCACACATCTTTTTCTGTGACAGACACGCAGGTTGAACCTGATTTAGAAAGCTCCTGTTGTGTTGCTGTTGTCAGCTGCTGTTGTTGCTACTGATGATGATGATAATGATAGGGTGTTGATGATGATGAGAGGAGGAGGAGGAGGAGGGTGGTGGTGGTGGTGATGATGATGATGGTGGTGTGGTGATGATGATGATGATGATGATGATGGTGGTAGTGGTGATGATGATGGTGGTGGTAGTGGTGATGATGATGGGGGTGATGGTGGTGGTAAGTGATGACGGTGGCAACGAACCCATGGTGGTCATTGTGTAATGGTAGCGATGGTGGTGGTGGCGATAGTGGTGTGGCGAATATAGTGGATGTGGTAGGGGGTATCGGCCACGTGGTAGTGATGGTGGTGGTAGTAATGGGTGACGCTGAGTTTTGAGTTGACACGGATGATTAGTGATGAGTGTTGATTGTGTGACTGATATAATTATTACTGACGACCATTCCTGATGATCATGCAATGTTTATTACGATGATACGCAGATTATTGTGATTGTTGACGGCATTGTAGTTGTTGCTGCTGCTGCTGCTTGTTACTGCTGCTGTTGCAACTATTGCCGCTGCCACCGCAGCTGCTGCTACTAGTAATAAAAAAAAATTAAAAACAGGACATACGCTTTAACCTCTCTTGCATCCTTTCTGGGTCTCCAAAGATTAGGCACAATGATTTTCTATATGGTTTAGAAAGGGGATGTCAAGAATTCTCAAGTAGGATTGTGTACCATCTGGAAATAAAGTTCTGACTTGACTTGACTTAACTTGTGCATCAGCTGAGTGAATAGATCTACTCCTCTGCAAGTCTGCTGTTGCAAGTCCACTCAGTTCTGTCAACTTTTTTTTTCTCATAAAAGTCTTCTCATCGAGATGCACGCATTCTGATTCCACAAAATCCACCGAGGCTTTCTAAATTCTGTTCCTTCCCTTCAAGAGCCAGATCAGCACTCAGAAACGTCAATATCAGGCTGCTATGAGGCACTAGTCAGAAGAAGCCCTGCACTGCTGCTGGCTTTCTTACTGCATATATACGGGGACTGGGTGTAAAAAAAAAAATAATAATAATAATTTTTTAAAAAAAAGCACATGAGTGCTTATACCATTATCCTTGATGCTGGTACTGACTTCAATTTCCTGCAGGGAATTTGGATGAGACTTCGATCCAGCGTTTGAAAGCACACCGTTACGTCTTAGTCTGTATTGTTTGATAATGCATTCTGGTGTAACTCACAGTGATTTTAAAATGCCTCTCATAATTTCTCTAGCTGAGACATTAAAGTATTCTTGAGTCTTTAGTATAGAAAACCTTACTCACATTTTGTGGAATAAATAGTAGGCCAGCTATGGATGGGGCGGGCGGGATACATCAGTTGGTCAGAGCGCTCGCTTTCCTCAAGTCAAGTTAAGCAGCGTCGAGCGTGGTTACCAGTTAGATGGGTGACCGTTTGCACGCCTTGGCTTCAGTACAGTCCCCCCAGTTTACCCAGCTGTAAATGGGTACCTGCCCTCTTTAGGGTCAGGGAAGGTAAAGCAGCGAGGGAGAGGAGATGGGCGCCGCCCTCAATATGCCGGCCCCTAGAGAAGCTGAGGTCTCTGATGCCTCGCTCCCCTACGACCACCTAGGTTACGGGACAACTTCATCTTTTTACCTATGGATGACAAGAACATACCCAGCATGCACCCTGCCACTTCCTGAGGAATAGGCTCTGCCAGGTTCAATGCC
>CM060330.1:10902661-10925161 GCA_030674155.1 Stramonita haemastoma
TGTACTTATGTTCTCAAAGTGATTCCTAGGTGGTGGTGGTGGTGGTGGTTGTTGTTGTTGTTGTTGTTGTTGTTGTTGTTGTTGTTGTTGTTGTTGTTGTTCCCCAGCTTAACACTCTGGGGGGTCACCCAGAATGTGCACTCTGACTCACTAATCCACCTGGGAATCACTGTGAGATTGAAATTGCACACTGAATGAGAAGTTTGCGTGTATGACTATTTTCAAATACCTCGCCATATAGGCAGCCATACTCCGACTTCAGAGGTTTTATTCTCCTTTGAAGGAGAGTGCAGGTTGTTCTGTTAAGAGCTTGTCATGGCTGAAGGCAATCTCAACACATTTTACAACATCACAACATTTTAGTGTAGGCCTTGGCATAACTGACACAACTTTTGGGCTAGGCCAGATTCCTAGGTGGGATGAGGGAGACAGAGTGTACACCCTGGGTGACCCCCATGGTGTTATGATATGAAATGTTTGGCAAAAACAGCAAACATATCATTTGACATGGCATATGTCATATGGTCATATTAATGTGTTAAGAAATGAAACGTTTGGCAATAACAGCAAACATATCATTTTACATGGTACATGTCATACGGTCATATTCAGAAGCAATACAATTTCATCTCAGAGATTTACCGAGGCTCAATGAAATCTATCCACAATGACTCTACTATAAAATAAAAATCACTGAATAAGAATGTCACATCATTAAGACTCCTGACTTATAACCATTATTACATATTAAACATAACTTTGAATGCAATAAAAATCAGACCTTTTCTAAAAACTATTTTTTTAACAAACCTTTTTTTAAAAAAAGTTTTAAAAAACCTAGAAAAAAAACAAGAAAAGATATTTAAACAAACTTTAAAAAAACACAAAAAAAACACCACCATGAAGATTCACAGCAGATGATGATGATGATACATAAAATCATATCAGCAAAACACCACAGAACTGATGATGAAGATACATGAAGTCATATCAGCGAAACACCACCAAAGAACAGTCAGCAAACTTTCCTTGAAGATAGGGTATGGCAGCCTAGTGAGTAGAATTTTTTGTTTAATTACGTAAGAGATGGAAGAGAGCCGAGAAACTCAGAAATCCATCCTGAGCTCAAACAGGTTGGGTTCCAGGTGAAACTCATGTACAAACTCAGAAATCCATCCTGAGGTCAAACAGGTAGGTTCCAGGTGAAACTCATGTACAAACTCAGAAATCCATCCTGAGCTCAAACAGGTGGGTTCCAGGTGAAACTTGTGTACAAACTCAGAAATCCATCCTGAGGTCAAACAGGTAGATTACAGGTGAACTTCATGTACGAAGATGAAGAAAGAAATGGGGCAGGTGTCAGAAGTCTGTGTGTACAAGTCAGGGAAGGTTACATTGTGGCCAACAACTTGAAGATAGGGTATGGCAGCTTTGTGAGTAGAATTTTTTTGTTTAATTAAAGTAAGAGATGGAAGAGACACCAGAAACTCAGAAATTCATCCTGAGGTCAAACAGGTAGGTTCCAGGTGAAATTCATGTAGAAACTCAGAAATCCACCCTGAGCTCAAACAGGAAGGTTCCAGGTGTAACTCATGTAGAAACTCCGAAATCCATCCTGAGGTCAAACAGGTAGTAGGTTCCAGGTGAAATTCATGTATGAAGGGGAAGAAATGGGGCAGGTGTGAGAGGTATGTGTGCACAGAGGTCAAAAGGTCAGGGGCCGGTGGCCAACAACTGGAACTGTTCCAACGCCAACTCTGACATCAGACGCAACACCTTCCACGCCTGGTCCGCTGAAAAGATCTGAAAAGAGACAACCGCAGAAAATAACAACAGCCATAACAACAATGATGAGAGTGGTGATGATAATGATGATGATGATGATGATGATGATGATGATGATGATGATGATGATGATGATAGTTAAAAAGTCTGTCCCGAGCCTAAGGCTCATCAGGTCGGTGCTTATCCCGGTTTCTGTGGCGTTAAGCGACTGAGAGTCATAGACTCCCCCCTGGATAGGACGCCAGTCTATTGCAGGGTTAACCCCCAACACAAGGTTGGTACCCCTTTTACACCTGGGTGGGGTGAGAAAATAGCCGTAAAGTGCATTTTCCAAGGGCACAACGCCATAGCCGAAAGCTGGGATCGAACCCGCAACCTTTAGATTACGAGTCCAACGCCCTAACCACTTGACTACAACGGCGGCGACAATGATAGTGGTGGTGGTAATTCTCTCTCTCTCTCTCTCTTTTTTTTTTTTTTTATTCTTTTATATCAAGGATAATGGAATAAGCACTCATGTGTTTTTTTTCATCCAGTCCCTGTGTGTATGCAGTTTTGTCAATCTTGTCATCTGTTCCCACCGGCACACAATGACCTACTCTTACGAAAAGCGGAACAGGATTTAACGTGTGCGCAAGATGTTCTGCGTGCATTCACACACAGGGCCTCAGTTTACAGTCTCATCCAAAAGACTTTTGGGGAAAAGTGGAGTCAGCACTGATGTTAATGACAGTAGTAGTTTATACTAAAGACAACAACAATGATGATGATGAAAAAAAAAGAAAAAAAAAGAGAAAAAGATGGAGTATAGAAACTTACTTTAAGTTTCCCATCACCGATGTAGGCTACGGATGTTCCCACTCGTGTCAGCTCCATTTTCTAGACACAGACAACCACAGCTGAAGTATACAGCAAACTGCCACAAACACTTTGTCTGATATCACTATATAGTGGAGAGACATTAAACTGAAGTACCAACTAACTAACTTTGACGTTAAACTGAAGAACTAACTAACTTTAAAAGTTCAAGTCGCTGTTTAATTTTTATTCTTACCTGTCATATTCTAACACTACAAGCTCAATGTTAAAAAAATTTTCCCCCTTGGTTTTCTTTTTTTCTGTTTTGTCCAGGCCAAAAGCTTTGTCAGTATTGATGTAAGCAAAAATCCCAGGCCTGCATTAAAATGTTGTTATGCTTTAAAATGTTATGTTGAGAATGTATTCAGCCAGGACAAGCTCATTATTTCATTACATAATTAATAATATAATAATATATCTCATTATATCATTAGATCAAATAAGTACTTTCACTATAAAAAAAAATTTAATAAATAAATTTTTTTCTAAGTACTTTCACCAAAAGGAGAAAAATCCTCTGAAGTCAAGAGTATGGCTGCCTATATGGTGACATACTTGAAAACAGTCAAACTTCTCTTACAGTGTGTACTTATAGTCTTACGATGATACCCAGGTGTGATGAGTGACAGTGCAAACTCTGGGTGTCGTCCCTCCCCCCCGTTAAAGTCTGTCCCGAGCCTAAGGCTCATCAGGCTGGTGCTTATCCCGGATTCTGTGGCGTTAAGCGACTGAGAGTCATAGACGCCCCCCTGGATAGAACGCCAGTCTATTGCAGGGTTAACCCCCAACACAAGGTTGGTACCCCTTTTACACCTGGGTGGGGTGAGAAAATAGCCGTAAAGTGCATTTTCCAAGGGCACAACGCCATAGCCGAAAGCTGGGATCGAACCCGCAACCTTTAGATTATGAGCCCAAAGCCCTAACCACTAGACTACAGCGGCGGCTTCCCCCCCCCCCCCCCCCCCCCCAGGTATTAAGCTAAAGAACCCCCCAACAACAAGTTTTGGTTTTCTTTAACACATGAAAAAACAAGTTTTGTCAGTAACCCAAGGTTCACACACACACACACACACACACACACACACACACACACACACACACACACACACACACACACACACACACACACACACACACACACACAATTTGACTTTGGAAATATTCAAAGCATACTCTTTTCCCACACACCTAAAGCTTGACTCTGACACACTTGCAACAGGTTAGTCTTCACGTACCCAGATTTTGTTTTAAGTTGGCAGCAAACCCTTCCCTTACTCACCCACAGTTTGATTTTGAAGCATGCGTAGAAGTGTTCCTCCAAGCTCTTGATAAAAGCACCCACCTCATCCCCCGTAAACTCTTCGTTTTCTGCTGACCGTATGCTGAAAAAAAAAAAGTTCTTTTTTTAAGTAACAACAGTGAACAGGGTGTTTTGGGGTTTTTTTGTTTTTTTGTTCAGTGAGCGTTTCTATAGTGTATCACCAACAATATGTTTGAAGAACTTTATGTAACTCATTCATTCTCTCACAGGTTGTTTTTGTTTATTTTTGTTCTTTTGTTCAGTGAGCGGTTCTATAGTGTGTCACCAACAATATGCTTGAAGAACTTTATGTAACTCATTCATTCTCTCACAGGGTGTTTTTGTTTATTTTTGTTCTTTTGTTCAGTGAGCGGTTCTATAGTGTGTCACCAACAATATGCTTGAAGAACTTTATGTAACTCATTCATTCTCTCACAGGGTGTTTTTGTTTATTTTTGTTCTTTTGTTCAGTGAGCGGTTCTATAGTGTGTCACCAACAATATGCTTGAAGAACTTTATGTAACTCATTCATTCTCTCTGACCTTGTACTCTTCTTCACTCTGTCCTGTCCAAAGATCACACACACACACACACACACACACACACACACACACACACACACACACACACACACACCACACACACACTCTACACATTACACAGTGTGTGACTTTTGAGTGTATTTCTTTTCTTTTCCCTTTCTTCTCGTTTTTGTTTTTTCCTCTTTTCTGTTTGTTTTTATCTATAGATATATCTTAATTTTGAGGCTGTTGAATCATGTTAGTTAAACATAATTGGTGAAATGTTTACTTGTCTTCTTTTTTTCTCCCCTGGATAGATGGCTTGAAAAAAAAAGCGTATTTTTTGCTTACTCAATGTACCATCTGGAATAAAAACTTTGACTTTCCACACACACACACACACACACACACACACACACACACACACACACACACACACACACACACAAAGTGACACACACTCACACAAAGTGACACACACACACACACACACATACATACACACACACACACACACATACGTTACATACACACACACACACACTATACACTACACACACTACACACTACACACACACACACACACACACACACACACACACACACACACACACATATATACACAGTGACACACACACACACACACTGTACCTGTCCCACAGTAGTTTGCAGTCAGCAGGGTCGATGGTGTAGGTGACACGACTCAGACCTTCACAATCCTCAGGTACCGTGTACAGCAGTTCCACAGGCTTGTTCTTCTTCTCTGTGTAAACATCCAAACACTTTGAACTATGAACAACTCTTTTCTTCACCAAATAGGAAGTCTGCTTTTTAAAAAAAAAAAAAAAAAAAAAAAAAAAAAAAAAAAAAAAAAAAAAAAAAAAAAAAAAAAAAAAAAAAAAAAAAAATTTTAAATATAAAAAAGAAGTCTCTGCTCAACGTTGTTAAAATGATTGATATTATCAGAAATAACATGTAAACTTAGTGAGTTTGATATGTGTAAACAGACATTTTTTTTTTTTTTCTATAGTAGTTGTTCAAATATTTAGTTACATGGTGCATGTATGTTGTTCAGTTATGATTCTGTTTATTGCTGTTACGAAAAATCCTCCATATCCCTAAAAGGATGATAGGAAATAAAGAATTTGATTCTGAATTTAAATTTGTCACATACAACAAGCAAATGTTCTTGTAGAAACACCTAGCCAAGAACAGGGTACTTTCTTGTTCATTGAGTTTTTTTCCAGATCCTCAGCTAGAGCTCCAAGGTTTAGCAATGGTGAGATTTTTGCATAAGCGACAGTCCCCCCCCATAATTTAGGTAGCCGCATTCCGATTTTGGGGGTGTTGTCTAAACATATAGCTTTTGAAATTTTGCCATCCATTACCATAGGTACAAAGTGGCCTATTCTTCCAAAAGGCAGAAAGGGTTTTTAATGTGTGCACAAGATATTCTGCATACATTCACACATGGGGCCTTGGTTTATAGTTTCATCCAAAGGACTTTGACATTCAGCTTGGTTTCTTTAGTCACACTGGGCGGCACCTATCCAGAATGAGTTTGCTGTGGGTTCATTGGGAAGAGTGGGACCAAACAACCATGCTTAACACTTTCTACCCCGGGTACGGATTAATCTGTACCACACGATCATCTCCCCTGGACGGGGTACGGATTAATCCGTACCACAGCAGGTACTTTCACTTTCGCCCTCCCATTCTGTTGTATTCTCACATGGTCGTTTTAGCTTGGTGGCTTTAGCTGCCACGTTAGTCCCACATCGTTCACAGCTAATTTGCATATAAATTGAGCCTGTTTTTGTTGTGTTTATTGTTGTTTTACGTGTCATAAGCTTGTAGTATGGCTTTGGTACATCAGACTTTCACTGCTGACGAAGTAACAGAAGTTTTAAATGAGTTATTACGTTGCTGATAAAGATCGTGTTTTGGATAGAGACCATGAGAGCTTTGAGTCTCGCGATACTAGACAGTGTGCCGCTTGAGGAGCGAGATAGGCCAGCTAAAAGGTTGTGGGAAGGGGGGGGGGGGGGGGGGTGACTGGGGAGGGGCGTGGCCTTGGTACTGTGAGTACCCCTACGATAAACACCAACTGTTTACATGAAAATGAACCACAAGCCACCTGGTGAAGTGCAAACATTCTGTACATATGAATAAAGTAGTGTAGAAAAGTTCAGGAACTTACTTGGACTAGGGAAGAAATGTTATCTGTATATTCCATGATCGTTATTGTGACAGTGTCATGTGTACAGTTCAGTGGTTCCCTTTGATTATATTACATTTGATGCGATGCTGGAAGAAAACTTGTATAGTACCTATGTTTGTCCCTGTTTATTTGAGATTCTTGTATAGTTTTGTTGTTGTTGTGTTGTATTTGTTGCATACATTGCGTAAAAATCACAAGCCCATCAGTGGGATCACCACTTAAAATCAGAGCAATTACGTAATTTGACACCATAATTAACATATTCTTTTTTTATGCAATATAAATTTTTATGCACGCATATAATGGGCAGTCATTTAGTAAATTACCCACATATTGCCATAGTTTCATAAGAAATGGGCTTCAAACAAAAAAGATATGAGGATTTTACTATGATGACCCAGTGCACACTGCATTCAGCTGCTGCAGGGCTGGTCCACAGAGACTGCAGTGCAGCTGCACCCTTGGGGTACAAAGTGTTCATCCACTTTACGTAAGCAATTTTGAGAATGCTGCTCAAATTACCTGACCAACACTGCAAGTGTCTGTATCTCTCGCGCCAAGCTTGATGCCATGATATATAATGATAGGAAGCACAGAGTACAGCCCTGTAAAGAATCTCAGAGCTGGTGCTCTTCCATAGTATCATTACATCATGTGCATTACCACTGACCTTCATGTAATAAAAAAGAAAAAAAAGATTTTCTCTAATTCGACTGCCTCTGTTGCTCTGGTTTCATGGTAACTTCAGTTTCAGTTTTCTATACATTGTCGTGCCTGGGTGAGTTGATGTCAAAGCCATAGAGGCTGGAGGTTCATGGAAGAAGGTTGTTGACAGCATCCTGAGGTGGCTGCCACCTCAGAAAGGTGTCTCAGTAAGCTATTACTTTTATTTATTTATTTATTTTATTCTTTTATATCGAGGATAATGGAATAAGCACTCATGTGCTTTTTTATATCCAGTCCCCATGCATATGCAGTTTTGTAAATCTTGTCATCTGTTCCCACCAGCACACAATGGCCTACTCTTATGAAAAAAAGAACAGGATTTAACATGTGCGCAAGATGTTCTGCGTGTGTTGGCACATGGGACCTCAGTTTATACTCTCATCCAAAGGACTTTTGGGGAGAGTGGAGTCGGCACTGATGTTAACTCCAGGGGAAAAATCCACTCAAACAGGAATCAAACCCGGGTCATCAAATTGCGAACGCGAGGTTCTGACTAGGCTATCCCGTCCCCCGGAATAGCCTACTGCTGTCAGTAGGGGGCTTAGGAGTTAGTGATGTCCTATTTGATGTTGGCTCAGAGCAGGCACCACTGAACATCTCCAAAGTGACCAGCAGCAGTGCAGGGGCCCTCTGGTTGGTGACCCCATGGTGGCCCAACATTGATAAGTTCCTGATTCTGGGGGTGCAGCCTCACAAGCCTGGGCATGGCTGGGGGTGAAGAGATCTTCAAAACTAGCATCATGGAAACAGTGGGACAGAAGCATCGCACAAGACAAAGGAGCACAAAAAAAAACCCTTAACAATGGAAGAAACCAAAAGCACACAGAGATTACACACACATAAAAATTAAACATGAAACACACACACACACACACATACACATAAACGCACACACACACACACGCAGACCTGCTATGGACCCACTCCACATGGCCACCATCCATGCCAGATCCACAGAGGAAGGGATCAGCGGAGACACACGGCAGTCAAAATGTGTCTGAAACATCAAACAACCCAATACAACTGTAACATTTCAAAATGATACACTGAATAGTTCTTTACATGAGTGAAAACACATGTAATCCTAGATAAAATTCTGCTTTAAAAAAAAAAAAAGTTAAAAAGAAAAGCCACTCCAATAAGGAAACAAATACATAAGCAAACAAAAGCCACTCCAATAAGGAAACAAACACATATGTGATCCTCCACCACAAAATGAGTCGCTTAGCCCATAACCCACTTTTCCACTAGGAGCCATTTTAGGCAGGTGGGGGTGGTTGTTGATTTTGAGATTTTGATGGATTATAAAACTATAATACTTATTCTACCTTCTAGTGAAATATCAAGGCATAATTTTGTTTCCTTCTGTCTTTAAATATGTTTTGAAAATAGCCTGGCCCCCTCATTCTGACCTCCTATTAGGATGCTAAACTTGTCGATTTCTCGTTTTGTCATTTCCTGCAGTCTATCATTTCAATTTGTAATAACTTTTGATAGAATTGTTCTATTTTCAATTTGTTTTTTTGTATTGTATAGCAAATTTTATTGCAAATTAATAACACGCCAATAACTAAAAATTGACCTCTCATGCAATGCGACTCCTTTTGTGGTGGAGTGTCACATACGCAAACAAAAGCCACTCCAATAAGGGAAAAAACATCATTTTCCACTACTATCAACACCAGCGCCGCCGCTGTAGTCTAGTGGTTAGGGTGTTGGACTCGTAATCTAAAGGTTGCGAGTTCGATCCCAGCTTTCGGCTATGGCGTTGTGCCCTTGGAAAAGGCACTTTACGGCTATTTTCTCACCCCCCACCCAGGTGTAAAAGGGGTACCAACCTTGTGTTGGGGGTTAACCCTGCGATAGACTGGCGTCCTATCCAGGGGGGGAATCTATGACTCTCAGTCGCTTAACGCCACAGAAACCAGGATAAGCACCGGCCTGATGAGCCTTAGGCTCGGGACAGACTTTAACTTTTTTAACTAACCAACCCCAACACTGCCCACCCACGCACGCACCTCCAGCCAGGACCTGAGGATGGTGGTGTAGGTGGCGGTACCCTTCACCAGTAGAACGGGGTAGTAGGTGAAGTGGTTCTTCAGTCCCACCACACAGGGGGTCCACTCCAGATCCACCCCACACAGCACCCCAGTCACCATCACCTGCACCCCGCCACTGCCACCTGCTCAAACACACACACACCTGCTGTGTTACCTGCCCACTGTCCTAACACATCCATTTACAATAAAATAAATAAATAAATAAATAAATAAAAAATTTAAAAAACAAATCCATTTACATTTTTACATTTTACACCACGTTGGGTCACGGCAGATTTCTCTACGTGAAATTCGGGTTACTCTTCCCCAGGGGAGAACACGTCACCACAAGTGCAGCGTTACCATATATGTTTAAATCAAAAGGCCACCACATACTGTTTAAATCAAAAAGGCCACCACATACTGTTTAACCCTCTTGCATTCGGATTCTCTGAACACAAACTGCCCCTAGATTTCGCATTCCATCACAAAATCAGGTCCAGGCACACATGCTTGCTGGCCTTTTCCCCCTTCTAAGTACATACCAGCAGCTATATTACTTCCAGGCTCACAGCAGGGTTTCTACTTCTGGCCTGATAGAGCTTTGACATGTGGTAGCAATTAGTGATGGTCACAGCATGATGGAAATCTACTGTGCGTAAATACCGGCAAATCCCGGTTCAGGATTCAAGGGGGGGGGGGCAATTGTTCAATCCTGGCAAATTCCGGTTCCGGACTAAGAGGGTTAAATCAAAAGGCATATTCGCACTTGTCAAAATAAAGTCTTTTTGTGTGTGTGTGTGTTGTGTTGTTCCTAAGATAGAGCTTCAAGGTTCACTAATGGTGAAATTTTGTGTATGCGACCGTTTTTTGCCCACCATGAAGGTAGCCACATTCTGACTTTGGGGATATATGATAATATGTTGAAGAATCAATAGTGAGACCATTTCCACACATCATAACACATTCACACAGTGCATGGCTAAAATAAAATGGCAAGGTAAGTATAACATATTTTCCCCTGTTGCAATATCCTCCTCCATGTTAATAACTCTACTAACCCTTATAACACCAACATCATGAAAACCAAAAAAAAAGGTAAGAGAAGCAGCAAAACTAAATAAAAAAAATATTTTAAAAAACCAAACAAGGGAAAAAAGCTGAAGACTGACCATTGTTTGCCTTACTTGTCACCAGAATCTGTACTGCTTCTGGATCATCTGCACAAACATGCAATGACATCAAAATAATAAAATCAAACATTCACTTCGATATCAAAATCAAATATTCACATCAATACAATATCTAACATTCACACCAATATCAAACATTCACAGCTATACAAAAATTAAGCATTCATACCAATACAAAAATCAAACATTCACATCAATATCAAAATCAAACATTCACGCCAATATCAAACATTCACATCTATACAAAAATTAAGCATTCACACCAATATTAAAATCATTCACACCAATATTAAAATCAAACATTCACACCAATATCAAAATCAAACATTCACATCTGTACAAAATTTAAGCATTCACACAAATATCAAAATCGTTCACACCAAAATTAAAATCAAACATTCACACCAATATCAAAATCAAACATTCACACAAATATGAAACATTTACATCAATACAAATATCAAACATCTACACCAATATCAAACATTTATATCAAAACAAAAATCAAGCATTCACACCAATATCAAAATCAAACATTCACACCAACATCAAAATCAAACATTCACACCAACATCAAAATCAAACATTCACACCAACATCAAAATCAAACATTCACACCAATATCAAAATCAAACATTCACTTCATTATCAAAATCAAACATTCACACCAATATCAAAATCAAACATTCACACCAATATCAAACATTCACATCCATATTAAAATTCAACTAAATATATCGATCAGGGTTTTTCCTAGGTACTTTATAAGACACTTTGGTTAACACTCTGCGAATGCTACCATTGTGGTCCACCATAAAGGTGGCTGCATTCCAACTTCAGGGATGTATGCTGGGTCTGTTTGTGTTTCTGTAACCCACCAATCCCTGACATGAATTACCAGATCTTTCAAGTGCATATTTGATCTTCTGCATGTATATATATATATATACATGAACAGGATTAAAGCTCTGGCAGGTCTGCACTTGAAGTTAACCTGAGGGATCGCAAATTCTCCACCCTTAATTCACAAGAAGCTGCCAGGATTCGAACCCACGACTTCATGGACCCGTGGGATTGAATGGTCTTAACCACTCAGCTATAGCATCCGTCAAGACCCAACCAAATAAAAACAACAATAATAAGTGGGATTTATATAGCCCTGAATCGTGTAGAGTACACAAATCAAAGCACCTGCATTCAAATTAGTCATGTGCATGCAACCATTTACGCATAAAATTAACAAATTACATGTCCACACACACACACACACACACACACACACACACACACACACACACACACACACACACACACACACACACACACAGAGCAAGGTGATGGGGGTGGAGATGGAGGAGACTGATAAGAGTAGAAACAGATGTGTAAAAAGATGCGAAATGAAAGGAAAGACAACCTTCCCCAGCTTGCAGTCCCTCATAAATGCTGAAGGCACACTGTTTGCCGTTGCTGTGGTTCAGCGTGACCTCTTTGGCTCCTTCCTGTCACAAAGGTCAGTCACTAAGGTCAGTCACATGATGTCATGATGTGGCCAAAACAAGGTTTAAATAATATATATTTGTGTGGTTGTGTAGTGGTGTGGTGTGGTGGTGTGGTGTGGTGTGAAGTGGTGTGGTGTGGTGTGGTGTGGTGTGGTGTGGTTATTTATTTATTTATTTACTTCTTTATTCTTTTATATCAAGGATAATGGAATAAGCAATCATATGCTTTTTTACATCCAGTCCCCATATGTATGCAATTTTGTAAATGTCATCTGTTCCCACCGGCACATGGTGGCCTACTCTTACAAAAAGCGGAACAGGATTTAATATGTGCACAGTGCACAGGATCTAACGTGTGGTGTGGTGTGGTGTGTGTGGTGTGGTGTGGTGTGGTGTGGTGTGGTGTGGTGTGGTGTGGTGTGATGTGGTGTGTGTGTGTGTGTGTGTGTGTGTGTGTGTGTGTGTGTGTGTGTGTGTGTGTGTAAATTCAACCCCAGAGAGGAACCAATCAAAGCCTGAAAGATCCTTGTTCTGTAAGAACTCAAAACTATGACCTTTTAACTGAAGACCTAGCTGCACGGCCCACAAGAGGAGCTGGAAAAAACATACCATTATTTTTCCCAGACACATCTGACGCACAATTGTCGGTATCCCCCACTTTCAGCTCCTCTCAGGAGTTAATTATCCCAGCCCATCCCAGCCCAGCTCAGCTGTGGCCAGCTGGCGCTATTTATAGCAAGAGCTGAACACACATGGACTAGGTAAAAGGAAGGGGTGCGCTAAATTGAGCACTCTTGACTAGGCCTTTGGAGCTGGAAAGGACTTGCCATTATTTTTCCCAGACACATGTGACAGTGTAAAGCAAACGAGAGAAGAAGAAGAAGACTAGGCCTTACTGAGTGATGTTGGATTTGTGCACTGTGGACAGTGTAAAGCGAACGAGAGAAGATGGGAAAGGACACAGGGTGTCCAGGACTGACCTGCACAAAGTAGGCGGCCAGAGAGCGGCCATACTGCTTCAAGGCCTGCGGCTGGGTGGAGAACCTGTAGAGGGGGGACAGGTGGAACACCTGCCACGTCTTGTTGGTCAGCCCCGGTAACGCACCTGCACACACACCACGCACTGTCTCACTGTCAACAGGTGTTACTGCTGTGTTATGACAAGATGACAAGATTTACAAAACTGCATACACACAGGGACTGGATGTAAAAAAAGAACATGAGTGCTTATTCCATTATCCTCGATATCACACACAATTTATCAGCCACGGAGGACACCAACATACTCAGCATGCTGCTCCGCTTTTCATAAGAGCAGGCCATTGTGTGCCGGTGGGAACAAATGACATGATTTACAAAACTGCATGCATACAGGGACTGGATGTAAAAAAACACATGAGTGCTTATTCCATTATCCTCGATATAAAAGAATGAATAAATAAATAATAAAACACACACATGCACACACACACGCACACACACACACACACACACACACACACATACACACACACACACCACTCTCACACACACACTCACCTGGTACTCCCACACTAGGAATAGCAGGGGTGCCTCTCCCCCTCACTCTCCCAGCTGGAGTTGAAGGGGCCGATGATGCACTTTTAGGATCTGCACACACACACACATGTACAATATAACTTTTTAAGATGATAAAAAATCTGAAAAATGTAACCTGTGCAAGCCTTTTAATTTTGGGATTAAGATGAAAGTTTTCAGTCTCTCAGTGTACTTGCACACTAGTTGTAGGTGAAAAAATGTGTATCCACAGTATGTGTGAGTGTGTGTGTGTGTGTGTGTGTGTGTGTGTGTGTGTGTGTGTGTGTGTGTTGTGTTGTGTGGTGTGGTGTGGTGTGGTGTGGTGTGGTGTGTTGTGTGTGTGTGTGTGTGTGTGTGTGTGTGTGTGTGTGTGTGTGTGTGGTGTGGTGTGGTGTGGTGTGGTGGTGTGGTGTGGTGTGGTGTGGTGTGGTGTGGTGTGGTGTGGTGTGTGTGTGTGTGTGTGTGTGTGTGTGTGTGTACATTATACATGATGTATATAAAATTGTCACATGTGTGTGTGCGTACACTGTATGCATAAATCCATGAGTATACGCAAGCATAGATGAGCGCACATATAATGTAGTGTCACTGGTGTGTGTGTGTGAGTGTGTTGCATGCATTATGCAGACATACAAAAATATAGAGTGGAGTCGCCAGCGATCGCACACTAACACACTAAACGGGAGGTAACTTTTCCGGGCTTCGTAGCTCCTCTTTCTCTATGTACTTTCCGCCATTTTTAAACTGCAGTAAGAGAGAGTTATCTTTCCTTGTGCGATTGATGGAGCGATCGTTGTAATAGTGCGATTAGTAGTCGCTCGATTCTTATTTTCGCACAGTGTGCGGATGGTCCCCCTATCGCACAGCTAAAAAGAGAGGTGCCTGTTATCGCACAGATCTGCACCAGCAATCGCACAGGCTTGTATTGCACTCTAGACCTTTCCATATGCGTCTGTTATTGACTAAATCCAGTGCTGTGGTCACTCAACTCACTGTGTACGGTTTATTTGAAGCCATTGCACACAATATGCGTCTGCTATTGGCTAAATTCACTGCTGTGTTCACTGTGTACGGTTTATTTGAAAAAGTTGCCACCCATTGCACACCATATGCCTCTGTTATTGACTGAATCCACTGCTGTGTTCACTGTGTTACCATGTACAGTTTATTTGAAGGAGTTGCCACAAATTGCACATCACCAGGTATTGCACAAACTTATTCAAAAAATTTAATGCAAGGAAGAGAGGCATTGCACACAACCAGCTATTGTACACAACCATCTATTGCACACAACCAGCTATCGCACAACATTATTATCAAAGACGGATACTTTTTTTAACATTTCATTTTAATAATGTGGTTGACAAGAAAACAACAAGAAATATGTGTAACAAAAAACTTTATCATATCAAAATAAAAGATTTAATTAATTTACATCACACACTTCACAAACATACGTCATCTTCATTATTTCATCCAGACTCTTTCCACGCAGACTGTCATTCGTCACAGACACACAACCAACATGAAACCAACGCCCACACTCACAGCCAACCCAATCATTATACTCATTGTCTTTCACTCCCTGACACAAATGGCATTCATTCTCCTCCAAAGGTAACCCTATGTCATTGTCATCGTCGTCAGTTTCTACACATTTAGAGGATGTCAAGCTCTCTTCGTCAGTGTCAGGTATCTTTTCCGTCTGTCTCGTTGGTTTTGTCTTTGCTACATTTGCTTTTCTTTTTTTTAGTTTTTTTTTCTCTAGCTCTGCAGCCTTTTTTTCTTCTTTCTCTCTCTTTTTCATCTCTTGCAGCTGCTTCTTTTTTTCTTTTTCCTCTGCCACCCTCTTCTTTTTTTCTTCCCTTGCTTTCTTGTTTTGCTCTTTCTGTTCTTCCACCTTCCTTTTCTTTGTGTCAATGTCTGTCACATATTGTCGAAAGGCTTCTGAGCTCACCATTTTTGGGGGCTGAAGCATATGTCTTTTCTTTGTTGTTGTCCACTTGGCTGGTAGGGGCAAGTTCTGAAATGTCATGTCCGTCGTTTTGTCCTGTCTAGAGCCTTTGTTTTCGTCATTTGTAGGTTGTGTCAATTTTGAATACAATAAACAAAACAGTCTTTCTTCAGGGTCATCTGTTGGAGTCTGCAGGGTATGTAGTGTCCTATAGCGTATCAGTTTGTCCACTCCAGCTTTAGCTGTTATGTCGAGCAGTCTGTCCAAAGCTTGTGTCCTACTGGTCACTAAAGGTTCAGTTGAAGTCGTGGGAGTAGAGACAGGGGCAAGGGAAGGGGTATGAAGATGAGGTGCCTCAGGTGTGGTGATGGGTGGAGGTGTCAATGGAGGGAGGAGAGATGGTGGGGGGGAATCTACTGTCTCAGGTCCATCCATGTCAATAGTCACAGTCAGAGATGCAGTCTCCGTGATGTCAGTTGAGGTTGGTACAGTCTGTGTTGTGTCAGTTGGGGTTGTCAATGGAGGGAGGAGAGATGGTGGGGGGGAATCTACTGTCTCAGGTCCATCCATGTCAATTGTCACAGTCAGAGATGCAGTCTCCGTGATGTCAGTTGAGGTTGGTACAGTCTGTGTTGTGTCAGTTGGGGTTGCTGCAGTCTCTGTCTGTGTCATGTCAATTGAGGTTGATGTCTCTGTTGCTACAGTCACTACAGTCTCCTTTGCGTTAGTCTGGTCATTTGAGGTTGTTGCTGTCTCTGTCGCTTCTGTCGCATACAGTCTGGAGGGTCCTAATTTGGTTAAGTCGACATGGTCAGGGTCCCAAGGACAAATGCCAGCAGCTCTGAATCCAGAGATAACGACATCACGATTAATGCCATTCTTCCAAGCCACCTTTAACAGTTTGGCAAAATCTTTTTTGCCAACTGTGTCGGATTCAGCCTCCTGAAACCTCATCACCTCATCTCGCCACGCCCTTTTCAGAGGCTTGAAGGTTGTCAGGTCCAAAGGCTGCACAACGTGACTTGAGTGGCTCGGAAGCTGGTAGAGAATGATGCCGTTATCTCTGCAGAGGCCAGACACCGTCATCGTCAAGTGTGTCTTATGTCCGTCAAGAAATAAAATGATCGGTTTGGGGAGGTGGTTAGTGTCGGGAATGAAAGCAGTTCTCAAGCCAAGTCGAAAAAATTTCACCGTCTATCCAGCCGTTGTCAGACTTGGCAAAATGGGCCTCTGGAAAGCCCTCCAAAGGGTCGTACCCAAACCTTTTCCCTGGGAAAATGATGAGGGGGTTCATGACATAGCCAGAGGCACTGGCACATGCCAGTACCGTAATCTGGGTGTGCGTATCACTGGTGACCTGATACACCCTCTCGTTTTTGCTGGCCAGGACCTTGGTGAAGCCCCCACCACCAAGCTGAAACCCCGTCTCATCGCAGTTGAAGACCCGAGACGGGTCATTCAACACCCCCCCTGCTGCTGTGATCTCTTTGTATGCCACATCAAACCACTCTGTGATCTTGTGTGTGGTTACCGCGGCCCTCTGGGCTCCAAGAGCCTGTGGGGTCCGAAAGGCTACATCTGGATGTCTCTTCATGAATAGTGATACCCATTTTCTGCCTGGCAGATTGTCTTTAAACACTGTGACCGCATGGCGGTTATTCAATATTGTCTGTACAGATGTCTGCACCTGTCTCATTGAACGCCCAAACCCCCTTCTCGCACACTCCTTTATCCAGGCTACTAGCTTCGCCTCTTCCTGAGCTGTAATTACAGTCCTCTCTACCTCACGGTTGGGCCTTCTCCCCTTCACTCTATCTTTAAGGGTAGATGGGGGGACACCGTGCAGCCGAGCAGCTTCCCGCAGTCCCTTCCCTTTCTTAAAGGCACTAATGGCAGCTTGAAGCGCTTCCTCGCTATATTGGCATCGTGGAGGCATTCCTGGACAGGAAAACATCACTAATTTGCATTTTTGCCTTTAGAGTGGGAGAAATTATTACTGGAAATACCAGTGCAAGAATTGGAATTAATCAAGGAGATGAAATGGCATAGTGGTTCAAGCATGATGCCTCCCTTCTGTAGCAGCAGTGGTTCGAATCTCCACGGCATGGACCTAAAAGATCCTGGTGCTGGATCCCCCCAAAGGTTCAGTGCCAGTTACACAAGTATATCAAAGCTGCCTATATGACAGGTTAATTAAAGACAGCTGGGCACACAATCTTCCCACTGTGGAATACTGAGTCCTACTCTGTGTTTCAAATTGTCCCATAAGTGTAAAAAAAAAAAGAAGAAAAAAAAGTGTAAAGCATGGGTCATTGGGTGCACACATACAAAAAAGGATTTCTATTGAATATTGATCACAAATCAGTAAGCTTATAATTAGAATCTATAGTCTAAATTCAGTGCAAATATTTGATTCCTGGAGAAATGGAAATATCTTACCTGTGTACCTTGTCTTGAAAAATCAGAAAAGATTTGTGGAAAATAAATCTAACTGTAGAAAAAAATTTAGATCTAGAGTCTAGATATACCTAAATTGTGATATTGCTGGCTGCTATTAACAAATGGAAATGTCTTACCTGCGTAGTTTATCTTGAAAGATCAGAAGAAAAACTGCACGATCACTCGAAAAAAATTCGGAACGATTGCCGGCTACTGTTCGATCGGAGGCACCCTTTCACAGAAACTGCTCCACTAATCGCACAGTCCTGTAACCGAACACCCGGACTGAATAGCGGTAAACTTTCCCGGTACCCAGAAATAGCAACCCCTGAGACCGGAAATCAAGCCGAAACAGCTATTTTTAACCAATCGGGAAAGCAGCACATCACTAGATATAGCCCGTTCCGTTCTTAACGAAAGCCTAAAATGGCGGATGAGTGCAGTTGACTGCTCAGTTCACGGCTCTTTTTGTGGCTTGTTGAACAACCAAATAGCGTTGGTGGTTCAAATAAACGATGAATTGAACCATAAATGTATACAAAATCGGTGTCTGAACAAATCTGATTTAAAAACAGCCTTGTTCAGACGAAAGTGTACCGCAAATCGCGCATCTGTGCGATAGGTAGCTCTGTGCGATCGCTGGCGACTTCACTCTACATACATACAAATTGCTAAGTTTGCTTGCAGGTGTGTATTGTGTGTACAGTGTGTGTCCACACTCATGCATGTGTATGTGATGTGTGTTAATAAGTTTTACTTATTTATAGATGAAGCGCTTTGTGTGCAACCAAAAAATATATCATATGCATCATTTATCTGTTACAGTACACAATTCTCCTTCCCTTTTCACAGTCACAGATAAAAAAATATATCTCTTGAAATCAATATTAACGAATAACATTGAGAATAAATTTTGGGATAGGGGGACAGGATAGCCTAGTGGTCAGAACATTGCGCTCACAATTTGACGACCCGGGTTCAATTCCCATTTGAGGATATTTTTCTCCTGGAGCTAACATCAGTGCTGACTCCACTCTCCCCCAAAGTCCTTTGGATGAGACTATAAACCGAGGTCACGTGTGTGAATGCACGCATAACATCTTGCGCACACGTTAAATCCTATTCTGCTTTTCATAAGAGTAGGCCATCATGTGCTGGTGGGAACAGATGACATTTACAAAACTGCATACACACGGGGACTGGATGTAAAATAGCACAAGAGTGCTTATCTCATTATCCTCGATATAAAAGAATAAAGTAAAAAATTTTTTAAAGTTTAATCCATTAAAGGAACTTAGACAGACAACAAGACCTTACCTGCAATTCGTCGCTGTCGAGGCGTGCGGCCATAAGGACATGTTTGCCGTGCGCTGGTGTAGGACAAAGCCAGTGATGTTGACGGGGCTGTTCTGGGTGTCTCCATGGCATAATGAGTACAACGCTTTTGAAGAAAAAAATGTATTACTAATTTAGTCTTTGACAACATAATTCAGTTCAGCTACTAGTACCAAGACTATGAAGTATGATGCTTTATTTCACTACTGAAGAAACCATTTTGCAAAAGTTTATACAGTATTTGACTTTACATTATAGAATTATACTATGAAATGTATAAATTAGATTAATGTTGAATTACTTAATATTGAAGCTGTCAATGTCATGTGGTCATTTTCTTTTTCAGTGTCAGCTCTGGCCCTGATATGGTTCCAACGGTAGGCTGCCATATAAAAAAAAAATTGAATGAGTGTTTTATGTGTGCAAAAATCTGTAAGCATGTTACCAATGCCATCTTGTATACATCCTGATTTACTATGTATTCTCAGATACTATCTGTACATTCTGTAGTCAATTCGTGTGTATGTTTGTTGTTTGTTTTTGTAGACTTGTGTAACACAGGCCCTTTTCTTTTGCTGATATTTATGCTGTTTGCATCTTAGTGTAGATCTCTTGTCTAGATACAGTACAGTCAGTGAGTCTCTCTCTCTCTCTCTGACTTTAAACTGAGGCCCCGTGTGCGAACGTACACAGAACATCTTGCGCACACGTTAAATCCTGTTCCGCTTTTCGTAAGAGTAGGCCATCGTGTGCCGGTGGGAACAGATGACAATATTTTCAAAAAACTGCGTACACACGGGGACCGGATGAAAAAAAGCACATGATTGCTTATTCTGTTATCCTCGATATAAAAGAATAAATAAATAAACAATAAATAAATAAATAAATAACTCTCTCTCTCTCTCTCTCTCTGTCACACACACACACACACTCACACATGCATGCATGCATGCATGCATGCACACACTCTCTCAGGTGAAAAATAATACCTTAAATAATCAGGCATACACTGTTGACGTTGTTTTGCACAGTATTCTGCTTGTCACCTTGTGCAAAAAAGCATGTTTACAGTACCTCTGTATTGCATAGTATGGAAAACGTCACAAACGGCAGTAACATTTAACATCATAATTCATGTGCATATCTTGTGCGCATAACACGCCATTAGCAATTACCACAGATTCCAATTCACTGCAGTGGGTGGGTTGTGGGTATTGTAAAGTGATCAATTCAAGTGCATAACGTGCAAAGTTGTGTTGTGGCTCCCTCACGGCCTCAGTCCTCGCGATCGATCGCTGCTTTCAAAGTAACAAGTGAGTGCTGAATAAGCACTCGACTCACACTCAAGATGGTATGAGACCTGTACATGTTTAAGCTAGAAAGTTCTACTTGTAAACTTGTGCAAACTGACGGCATTTTTTTTTTTATAAACGAAAAGTACACTACGAATGTGCGTCACCGAGCACGCAAGTGTGGATGCTTTGTATAAGTGGGAGAGACGACAGAAGTAAATGTAAACATAATCTGCATACAAACCTGATTAACTCGTGGAATATAAAACGAAAAGATCAAAAGCCGTCCTCAAACAATTTGATATGGTGGGATTTGATCAAGATTTGGACAGCCCGCCATATTGTAAATAACTTGTCTCCACTTTGATTTTGTCACTTCCGGTAGAAGAGAGGAATGCTCGTTCTTGTTTTCGTTTCAAGGCCTCTGTGTGTGCGTGCGTGCGTGTGTGTGTGTTGTGCGTGTGTGTGTGTGTGTGTGTGTGTGTGTGTGTGTGTGTGTGTAGTATGAAGAAGATTTGTTTTGTTGTTGTGGGTTGGGTTTTGGGGGGGATGGGGTTGTTTTTTTATTTAGAGGGGGGGGGGGGGGGGGGGGTTACTATGCCATCTCTTTTCTTTTCTTTTTTTTTCTCTTTTTTTTTATTTTTTGGGGGGGGTGGTCCTTGTTATGTGTACACTGGATCATATCCTCATGGGTGTGTTCTTGCCACAGAAAACAGAACCTGTCTGCTTCTTGCTGATAACTGACATGTCTAGCCCTCTTGGTTTTGGTTTTCTGTTTCTGGTTTTTTTTTTATTGGGCTTTGATTTTCTTTCTTTGTAGGTTTTCCTTTTGTTATAGTTCAAGTTTGCCTTTGTAAGGACTTGATATAACACAGTGTCCAGCAACATTCACACAACACACGACATTTGTGTTTACTCCCCTCTCCCCACTAGAGATAGCCCCAATCTGATGCTTACCCTTTTGTCCAAGGATCTTTTGGAAGTGCTTCTGATTGTAAATTGTCATCTCATTTGAGTGCTATGATCTGAGTTTGTTCTTGAAGAAAATCAAAGAACCTGTTGACACTGTCAGCATTGAAGCCCAGTGCTTGTGCAATTGATGTTAACTCTGGCTGCCTCACTGAAATTTGGTGTTACTGCAAGATCTTACCCATCTTTTTCATGCCGTCTTTTTTTCGCTATTAAAGACATGTGAAATGTTGTTCCTGGCTGCTATCTCATATGCTAGGGCCATAACATCTTTCCTGGTCAGGCCAAAAACATGCTCTTACATTTTAAAATATGGTCTGCCAGTTCTTTTTCTAGTGCTGGGGGAAGAACTGAAGGTCTTTCCAGGTGCTTAACATCACCCGTGGCATACCTGTGCTTCCCATCAAGATGATCTTTCAGTGTGGTGGGAGGAATGCCGTCATCTCTTGCAGATGCTCGAAGTCCAAGCCTCTTGTCTTTGACAGCTGCCACAGCTGACACCAGTGATTCCGTTGTCCATAGACCTTTGCAATGTATGCTCCATTATTAGCACTATTCATTACTACGACTTGTAGGCCTACCACTTCTGGCACCCACACACCCATGCACACACCCCCACAAACACACACACAGAGTTTTTGTTTATTGGCAGGTTGTTGTTGTTGTTTTATTTGTTTTGTTTTAATTTGTTGTTGTTGTTGAGAGAGAGAGAGAGAGAGAGAGAGAGAGAGAGAGAGAGAGAGAGAGAGAGAGAGAGAGATATTATACGTTTATCTATGAGGATCAACATTTCAGAATGAATTGATGTTATA
>CM060330.1:10927661-10970161 GCA_030674155.1 Stramonita haemastoma
CTCGACACAGTGTGAATGCTCACATTCCCTTTCACTGTAAAATCCACCATCCTCGATACAGTGTGAATGCTCACATCCCCTTTCACTGTAAAAACCACCATCTTTAACAGTGTGAATGCTCATATTCCCTTTCACTGTAAAAACCATCATCCTCAATACATTGTGAATGCTCATATTCCCTTTCACTGTAAAAACCACCATTTTTAACAGTGTGAATGCTAACATTCCCTTTCACTGTAAAAACCACCATTTTTAACAGTGTGAATGCTCACATTCCCTTTCACTGTAAAAACCACCCTTCCCTTTCACTGTAAAAACCACCCTTCCCTTTCACTGTAAAAACTACCATCCTTAACAACACAGTGTGAATGCTCACACTCCCTTTCACTGTAAAATCTTTAACACAGTGTGAATGCTCACATTCCCTTTCACTGTAAAAACCACCATCTTTAACACAGCATGAATGCTCAAATTCCCTTTCACTGTGAAAAACATTATCCTCAACACAGTGTCACAGATCATCCTAGTTTTAAAAAAAAAAATCTGTATTTTTTGGACCTATGAGATCTGATTCAAATATACATTGGCATTTACCCCCAGGCTAACCTAACCTACTGCTAAATATATGGGAATTACTGAGGATGGCAAACCTAAGGCACAAGGAGGAGATTTTTTTTTTTATTGAAGGAGGAAAAGAGAGTGGGGTGGGAAGGAATGTCCCCTTCCATACCTTTCCTCCCCCCCTCCCCCAGAAAGACTTAAATTCTCTTGTATGAATAAAAAAAAAATGAGGGAATGAACTTTGTCCTAGGTCAGAGAAACTTGTAAGGATTGAGATATTTCAATATTCAAAAAGTGCAGTATAATGAATTATGAAGGCTTACTACCTTGCTATAGTGTTTATCACTGTTCCATAAGCTGATAAAAAAATTTCTTTATATATACTTGAATAGAAAATGTCATAAACAGCTTTGTTCACTGTTCCCTAAGCTGATAAAAAATGTTCTTTATATATATACACTTGAATAGAAAATGTCGTAAACAGCTTTGTTTGCAGTTCTGTTTTTAGTTGTTGTAAACCTACATGCTGCACATACCTCAAACCACAACATCACTTTTGTTGCCAGTGGAATTTCGCTATATTATTGTACTTGTTTTGACAGGATCTGCTGTACTTTGATAATAATAATAACATTAATAACCACAATTTTCCTTCTTTCAATTTCTACCTTGCGTACTTGTACCTGTTGATCTGCATTATAATCGTGATACTTCAAACTGGTAAACGTTAGACAGGGACTACATAATACTGGCAAAATGTTGTTTGGAATCCTCATCCAGGGAACGAAACACCTCTGCCTAAAACTCTACAGATTAAAAACAATCCTCCTTACTTATTCACACTCTACTGACGATTATTTCCCCTTCCCATAAAATAAAACTTGTACATACTTCTCCTCTAATGGTGAACTTATACATCAACGAATTCTCACTTCTTCGTTCAAATTTGAATCCTGTCCATATTTCTCCTCTAATGGTGAACCTATACATCAACGAATTCTCACTTCTTCGTTCAAATTTGAATCCTGTCCATATTCAAATTTGAATCTTGTCCATATTTCTCCTCTAATGGTGGACCTACACATCAACCAATTCTCACTTCTTCGTTCAAATCTGAATCTTGTCCATATTTCTCCTCTAATGGTGGACCTACACATCAACCAATTCTCACTTCTTCGTTCAAATCTGAATCTTGTCCATATTTCTCCTCTAATGGTGGACCTACACATCAACCAATTCTCACATCTTCGTTCAAAATTCGCTGACATTGAACCACAATTCCTCCTTCCTGTTTGAACCTTGTCACGAAACCGCTTCTCCTTCCGAAGCCAACAATTTCTCCTCACATTTCGCACACTGTGGTTGGGGTTCGAACATTCTCCCGCGACGACCATCCTCTCCCCTTCACCTGTCCCATGGGGGCAGAGTTAGTTAAAGTTAAAGTCTGTCCCGAGCCTAAGGCTCATCAGCCCGGTGCTTATCCCGGTTTCTGTGGCGTTAAGCGACTGAGAGTCATAGACTCCCCCCTGGATAGGACGCCAGTCTATCGCAGGGTTAACCCCCAACACAAGGTTGGTACCCCTTTTACACCTGGGTGGGGTGAGAAAACAGCCGTAAAGTGCCTTTTCCAAGGGCACAACGCCATAGCCGAAAGCTGGGATCAAACCCGCAACCTGTAGATTACGAGTCCAACGCCCTAACCACTAGACTACAGCGGCGGCGGCCCATTGGGGCGGGCAGAACGGCCGCCACTCAAATCTTCTCCTGCAAGAAGGGGTGGCTGAGGGCCTGGCTGATGCTGAGGCGCTTGGAGGGGTCCAGCATGAGCAGCTTGTCCAGCAGGTCCCTCAGCTGGGTGACCTTACGCAGCTGGTCCTCAGGCAGACGCTGGTAGCCGATGAGGTCCGCCAGCAGGTCTTTGGTGGGGTGGAGGCTGCTGAGGACTGTCACCTTCTCCTGTGATAAAAAAAAACAAACACACATGTGTTGGGTCAGTGGCAGGACACAGCTGTCAGTTTTTGCTACAGCTGTCAGTTTCCCCCACTTTCAGCTCCTCTCAGCTGCTAATTTAATCCCTCCCATCCCAGTCCAGAAGGGCCAGAAATGCAGTGTATGCATGCAGTGCAGTGTACATGCATGTGTGTGCGCACATGTGTGGATACTTGCATCCATGTGTGCATTCATTTAGTCCATGTCAAATGGTAAAAACAAATGACAGGTTACCTATAACCAAAAAACAAACAAACAAAATAATAATAAACCTATAATCACTTCATAAGGCCCAAAATGTCCACCTTTATCCGTGATTTTACTGTGCTTTTTTATTAATGACATTGCGTTGTGACTTTTTAATCTAAATATTGCTGCCTATGTCACTGCATACACTTCCTTTACATCTTTACTTCTGTTCTCTCCCATGTAAACCAAAAACCCCAAACAGCTTGTTTTCAGCTTAGTACATCAACTCATGCACATAGAGCATTTCTTCTATGAATACTTCTCAGTGATACCGCATAGGGGTCCTCTCAAGGGCATAAGATAGCCTATTGGTTAGAGTGTTGCACGCATTATCTGACAGAAGAGTGTGAGTTCCAGTCTCCAATGAAGAGGGGGTAAGGGGGGCAACTTTCCTCAAAACTCAGAAATTCATACAAATCAACAAGCTGGACAACACAAGCATACCACAAATTCACACAAACCAACCAGCTGCCTCTCCTCTCTCTTCCAACACCCGACAGACACTCAGCCGACTTACCCGCTGGGTGACCTTGTCGACCTCGTGGAACATGAAGTTGTAGGCGGCGTCAAAGTGCTGGTCCTTGAACATGCCCTTGCGGATGACCTTGTTGGGCATCTTGCCCTTGAGGTCCATCATGTGCTTCAGCATGTCGTTGTTGGACTGGCCTGGGAACATGATGCGTCCCGTGTACAGCTCGTAGATCGTGCACCCCACGGACCAAAGGTCGATCGAGTGGTCATACCCCATGCCGATGACTGTGACACACACAAACAGATTTGAAACTTTATAAAAAAAAATAATTTTAAACCCACAGTACCAACGTTCTGAAAAATGAACTCATAACATTTTTTTTTTAATCAAAATCAAAATTAAAAAACCCAAAAAAACCTCAAAACAAAAACAAATAAAAAGAAAGATACTTGAAATTTAAAAAAAACTAAAAATACACAAAAAAAGTAAACGAAATTCAAAAATGAATAAAATAATGAGATAATAAAGTACTACTAATACTTTAAAAAAAACACGGTAAAACAAAAACAAAAATATGATATAACATATTTTTTTCCAAACAGAACTCAAAACACAATCAAATAAAAAGAGATACTTAAAAAAAAGACTACAAATACACAAAAATAAATGAAATTAAAAAATGAATAAAATACATCAGATAATAACATACTACTAATAATTATAAAAGAAAAAAAAAGGTTAACACAAAAAACGAATATGATATAACATATTTTTTCCAAACTGAACTCAATACACTAAAAAATAAAAATAAAGATATACTTTTGGGAAAAAAAAGACTACAAATACACAAATGTACATAAAATGCAAAAATGAATAAAATATATCAGATAATAAAGTACTATTAATACTTTGAAAAAAAAAGGTAACACAAAAAGTCAAATATGATATAACATATATTTTGCCAAATACCACTACCTTTAAAAAATAAATGACGAAAAGGGAAACAGATACTTATCTTATTCTATCTTATGGGAAACAAATGCTTTAGGGTATTCTATCTTAGCGCTTTGGACAACTTCAAGGCAAAGAGCTATAGAAGTTTCCACTTACATTACAGAACAGTTCATTCGTATAATTTGCACTAAAAAAATTAACAATTAAAATAAACAAATATCAACAAAGAACTTCTGAACATAATATAGATAGCTAAAAAGAAACATACAGAGTAATGAGAAAAAGAAAACAAAAAAAAGAGGGACTACAAAGAAATTAACAAAGTGATGACAAAAAGAAATGGAAAAAAAAAAAGGAGAGACAAAAACTGACAGAAGAAAAAAAAATTCAAGAGTTTTAGGAACACAGTAATTTGACTTTAACAACAACAAAAAACAAAAAAGCAAACAAACAGAAAAACTACCAAAAAAAAAAGAAACAAAAAAACCTCATCAGAGTTCTGAAGGGCAACCATAGGCCTGAGAGTGATGCGATTCAAACGAGTTGCGTCGCAACTGCAGCCACTGGTCACAACAAAAAGTATAACACCAAACAGCAACAACAAAACAAAACCAAAAACCACCAAACAAACAAAAGTTATTTCAATTCTAATCTCAATACCTTTCCCTCACTCTCCCTCCCCCAATCCTATGACATACCCCCCCCCCCCCCCCCCTTACATTCTGGGTTTTTTTTTTTATTATCTCTTTCTAGCTTTACCCCTGTATTTACGTAACGATTTCCACAATACAGTAACTGTCCTGGATTGACCATTAAGGTTGGCCAGGGTGTTGATATGAGGAATGACAATAGAGTTGGTTTTAATCCCTGGATTTGTTTTGTTTTGTTCGTTTTAACCCTCTTGCATTCGGATTCTCTGAACACAAACTGCCCCTAGATTTCACATTCCATCATGAGATCAGGTCAGGCACACATGCATGATGGACTTTTCCTCCTTCTAAGTACATACCAGCAGCTATAATTACTTCCAAACTCTCAGCAAGGTTTCTTCCTCTAGCCTGATAGAGATTTGACATGTGGTAGCAATTAGTGATGGTCACTACCTGATGGAAAACTACTGAGTGTAAATCCCGGTTCAGGATTCGAGGGGGGGGGGGCAATTATTCAATCCCGGCAAATCCCAGTTCAGGACTAAAGAGGGTTAATCTGAGATATAAAAATGCTAGGAGCTGACATTCCCTGCCTGCACAGTGTACGAATCCAACATCACTCAGTAAGGCTTTGTCAAGAGTGCTAAATTTAGCGTGTTCCTCCCTTTTACCCAGTCCATGTGTGGTCAGCTCCTGCTATAAATAGCACCAGCTGGCTGCATGTGAGCTGGGCTGAGATGGGATAATTAGCTACTGAGAGGAGCTGAAAGTGGGGGAAACTGGCAGCTGTGCCTGGTGTGGCCCCTATGGTCAGGTGGGGCAATTTCTATAAACAACATGATAGGGTTGGATTGGATTGGGTTGGGTTGGCTGGATTGGATACTCACTGATTTCGGGGCCCTGTAGAAGCGACTGACAAGGTATGGGGTGATGTCGTTTTCTGACACGTGGGACGCAGAACCAAAATCACACAGCTTCAGCATCAGCTTGGACTCGTTCACCTGCACACAATGACGGTGGTTTTTTGTGTTTTTGGTATCATTCATTGAACTCAACAAACAAACACCCTTATATTTCACTTCTATCACCTCCTTCCCTTCTCCAGTCTAAAATCACTTGTTAGTGGATAGATGTTAAAATGAAGACACATACAATGACGGTGATGGTGTTGTCAGTTCAAATCTCCCTTCCTCTTTGTTGTTCGAACGATGTGAAATTTTTCTTACCACCAGTAATGCAAGTTTTCCATGCATTAAAATGTCTTCTGGAATGAAGTAGGCAAAACAAAACTGCCCAACTCCATCCCCAACACACTCACATACTTACACACACACACACACGCACACACACACACACACACACGCACAAACACACACACACACACACAACACAGAGAAAAAAAACAACCATCACCATCATCAACAACCACCACCACCACCACCACCACCACCACCACCACAGCACCACCTCCTCCTCCACCAGCACCACCACCACCACAACCACCATTATCTCTCCAAAACAAAAACACAACAACTCCCCCCCCAACCCCCCCCCCCTCAAAGCAAACCAACTGACATACCAGGATGTTGTCTGGTTTGATGTCGGCGTGGAGGATGCTGCATCGCTTCATCAGCTTGAGGGCCAGCAGCAGCTGCTGGGTGTAGGAGCGCACCGCCTTGATGTGAAGGCCTATGTCCTTCCCGTACTTCTTCAACACCTCACGCAGGTTCATGCTGTCCACAGGCAGAGAGAGACAGACAGAGAGAGATGAAACAAGGCTTTATATTATATTTATATTATTCTTGGTTTCTATTGTCAGCACACAGAGAGAAAGAAAAAAAAAAGCTTTATGCTAGGACTACTCTTATTTTTGGTTTTAAATGCCAGTTAAAAAAAAAGTTAAAGTCTGTCCCGAGCCTAAGGCTCATCAGGCCGGTGCTTATCCCGGTTTCTGTGGCGTTAAGCGACTGAGAGTCATAGACTCCCCCCTGGATAGGACACCAGTCTATCGCAGGGTTAACCCCCAACACAAGGTTGGTGCCCCTTTTACACCTGGGTGGGGTGAGAAAATAGCCGTAAAGTGCCTTTTCCAAGGGCACAACGCCATAGCCGAAAGCTGGGATCGAACCCGCAACCTTTAGATTACGAGTCCAACGCCCTAACCACTAGACTACAGCGGCAGCTTAATTGCCAGTAGAGAGAAAGAAAAAAAGCTTTAGGCTACTCTTCTTGTTGGTTTGTATAGCCAGTAGAGCAAGGGAAAAAAAAAAGCTTTATGCTAATCTACTTCTTGGTTTGTATAGCCAGTACAAAGCAAAGAAAAAAGCTCTATGCTAATCTTATTGTTGGTTTGTACTGCCAGTAGAGAGAGAAAAAAAACAACAACTTTATACTACTCTTATAGTTGGTTTGTATAGCCAGTAGAGTTCTAAGAAAAATAAATTATGCTACTCTTCTTGTTGGTTTCTATTGCCAGCAGAGAAGAAAAATAAGGTTTATACTACTCTCTTGTTGGTTTGTACTGCCAGTAGAGAGAAAAAGAACTTAGAAGGTTTCCTGCTAGTTTGTACAGTCAGTAGAGAAGGAAAAAAAAATGTATGCTGCTCTTCTTGTTGGTTTGTATAGCCAGTAGAAAAAAAACAACCACTTAATCCTACTCTTCTTTTTGGTCTGTATAGCCAGTAGAGAAAAAAACAACCACTTAATCCTACTCTTCTTTTTGGTCTGTATAGCCAGTAGAGAAAAAAAACGTTATGCTACTCTTCTTGTTGGTTCAAACTGCCAGCAGAGAAAAAAGCCTTACATTACACTTCTCACATGTCCATGAAATCTACCAAAATTATATTCTTTTGATATGACACATCACCACCTCTGCCATAATGCAAAAATAAATGATTAAATAAATGAATAAATAAAAACAAAAAAAGGAAAATAAAAAACAAAAAAAGCCAAAAAAAAACCCACCCTCTGCCATGATGTTCTTCTTTTAACATCGCACATCACCAACTCCACCAAAGATATTATTCTTTCAACAACAAAAAAACACAACAAAAACCCAGTGAACACACAGATCACATACCTGAGAGATTCGAACACCAGACAGAGATGGTTTTTGTGGAAAAAGTGGCGATACAGCCGCAAACAATGAAAACGGTCGTCAGGATCCGCGTCATTCAGTTTGCGGAGAAACTCCAGTTCCTTCAGACCGGTCTTGTGCCTGCAACATCATCAACACTTCAATCAAATCAAATCATCAATGACAATGCGAGAAAAAAATGTACATTAATCAAATCGCATTGTGCATAATGATGTTAGAAGAAAATTTTACATCAATCAAATCAAATCAACAGTGACATAAAGAAAAGAATCAATATCAATCAAATCAAATCATCAATAATGATGAAAGAAGAAGATTCTACATCAATCACATTGAATCATCAATAATGATGTGAGAAGGAACTTTACATAATAATAATAATAATAATACATGGAATTTGTATAGCGCTATCTCTTGTAAAGACAAATCAAAGCGCTTGCATTTGACCTACAGAGCCACAGATCATGCTGCCACCAGGCGCAAAGATCCCCAACTCCAACTCCCCGATTTTTCCTCAGGGATGGTGTCTAAACACGACACCTGTGTGCATGCTGGTTTGTTATAATTTTGTCATCCGCTCCTACCGGCACACGATGGCCTACTCTTCCGAATGGTGGAACGGGGTTTTTAACGTGTGTGCAAGATGTTCTGCATGCATTCGCACACGGGGCCTCGGTTTCGAGTCTCATCCGAATGACTTTGACATTCAGTTCAATTTTTTCGTCAAACTGGGAAGAAAGGGCGAGGCTGGGTTCGAACCCAGAAACTCACGATTTACATATTGGCAGGCGAACGTCTTAACCATTCTGCCACCGTCCTTCCATCAATCAAATCAAATCACCAAACACACACACACACACACATGCATGCATGTACACACAAGACACACACACTCACTCACTCACTCACTCTCCTTCCATCCCTCCACCCCACTCCTCCAACCCCCTAAATCAAATGACCACTCACATCATTTCATTGTTGCGGATGATCTTGATGGCGACATCCTGGTTCCCGCGTGCACTGTCTCTGGCACGCACGACGTTACTGAACACACCCTGACCCGTGTACCCGTACACTGTGTACCGCTTTTCCAGCAGCTCTCCAATCCTCACACCTGTACACACACACACACCACATCGTGTCATCTGTCAGCCAATGCTAATACACATGCGCGCATACATGCATGCACGCGCATGCACGCACGCGCACACACACACAATCTTACACACACACATACACCACAAACACTGTACACACACACACAACCACCTCAAACATCTTACACACACACAAGCCACAAACATCTTACACACACACACACAACCACCACAAACATCTTACACACACACACACACCCCACACACACACACACACACACACACACACACACACACACACACACAGAGAAAAAAAATGGGTAGGCGCTGCACTTGTGGCGACGCATTCTCCCCGGGGAGAGCAGCCCGAATTTCATGAAAAGAAATCTGCTGTGACATAAAGTGGTAATAAATGAAATAAACAAATAAATTCATAGCTGGGGAAACTCAGAAACTACAGTCTAGTCAAGGCCACAACAGGGCAAACTGACTGACCAACTGAACAACTGACCAACCATCCAGCCAACCAATCAACCAACTGACCAGCCAACCAATCAACCAACTGACCAGCCAACCAACCGACCAGCCAACCGATCAAATGACCTACTGATCAACCAACCAATCAACCAACTGACCAGCCAACCAGCCAACCGATCAGCCAACCAACCGACCAGCCAACCAATCAACCAACTGACCAACCATCCAGCCAACCAATCTACCAACCAACCAGCCAAACAACCAATCTACCAACCAACCAGCCAGCCAATCAATCTACCAACCAACCAGCCAGCCAACCAATCAACCAACAAACTCGAACAGCAGAAATAAAATAACAGACTAAAGTAGGTGAAAACCAAAACACAAACAAACAAAAACCCACAAAAAGACAAAAACAAAAACAAAACAAAAAACACAAAATCCAAACAAGAAAAGCAGGTGAGAACAAAAGAGTACATACGATAGTAGCCCTCGGCGTCATCCCAGTTGTCAGTGAGGTTGGGGTTTTCTGTCACCCCTGTCATCACACGCTTCAGTCCGGGACTCTGCAAACACAAGATCACAGTGGGTCATTTTGACTCATCTCAAAATCCTTTCGTCAAGTTTTCGTTATGACCATATTGATTTTCAACAGTCCCATGTCATGTTCACAAATTCATTTATGATGAAATCCTTTTTGTATGTTCCTGAGCACACAAATTAAATTTAATTCAGCCCCCAAACTTCAGTAGTTCTGTGTGTGTGTGTGTGTGTGTGTGTGTGTGTGTGTGTGTGTGTGTGTGTGTGTGTGTGTGTTGTGTGTGTGTGTGTGTGTGTGTGTGTGTTGTGTGTGTGTGTGTGTGTGTGTGTGTGTGTGTGTGTGTTGTGTGTGTGTGTGTGTGTGGTGTGTGTGTGTGTGTGTGTGTGTGTGTGTGTGTGTGTGTGTGTGTGTGTGTGTGTGTGCGTGTGTGTACAAATTTATTACAAAATCCTTCTTCAGTTTTGTTGTTGTTTTTCGCTTTTCTTTCAGTGTTGATTCTAGGATTTCAAAAAAGGGGGCCCATGGGCCCCCTGAAATGAAAAAAAGGGGGCATTTGCCCCCTCCCCCCTTTTCTCTTCATAAAAGAGGGGACAAGTAGTAAGTAGTATATATTTTGCTCATAATACCGTTAGTACTCTGATTTCTACTATTTTTCAAGAACGAGAAACAAAACAAACAAGATGGTATGTAGGCAGAGAGTATTTAATATACACCTTATGTATTGCAGCTGGTCTGTAAAATGATTTTCTTACACAGGAAAGAGAGAGAGTGAGTTGGGGGGGGGGGGGGGAAGATTGTGGTACATTTAGATGTGGAGGGATACATACTGCATAGATACAGGAGGAGATGCATTGTTTGTATACAAGAGAGAGAGAGAGAGAGGAGGGTGAGGGAAGGAGAAAGAGAGAGAGAGAGGGGGGGGGGGGGGAGGGAGAGAAGGAAGGAGAGAGAGTCAAAGTCAAATTTGTATTTCCACATTTGAGTTGGAGAGAGAGCTAGATCTAGATGAAAAAAGAGGCAAGAGCCAAAATCAGTCTTACCCTCCCCCCCCCCCCCCCCACCCCCCTTACCATATTAGAGAGAGAGAGAGAGGGGGGGGGGGTGTCAAAGTCAATTTTGTATTTCCACTTTCAGAGTTAGAGAGAGATCTAGATCTAGATGAGAAGAGAGGTGACAGCAAATATCAAAGTATTGCCCCTCCCCCCTCCCCATGAGGGAAGGAGGGAGGGAGGGAGAGAAGAGAGAGAGAGGGGGGAGGGGGGAAGGGAGGGAGAGAGAGAGATTTTCTGTTAAAGAGAGATTTAGATCTAGATGAGAAAAGAGGTGAAATCCAATATCAGTCTTTTTCCTCCCATGCAGAGAGAGAGAGAAAGTCATTTTTGATATCCAGCCGATAGTCTACCCTATGCCATCATTATTGTTGCCAAGCATGGGCTACTTGTCTAGCCAGATCTGAAAAACCGCCTAGAAAACTCGTAGGTCTATCAGCTTTGAACCCTGCTGGGTCGCCACTCCTTCCACTAACACCACTAACGATCTCTAGCACAATGACGTCACTTGATTCAGGAGTCACGGCTCCTTTGAAAAATGACGTAATGACGTAAATGAGTAGGGCAATGACGTCACACCAGCCGCTTTGTGATGGTTGTGACGACTGTAGGCGCTAATCAGTGCATCCTGCTGTCCCTGGGTATCAACGTAATGACCAACGCATGTAGCGCTATTTTGAAACTATACAAACGGCAGTTGCGGGGGCGCACTGGTTGTTCAAATATGCGCTATCCACAGTTTTTTTTGCGTCCGTTAGGGCGCACTGGTCACATTATTTTGCGGCAAAGTTGAAAAAAATGCGGGAATCCCGCAAGGGCGCACCCTAGAATCAACACTGTCTTTTCTTTCTTTTTTTTGGGGGGGGAGTGGCTTTCTTGTACATCAGCATAAAACCATGTCACATGCTGTTGTTAAGTCACCTCAAAACCCATGTTACATCTTTAACCCTATGTTACTTGTTCTCTGCTATACAGATTCACTATGAAAATCCAAATAACACCATCCTTATAGGTGTACCTATTCTCTGAAAACTCATTATGTCATACCATAAAGCTCCCTTGAGGAATGCAAAGCCGTCAGTATAAACAGTACCCCCACCTTAGGAAATCTGTGCAAGAAATTTCCTCTTTTCTATCCCTCTCTTTTTTCTGCCTTGTTCCTTTCTTCCTGTCACCTCCTTCTGTCTATTTTCTGCATTCTTGATACATTCTCCTGCCTATTTCCGAAATACTTCCATTTTCTCCCACAACAAAGTCAAATGCACGGGCCTGACTTTTCAAACACTTGACAGCAGCGCACTGCATTTTTCACTCAAGAGTCTGAGTGTTCAACGAGGAAGAGGAGAAGAATACCATAAATGCCTTTTTGATGGAATACATTTTCAAAAGCAGAGAAGGAAACAAAAATCTATACTGTGTTACAGTACACATAATGGATTTGTGTCAGTATTCCCCACCCTCACCTCTCTCTCCCTATTCCCAACAACACACACACACGCATGCCCCCCCCCCCCCCCCCCCCCCCCCCCCCCCCCCCCCCACACACACACACACATATGTGTTCATCATCCAAAACGGAAAATCTGGCCAGAAAAGCACACTCACCTGGCTGTAGTGTTCGGAAAACATGTCATCGTTCTCAGCAAAGATGTCGAATCCTTTCTTTGAGCCTCCCTTGCCACCAGCGTCTGCCTCGTCCGTTTTCTTCTCTGTAACAACACAGTAGGTAAAACAAAAATGGTACAGGTGTCCCATATTTATTCATTTATTTATTTATTTATTCTTTTATATCAAGGATAATGGAATAAGCACTCATGTGCATTTTTACATCCAGTCCCCGTGTGTATATGCAGTTTTGTAAATTTTGTCATCTGTTCCTACTGGCACACAATAGCCTCCTCTTACGAAAAGCGGAACAGGGTTTATTGAGTGCGAAAGATGTTCTGCGTGCATTCGCACACGGGGGCCTCGGTTTATAGTCTCATTCGAAAGACTTTTGGGGAGAGTGGAGTCAGCACCATACCCTACCTATGTGGTCGTAGGGGAGCTACAGCATAAGTGCAGTACGGTCACAGTACAAACAAAGTGTTTGATAGACATATGACGAAAAGGGATGTTAAAAGAAGTGTTATCCAACACTATATCCTTGCATACAACTTTGGAGATGTTACCAAAAAAGATCAGAGACCTCAGCTTCTCTAGGGGCTAGAATATTGAAGGTGGCAACCATCTCCTCTCCCTCGCTGCTTAACCTTCTCTGACCCTAAAGGGTGAACGGGGGGACTGCACTGAAGCAAAGGCGCACAAACAGTCACCCATCCACTTGGTAACCACTCTCAATGCTGTTTAACCTTAGCTTGGGGAAAGCATGTGCTCTTTAGGGATGGTGTCTAAAACCGACACCTGTGTGCATGTAGGATGTTTATTTTGTCATCCACTCCTACCAGCAGGAAATGGCCTCCTCTTTCAAAAGGCGGAAGAGGTTTTAACGTGTGCGCAAGATGTTCTGTGTGCATTGACACACCAGGCCTCAGTTTACAGCCTCATCCGAAGGACTTTGACATTCAGTTTGATTTTCTCATCAAACTGGGAAGAAAGAGCACAACTGGGAATCAAACCCAGAATCTCACATTTTACTTGTTTGCTGATGAACATCTTAACCATCCTGCCACCTTCCTCCTTGAGAAAAGTAAAAAAAAGTTCTATCAGCTGGTATCGATACACAACACACTTGCCCTCTCTCATTCAGAAAACATGACAAAGAAAAACACACACGTAAAAGTAGGCCACTGTGTGCCGGTGGGAACAGAACACATTTACAAAACTGCATACACACAGAGGGACTGGATGTAAAAAAAAAAAAAAAGCAGAAGAATACCATTATCCTTGATAGAAAAGAATAAAATAATAAAAATAAAAATAAATAAAATAATAAAAATAAAAATAAATAAAATAGTAAAAATAAAAATAAATAAAACAATTTAAAAAAATAATTAAAAAAAAAAAAAATTTTAAATAACTAAAAAACACACCTGCATTCTTCTCCTGCTTCATCGCCTGCAGCCACTTCTCGTTCACCGAACTTTCAAAGTCCACCGAATTCTCCTCCGACTGTCCGACGGCCGCTCTGTCGGCAATGGCGTCACTGTCGTTACTGGAACTGCTACTGTCACTATCACTGTCACTGTCGTAAGTCCTCGAACGACTCCGCCTCCTTTTCTCCCGGCTGTACTGTTCAAAGTCCGATTTTTCCCCGTCGTCTTTGTTGCGCGAGGAGTGCTGGTCTATTTCAGGTGCGGTGACTCTCTCTGGCTGTTCTGTTGAGTTGTCTGCGCTGGAGGTTTGGTCACCGTTCTGGTCGTCTTCCGTTTGCCCCGGTTGCGGTGACGCTGCGTATAACTGCTCGTCTTCTGCCGAAAACGCCGCCGGCGAGGGCTGGTTGCTGCTGACTGTGGCTTTGCTCTCCAAACTCTGAAGAAGAAAAGAAAAAAGAAAAGCGAAAGTAGCATTAAGAGCTGTGGTCAAATTTGTATCTTGGGTGTGAAAACAATTGCCAAACCACAAGGTTTGTTACATACTACACAACAACCTAGGTTCTTAACACACAGAGAGAGAAGGGGATGTAGCACTGCGTTTGTGTAAAAGATGAAATACTTATGGATCAAGACACTGATTATCCAAAACGAGCATGCGATATTTCATTTCTGCTGCCAATTAAAAATTATACTAATTCATTAATGAAAGAAATTGGCATTGACATAGCAACGATTCCAAATTTACCGATGGTTCCCCTAATGCCTCCGTGGGAACATATTTCAGCTAGCTTTGACATTGATTACACGGATGTAAAAAAGAATGAAGATCAAAATCTTCTCATTGTTGATGTAAAAAGCCACATTGAATGTAATTATTCCAATTATTTAAAAGTGTATACTGATGGATCTGTATTGGAATCAGGCAGAAGTGGCGCAGCATTTGTGATTCCTGCTTTAAAAGTACAAAAGTCGTTTCATTTAGGAGAACATTTTTCCATTTTTACGTCTGAATTATTTGCAATTTTTATGGCCTTGAAGTTTTTGTCTGATATGGCTCTTGATATTTGCCACATACTTTTTTGTGTTGATTCAAAAGCAGTATTGCAGGCACTAAATAATTGGCAAGGGAAAATAAGGACGGATATTATATTTGAGATTAAATTTTTGATACATTGTATTGCAAGTAGAGGGATTCAGATAACTTTATGTTGGGTCCCTTCTCACTGTGGAATTTATTGGAATGAGTTGGTTGATTCATTAGCAAAACAAGGTGCCTCTGATCGTAGTATTGAAACGTTTGATTCCAATCTTGTATTGTCCTCGTATGAAATTAGTGCAAGATTGATGAATAGAATGCATTCCAAAATGAAGACATCACATTTTGAACGTATTTCATGTTCACGTAAACTAGAAATTTTAATATATAAACTGAGGTTGAATGCATGGAATACCAAATATTCTAAAAACGTGTCATGTTGCTGTTCTCAACCTCTTTCAATCCACCACTTATTGTTTGATTGCCCAATTCTTATTGACCTTTTTAAAAGGAGAGGATTAGATATTAAAAAAAGATATGCCACTGTTCAAGAAGTTTTGTATGACTCTCAGCAGTTCATAACATCAGTTGCTGAGGTTATATATTCTTCCCCAGTAAGATCTCTTCTGTAGTTTTATATATATATATATATATATATATATATATATATATATATATATATATATCTGAGAGAGAGAGAGAGGGGGGGGGAGGGGAGGGAGAGAGAGAGAGAGAGAGAGAGAGAGAGAGAGAGAGAGAGAGAGGAGAGAGAGAGAGAGAGAGAGAGAGAGAGAATGCGGGTGTGTCTATATCACCAAGTAGTGAAGGACATTAAACAAAACAAAACAAAACAAACAAGAGAGAAGGGGGGGCGAAGAGAGAGAGAGAGAGAGAGAGAGAGAGAGAGAGAGAGAGGAAGGAGAGAGAGAGAGAGAGAGAGAGAGAGAGAGAGAGAGAGAGAGAGAGAGAGAGGGAGGGAGGGAGGAGAGGGGGAGGAGGGGGGAGAGGGGGCAGAGGGAGGGGGCAGAGGGAGGGGGAGAGAGGGAAGGGAGAGAGAGGAAGGGAGAGGGAGAGCAGCTGATGAGGCACTGCACTTAAAATATTAGCTCTGAAAACTGTATTCCATACTCATTCATCAAAATTCTTCAGTCCAGATTATCTGCGTGTCTGAACCAGAAAGAGCTTCTTACAAAATCCCAAAGTTAGCCAATATACATGCACACAACATTTCATTTGATTTCATATTGTTTATGTCCTATCGACAATGAATCAATGCCATATCAGGGCTGTTACCTAATTCGATTTCAGCAACTCAAAAAACATTCACCTCAAGTTCAACATCAACACCATCTATTGATCTAATCCCTTCAAAACATCCAACATCGTCAATCTGAGGGAAAAAAAGAAGAAAAAAAAGCATTAACTGACAAAACACCTTAACCATTCCATCATCCTTAAAGCCAATAAAACCAGGCTGTGCTGAGGACACCAGCTACTCCACTTAATTTATCATCCTCAGGTTATAAACAAAAAAAGTGTAAAAAAGCATAACAAACACTTTGAAATACATAAAACAGTATAAAAGAAAAATGCCATAATTACGGTAAAAATAACCATGCAGAACAGAAACCCTGTGCCCATCCCAGTGTTTACAATACAACTACCTGGTTGCCAGAATAAAACACTACAGGCAAAATGTCACTTGCAAAAAAAAAATTATGTAAAGGATTTGCATGAAAAAAAGGCAGGCAAACTGACCAGGAATGCCAAAAATAAGCAAGAGAGAGAGAGATGATACAAAGGTCAGGAAAAAGACAAAAACAGTGAGAGTGATAGAACAGAAGAAACCAATGCCTAGCACAGAATTTCCTGGGGATGCTATATATGCACACATCATAATCCAGCTTCTTTACTATCATGAACTCTAAGCACTGTCCTACCTATACTCAAAGTCTACTATTTTATTTTTTTTCTCCTGTTCCTTAGCTAGAGCTCTGAGACCATCCCCCACCCCACCCCCCATCATTTAGTTAGAAGTATACAGACTACAGGGATGGTGTCAATACACAACACTTTTGTGCATGCAGGGTTTTTAAACTTAATTTTGTCACTGCTCTACCAGCACAAAATGGTCTACTCTTCCAAAGGTGGAGAGGGTTTTTAACATGTGCACAAGATGTTCTGTGAACGTTCGCACACAGGACCTCCGTTTATAGTCTCATTCAAAGGGCTTTGACATTCGGTTCGATTTTCTCATCAAACTGGGAAGGAAGGGCGACGCTCGTGAAGTGAATCCAGAAAACCTCAACGTTTACTTGTTAGGCAGGTGAACATCTTAACCATCCTCCCACCTAAAAAAAAAAATTTTTTTTTTAAATCCCATCCTCCCACCTTCCTTCTTTGCCATCTGATGTAACCCACAGAGAAATCCAAGACAAGATTATGAACGAAGAACTATGGATTACCTGCACAAGAGCCTGTCGCTGCCTCCTGCGTTTTTCGATGATTGCGTCTTCATCCTCTTCGTCATCAGGAACTTCTATGTCCAGTCTGAAACACAAGATGTGCATCCGGATGTTGTACTTTGGCATTGACATACCCTGGCCTGCAGGCTCACAGAGTCTTTCAATCATTCACACTCTTTTCACTCACTTACTCACTCCCACTCTGTCTCTTTCTCTCTCTCTCCCCCTATACACATACATACACACACAGACAGACACACAGACAGACACACACACACATATATTATATATGTATGTATGCACATCATGTCCACTTTTGCATGCATGCACACACACACACACACACACACACACACACACACACACACACACACACACACACACACACAATGTAAACCAATGATGGATATATATATGCAGATAACTATACAAGATAACACATCATTCATTCCTCTTTCAAAGGACTCCCTTAAAAAGAAAAAAAAAAAAAAAGATAGCTGCAGATTCTATATGAGCACATAACAAAAACAAACAAATAGATTAATAAAAAATTTAAAAACCATACTCTTCTTCTGACGAATCATGCTGAGGAACTGTCATGCCCTCTGACAGACTGTCCTTGAACTTGTCCTGTGGCCGATCTCTGGACGAGTGACGTCGCCGGTCTCTCTCCCTCGATCGGTCTCGATTTCGGTCTGACTGCCAGTCTCTTCGGCGATCCCTCTCTCGACTGTCGTACCGCTGTCTTCCCCCAAACCTGCCATCACGCGTAAAGAGCTACCTGAATTACCGTCTTCAGTTTATCAATGATAAATCATAATGAATCAGTCTTATTTAACTGCAAAATATTGCATTACAAACTGGACAATAGTGAAAACACTGTGCTCACATATCTTACTCCAGCACATAAAATCACCCAGTAGCAACTGGACAACACTCATACACGTTAGCATACATGCACATGCGCACGCATGCACGTGCGTGTGCACACACACACACACACACACACACACACACACACACACACACACACACACACATACACACACACAACACAGATAGCCTGTTAGTTACAGCATTGTGCATTGCTCTCCCAATCTGCCAACCCAAGCTCAAAACCCATTCAAGAGGATTTTTTCTCCTGGAGTTAATACCAGTGCTAACTCCATTCCCCCCAAAGTTCTTCGAATAAGAGTATAAACAGAGACTCTGAGTGCAAACACACACAAAACATCCTGCACACATGTTAAAACTTGTTCTGCTTTTTGGAAGAGTTGGGCATTGTGTGCCTGTGGGAATGGATGACAAAATTTACAAAACCACATGCACACAAGGGCTGGATGTAAAAAAAAAAAAATTTTTAACACAGTAAAGTGTTTATTCCATTTTCCTCAAAATAAAAGAAATTAAAAAAAAAAAAAAAAAGTGACATAGTCACATACACATGCATCGGTCTACACCCACAGGCCACACACAGGCAAATCTAGCATAAGCAGCCAGTGAACTCAGAACCTATTTATTTATTTATTTATTTATTTATTCTATTACATCGAGGATAATGGAATAACCACTCGTGTGCTTTTTTACATCCAGTCCCCGTGTATATGTAGTTTTGTAAATCTTGTCATCTGTTCCCAACCTAACCAACATAAGGGAACAGCGACTGAGCGAGTCAACCAAGCTATGCAGTGACTTTCATTAAATCCTCTTTCCCTTGACCAAGGACCTACCTTCGAGGTGACAGAGATCGTCTTCGCTGCCTGTCCATGTCCATACCCGGGCGGCCCCTGGGGGGAGAAAACTGACCCCCCCGATCCCGATCCCTCCTGTCGCGGCCATAATCCCCCCCTCCTGAGTAGTCCCGATCACGGCCCCTGCCATAGTTAGAGTCTCTGTACATCTCACTGTTTCGACCGCCTCGCTCATTGCCGTAATCCGCTGGGTATCTTTCTCGCTGCTCCCTCTCTCTCTCCCTGGGATCTCTGTCTCTCGGATCCCTGTCCCGTGGATCCCTCTCTCGCTGTTCTTGAGGTGGGGTTTGGTCTCGGTTTCGATTGGATGAGGTAGTGCGTCTGTAATCGCCTGGAGGGTCACGTGCACTGTGCATTCTGTCTTTGTGGATAGGGGGGTCTTCCTTGAAGGAGCGAGATGGAGGTGGTCGGTCAGGTTTAGAGTTCCCCTTGTCCCCCTTTACTTTCCGCAAGGATTTTTCTTTCCTGCAAACATACCACACAAAATAACAATGTTTGTAAACAAGAAAATTAATCGATGGGAGTCATAAACTTGACCTTATGGTCAGGTTTAAATCTAATAAAACTCCATACCCTTTGCTTAAATATCAAAAACACTGCTGACCTGAAGCAATTTTCATTAAAATATTTATAAAGCTTAAACAGGTTAAAGTCAAAATGAGACAACACAGCTAACCATTCTGAACTACTTTGCATTTTAGAACAATAAATTTATAAGCACTAATACTACTACTTCTCTGAAAGTATTTTTAAAAACTTGAAATGCTCTTATCTGATCAATTAAGATTACAAGAAGTTACCCTCTGTGCTTTGAAAGTACTAGTAATCAAAACCACACAAGGTACACACACAGTATGACTATGAGTGAGTGAGTCACTCTCTGCTCTGCTTGTTCTCTCTCTCTCTCTCTCTCTCCCTCTCTCTCTCTCTCTCTCTCTCTCTCTCTCTCTCTCTCTCTCTCTCTCTCTCTCTCTCTCTCACACACACACACACACACACACACACACACACACACACACACACACACACACACTCTCTCTCACACACACACACACACACACACACACACACACACACACACACACACACACACACACACACACACATGTGCATGCATGCATGTTTCCATTACACTGTTTACAGGTCTTTTCCTCTGGAGTTAACATTGGTAGAAATGCTACTGTTTCTATAGTCTTTCTATTGCACTTGCAGTATCATCACATCACGAACCCACGAATTCAATAATAAAACTGAGGTCCCATGTGTGACTGCATGTAGAAGTTATCTTGTACACAAGTTAAAAATAATCTTACCCATTCCACTTTTAGGAAGAGCAGGCTCTCGCATGCTGGTGGACTGGATGAGAACATTTTTAAAAATGCATGCAAGATGCATACTACTTTACTAGTGTTGTGCTTTTGTTTTAATCATCCCTACTACTTTACTAGTGTCAAACTTTTGTTTTAAACATCATCCCCAAAGTAGAAATGTGCTACCGTAATGGTGGGCAAAAATGGTCACAGACATCAAATTTCACCAATGGTGATCCTCAGAGCTTAGGAACTAAAAAAACACAAACACACAAACAATAAGAAAGATGACAACACAGACCACACACAAAAAATTCTCAAGTATGAGAGTAGACATCTGTAACCACCAAATTAGCCACATATACATAATAAAAACTCAACATCACAGTGAATTCAGAACACTAACCTATGGGGACTCTTTTTAGCACTTTTCTCCGCTTTTTTCTGTTTCTTCCGCTCGCCATCTTTCCCAGCCACGCTCTTCTGTGCCTTCTTTGGAATTGGAGGCGCCACTGCAACCTCCAACCCTGGAATGGGCCCCTCAGTCAGTTCCTCGATGATTTCAACATCAGAGCCGTTATCTTTCGGTTTGGGTTGAACCTCTTCTTCCTCCGCCACTTCCACTTGTTCATTCACTCTCTCTGTCAACACAACAGTCCTATAATTCCTGGCATCGAACTCGTCATCAACGTCTATGACATCATCCGAGCGATCACTTTGGAAACCTGGCTGCCCCTCCTGACTCCTGCTCCGACGAGGTTTACCGGCCGCTTTAGGACGAGTGATGTGAGAAGGCACAGTTTTCTGAGATCCATCGAGGATTTCTCGGGCACGACGCAGATGCTCCTGGCGCACGTCATGCTCGATTTCTCCTTCCTCTTCCGACTCTGATCCGTAGTCTTCAGCAATCAAACTGATGGCATTCAGCGCCGATCCTTCGATGCCACTGCCATTCAGCTCTGCCTTCAGCCGCGCTCTTGTAGCCTCCAGCTTGTCCAGCTCTTCCTCCTCCTTGGTCTTCTGGCGTTTGACTGGTACCTTGCTGTCTTCTGCATCCGACAGTTCCCGTTTGTGATGCTTCTTTTTCTTGTGTTTGTGCACCTTGCCCATCTTGCCCGCGCTGCCGCTGCGTTTATGTTTGTGCTTGTGTCCGTGTTTGTGCTTCTTCTTCTCTTTCTTGGATGAGCCTGATTCGCTGTCGTCAGACTCGATGCTGAAACAAATCATTTAGCGATTTAGCATGACAAATTAGTTTTTCAATATTTTTTTATGCAACACTGAACTATAAAAATGAATAAATGAGTGTTCAATTCATATCATGTTTCTTTCTCTGAAAGAGTGATAGAGACAGTAACTCAGATACAGTCACTGAGTCCCAGTAGTTCTTCAGTTTAACGTCCTTCCACTAAATACTACTAAAATAGTGATATCAGACAGGGAAGTGTATAATGTATGTGTGGATGTGTGTGTGTGTGTGTGTGTGTGTGTGTGTGTGTGTGTGTGTGTGTGTGTGTGTGTGTGTGTTGTTGTGTGTGTAGGGGGGTGCACATAGCTAATCATCTGCAATAAACAAACATAAATCAGATTAAGCATAAACAAGAAACTTTGAAAAGGAAAAAATAACAACTCAAACACTAACTTTGCAATTCCTACAACTAATAAACTTCAAGTACTACAAGTATATGATAATAGGACTGTGAGTTAAAGACAATACAATATCTTTCATCAGAGAGGCATCTTTAAGAATTTGGTCTAAGCGAAGGGCAGGGAAGGTAGGTAAAAACGTTTTTAGATCTCGACATTGTACAAGAATATGAGCATTGGTAACTGTTTCACCACAGATACATTTTGCTGGTTTTTCAAAATTTAGATATATTTATTTATTCTTTTATATCGAGGATAACAGAATAAGCAATCATGTGCTTTTTTTCATCCGGTCCCCGTGTGCATGCAGTTTTGTAAATATTGTCATCTGTTCCCACCGGCACACGATGGCCTACTCTTACGAAAAGCGGAACAGGATTTAACGTGTGCGCAAGATGTTCTGCGTGCGTTCACACACGGGGCCTCGGTTTAAAGTCTCATCCGAAGGACTTTTGGGGAGAGTGGAGTCAGCACTGATGTTAACTCCAGGAAGAAAATTTCCTCGACCGGACTCGAACCCGGGTCTTCAAATTGCCAGCGCAATGTTCTGACCACTAGGCTATCCGCCCCCCATATAGATATAAAAGCATTGAGCTTAAACCTGTAAATAAGGGATACAACACTTCTATATTCATGTGAATTACGAAATTCAGTATTATCGAAAGATAATAAATGAGTTATGTTATCACTCCAGGAAAACCCAGTATCCTGTAGTTTCTTTTTGAAGTGTTTCCAGCATGCATTTTGCAACATTGTATTGCCCTCGTGGGCAGACAAAGGAACCTCTTTGCTGTAAGACCCATTGACATGCTTTGCTCCGCATTTTGCCATTCTGTCAACTTTTTCATTAAAGTAGATGCCACAATGAGAAGGAATCCAGCAGAAAGTAATACTAGTGCCCCGTAACATAAAAAAATCAGAGTCCTGAAGACACTGAGAAACACAGAGAAAGATAGTTTATAGAAGGAGGAGGGAGGAGAAGAAAAAGAGAAAGTAGACGAAGAAGGAGAAAGTTAAATTTCCTTTTTAACTTGGTCATCTGAATCAGTGAATACATGCACTGTACGTACAAACTACAATCGTCCTCACGACGTGAGGCGATTTATTTAACCAACGCACGTGGTAAAAAGCACTCAACAATCAACATAATATGCATGTACCCCTCTGATTCGATTCGACTTATTTCGAATATATTATACTCATAAACTTAATCAGCTGGGTTTTCATCTGTGCTATTTAATTTCAAATACCTGATAATTCTTGGTGGAGGTCCTGCCCGAACGTCAGCCATGTTTTTTTCGTACCGGAAGTCGGAAGACATTCTATGTAGGAACATGGCAGTTTGAAAACGTTGTGTCTGACCGGTGTTTGGGGTGTCGTAAAGTGGTTGGGTTTTGAGGGGTTTGGTGGGTTTTTTTGTTGGGGTTTTTTTGTTGTTTATTTTGGTTGCTCATTGGATCGAAATTTTAATCAATCAGTCAACATCAAAATGATCAATGAATCAAATCATTTTATTTGGAGGATATGTGCTTTATATATATATATATATATATATATATATATATATATATATATATATATATATATATGTATGTATATATATATATATATATATATATATATATATATATATATATATATATATATATATATATATATATATAACACCTGTCCTGCTATTATCAGGGATAACATCAAGATTTTTAAAAAAATAATAATAATAAAGAAGAAAACAGCTAAAAACAACACGAACAGTTCCAATAACAAACAAACAAACAAACAAACAAACAACAAGCCCCCGCTGTAGCCCAGTGGTTAGGGCGTTGGACTCGTAATCTAAAGGTTGCGGGTTCGATCCCAGCTTTCGGCTATGGCGTTGTGCCCTTGGAAAAGGCACTTTACGGCTATTTTCTCACCCCACCCAGGTGTAAAAGGGGTACCAACCTTGTGTTGGGGGTTAACCCTGCGATAGACTGGCGTCCTATCCAGGGGGGAGTCTATGACTCTCAGTCGCTTAACGCCACAGAAACCGGGATAAGCACCGGCCTGATGAGCCTTAGGCTCGGGACAGACTTTAACTTTAACTTAAACAAACAACAACAAACAATTAAAAATAATAAACAAACGAAAAACAAAAACAAAAAAGAACAAAAACAATAACAAAATAACCACCAAAAAAAGCACTCTCACAGAGAGAGTAGAAGTAAAACGAAACTACTCCAAAAGTAACGAGAAATTTGTTTTTAAAACTGTTTAGGACATCGCTTCAAAACATAGGGTGAAAATGCAACTCAAATAACCAGCAATAACAAGATTTTTTCTTCCCTCTGAAGTCGGAGTATGGCTGCCTATATGGCGAGGCACTTGAAAAATAGTCACACACACAAACTTCTCATTCAGTGTGCAATTTCAATCTCACAGTGATTCCCAGGTGGGATTAGTGAGTCAAGAGTGCACATTCTGGGTGATCCCCAGAATGTAAACCTGGGGAACAACAACAACAAGATTTTTTTTTTAATAAATAAAGTCTTGATCCAGTTAACGGTGCCGAAAAAATTCACTCAACACTGCGGCAAGCGCTTGACTTAGAACTATCATGTGGGTCCATTAAGTCATGGGTTCCGTTCTAGGCTAGGCGGCACGTCTGGTGAAGGAAGGGAGGGGATTTTTACTATCTTCCAGGTCAGCTCCAAGTGCAGTCCCTGTGGATCCCAGGTCTTACGAATCGGATGAGACTAAGTCTTTCGGATGAGACTATAAACCCAGGCCCCATGTGCGAACGCACGCAGAACATCTTGCGCACACGTTAAATCCTGTTCCACTTTTCGAAAGAGTAGACCATCGTGTGCCGGTGGGAACAGATGACATTTACAAAATTGCATACACACGGGGACTGGATGTAAAAAAGCATATGAATGCTTATTCCATTATCCTCGATATAAAAGAATTTAAAAATAAAATAAAATAAAATAAAAAATGAATAATGATAAATAAAAAATAATTAAAAAAATAAATATGTAACGCATCCATATAGAAAGCGAGAAGTGGCAGGTTCAACCCCCTTTTGATCCTAAACTTTTCCCCCATCCACTTGGCCTTGAGTGGTATCTGGGTACTAGTGTTTCTGATAAGAGGATAAACCGAAGATCTGTGTGCAACACAAATTAAGTGTGTGTCCAAGAATCACAACAAGAAGAGAGTTGTCCCTTGCAAAATTCTGTTGGGGAAAAAAGCTATTCTGATTGGGAAACAACAATAGATCTATACACCTACAAACAAGAAAGCTTTTAAATTAAAAAAAACAGCAACAAACAAAAACAAAAGTGGGTGGCACTGCTCTTGTGGCATCGTGCTCTCCCTGGAGACAAAAGCCTGAATTTCGTGCGAAGAAATTAAGTCCTGATTTAAAGTGGTATGCAATACAATGCAACGCAATACAAGTGCGTGCGTGCATGCGTGCGTGTGTGGGTGTTAGGGTGTGGCTACAAAGGGAATAATCAAAACATCCCTGTTCTTCATAATATGTTTCAGATGGGGGTAGCACAGTGAACATGAGGAAGTTTTTCAAAGACATGGGGTTTCTTAGGCCTATAATGGAAGGGCACAGTAATATCTTTTTCATCCAACTGTCATTGCTTAGGTATAGTTTTTTTTTCTTAAGCTCACTCATGGAAAGGAAGATTAGCGGGATTGTGAGTAATTTTCATTGATACTGTATTGTAATACAGGTTATAACAAAAAATTGTATCACTGACTTTCCCCAAGTCAAAGTTAAGCAGCATCCAGCGTGGTAACCAGTTAGATGGGTGACCATTTGTGCGCCTTGGCTACAGTACAGTCCCCCCACCCCCAGTTCACCCAGCTGTAAATGGGTAGCCTACCTGATCTATTTAGGATCAGGGAAGGAAAAGCAGCGAGGGAGAAGAGATGGGTCCCGCCCTCAATATGCCGGCCCCTACAGAAGGTGAGGTCTCTGATGCCCCGCTCCCCTACGAGGGCCTAGGTTATGGGACATCTTTACATATCTCTCTCTCTCTCTCTCTCTCTCTCTCTCTCTCTCTCTCTCTCTCTCTTCTCTCTCTCTCTCTCTCTCTCTCTCTCTCTCTCTTATGATATGTATATTATATATATATGCCCAGAGATAGCCAACCTTGAGATTGAAGGTAATGAGCTGAAAGGCATACTGAATTTGGAACGGTGGTAGGTGAACTTAACGGTTGAGTGAGAAGAACTGTGGGAGGTGACAAACACTTGAGTTCTTTCAGGGATCTAGTCTTTAACAGAAAATTATCTTGAACAGAAAAACATCGTCTATAAAGCATTTCAAGAGAGAATGAAGTACGGAGTTTGAAGTTAAGATTTGTATTTTCTGACCTTTCCCTGAAATTATTTGCCATATCAGATGAGGACATAGATGTTCCTATTGCTGTTCCGAATGTTTGTTGGAATGTGTCCACCAAAGCTGAATACATTGTTGGAGATAACATAGTCAACAAAGTCCAGCATGGTTGTTGTTGGTGGAACATCAGAGGTCTACTCTTTTACAGGTATTTCAAAGCCTTGTAAAGGTCATGATGGGGGGTGGGGGGGGGGGGGGGGGTTACTGTGCAGCCTCATCATTTCAATGGTGACCAGCCACACACCCGTGAAAGAGCCAATTTCACAATCCCATTGGTCAATAATGCAGAAAACAGATATAGTGTCCTGATGTGGCTATGGAGGTCGTTTACCATTGGCTATAGTCAGTGATCAACCAGCTCAGACTGGCTTTGCAATGACAATTGCTGTTAGACACGATGGGTCTTCTGTTGGGTTGGTGAGGAGCTTTATGTATCTTAGGTAATAAGCAGAAACGATGACTTTTTTTTTTCACCAATGGGTGGATTGATTTATGCAGGTCTGTAACTTTTGTAGCCCCTCATCTTCTGTGATGTTTCTGTTCCCCCGTTCCCACGCCGCTCATATCAATCTCCACGCCACAACCATACCCGGATTCATTATGTCTTATCCCCAGGGTTGGAAGTCCACAAGGGCTCACCAATATCAGGCCCATGTGGGGCCACCAGTCAGAGGGGCCCTGCATTTCTGCTGGGTCATTTTGGTGGTGTTCAGTGGTGCCTGTTCTGAGCTAACATACGCAGGACACCACCTACTAAACCCCCTACAAACGGCAATATTAGCTTGGTCGTGGAAACAGAGTGAGTGAGTTGCCCACCGACCCAAGGTGTGACGACCACCACAACGTCCCTCAACGACCGCCTGGCAAACCTCCAACCCCAAAGATTCTGACACAATCTCACCATAGGCACAAAAGTGTATGGGTAAAATGAATCTGAGGTCACCATGGGACCATAGCAACTGGGACCACCGAATCAGAGGCATTTATTATTTTTTTTATTGCATGATGAGCAATGATAATGAGGATGGTGTAATGGTGCTGCTGTGGAAGTGCATATGCTTTGAGACTACTTGACAGGGTTGTACTCTACGCTTACTATCATGATATATTCTGCCATCAACCCGGGCCTGAGAGTTTCCGACTCCTGTCGTTTGGTCAGGAATTTGAGTGACACTCTCAAACTCACGTCTATAAAGTGGATGAACCTCGCCCTTGTGATCCCAGTCTTCCTACTGAGCCCACGGAACACTCACTCCGGGTAGGAGCCGGCCGGAAAGTCCGCAAAATCCCTGACTCTTATGGGATTCGAACCTGCGACCTTTCAGTCCGAAATCCAAGGCGCTAACCTCTGCGCCATGGTAGCTGGTAGGTTTGTAAATTTTAGGTGAAGATGCTCTTTGAATTTAAAACTAAGTAGCACTGCCATTCCTTGAGGCGCACCTTTCAGCATCCTCTGGTGACATCCCTGGAAAGTTGCACTTAGGAGAACAGGGAAGTAAGACAGAACTTGGGTCCCAGTGAAAAGCACAGGAGCAGAATAAAAATGACCAATGTGTGCTAACCAGGAACTTGGACTTCAGGCATTGAAAAAGTTCCCCAATTCCCCTCAGGCATGAAGCGGGAATGGAGTTAATGGCTCCAGGCAAGACAGACTCGTGTGTTCATTTTTTTTTTAATTCACACACGAAGCATGAAGCTAGCACGAGAGGTGTGTTATATATATATATATATATATATATATATATAAATTATATAAATATAAATTATATATATATATTATTATATATAATAGATACATATATATCACGAGAGGTTTATATTATATATATATATATATATTATATATATGTGTGTGTGTGTGTGTGTGTGTGTGTGTGTGTGTGTGTGTTTATAGGGCTGGCTCAGCAGTTCTTGCTGCTTCATTTCAAAATATTCGAATATCGAAAAGGCTTGCATCTTCTTAAATGTCTGGTGTGATGTGTGTGTATGTGTGTGTGTGTGTGTGCGCGTGCATGTGTGTGTATGTGCGTGTGTCTTGTGTGTGCGTGTGTGTCTTGTGTTTGTGTGCGCGCACGTGTGTGTGTGTTGTGTGTGTGTGTGTGTGTGCGTCTGTGTGCGTGCGTGTGCGTGGTGTGTGTGTAAGATGCACACATATGGGGACAGGATAGCCTCGTGTTTGGAGCATTGCACTTGCAATTTGATGGCTTGCGACTGAGCCATCACCAAGACACCTGTGTAAGCGGATTTTTTCCCCTGGAGTTTACATCAGTACTTACTCCACTCCCCCTGAAAGTCTGAACATCTTGCGCACATAAAAACCCATTCTTCCTTTCGGAAGCGTAGGCCATTGTGCCAGTAAGAATAGAAGACAAAAATGTATTAAAAAAAAAAAAACCACATGCACACCGGTGGATGTGTTTAGACATCATCCCCAGTTGGAATGTGGCTATCTTAATGGTGGGCAAAAACGGTTGCATATGCAAAACTCTCACCATTGGCGAACATCAGAGTTCTAGCCTAGCTGAGGAACAAATAATAATAATAATAAAATAATAATAAATGGAACTTATATAGCGCTATACTTGCAAAAACAAATCAAAGCGTTAACAACAAAACAAAACACAAAAATAATATATAATACATACATTATCTCTTCTATATTATGTATGTATACGTATGTATGTATGTATGTGTGTGTGTGTGTGTGTGTGTGTGTGCGTGCGTGCGTGTGTGAGGGGAAACATTTGATCATGTATTGCAATCATCTTTACTGAAAAACAATGAAAACTTAACTTTGAGTATCAAAGCAGAGTCTGTATCCATTGTTGAAAGATGTGAGAAAATCAAATCAGATCAAACATGTTTTGTCCAGCAAGTTTTATTTTATTTCCTTATTTACAGCAAAAAAATATGGCAGATCTTTACAATAATTAAAAAAAAGACAGGAATAAAACCCATAAACATACACATAACTGCACCATATATAGAAAACAGGGAATACACCACCAAATACTCCATTTAAATATGAAGAGAATAAATAAAACACTTCTATGAAACAGCATGCACGAGGGCGTGGGTGCTCACACACACACACACAACATTGTCCACACACCATTGTCACACACACATTGTCACACACACACACACACACCACACACACCACACACACACACACACACAGATCTCTCAAACACACACACAAACACATTGTCACACCACACACACAACCAAACCACAACACACACACACACACACATCACAACACACACAACCACACACACACACACACACACACACACACACATTCTCTCTCTCTCTCTCAATTCTATAAGCAGGGGCATATAGGTATTTTTGTAAGGCACTTGAACAGTGTAAGCAGCTTAAGATTCCTGCAAAAGTTTTAAAAAAAAAAAAAAAAAAAAAAAAAAAGCTTAGATCCCTGCAGTTAGAATGTGGCTACCTTAAGGGTGGGGGTGGGTGGTGGGTGGGGGGAAAGGATCCCATATGCAACAAATATCACCATTGGGGAACATTGCATCTCTAGCTGAGGAACTGGGAAGGAAATGGGGGCAGTAGCTTAGAAATCATCTCATTGTAGCAGATTTTTTTTTTTCTGTGTGTGTGTGAGTGTGTGTGTGTGTGTGTGTGTGTGTGTATCTGTCTTTCATTGAGCATCTCTCTCTCTCTTTGTTTTGTTGTGTGTGTGTATTAAAATCATTTTTTCTTTTATATCGAAGATAATGGAATAAGCACTTGATGTGTGCTTTTTTACATCCAGTCCCATGCGTATGCAGTTTTGTAAATCTTGTCATCTGTTCCCACTGGCACACAATGGCTTGCTCTTACGAAAAGCGGAACAGGATTTAATGTGTGCGAAAGATGTAACGTGTGTGTGAGTGTGTGTATGTGTGTGTGTGTGGGTAGGTAGGTACTTTCCTTATTTGTTTCATGTTTTGATTTTCTTTAATAACAAGTAATTCACAATAAAAGATTATGAGAACGACTGGCTGAATATTGTATCAATAATCAACTGCATATCATTATGACGAAATATTTATGCCAGAAATAATTTGTTTACCCATAGCATTATTAATCACATTTTTAAAAAATATCAAAACAAAAAATACTTCCTCATTTGGCACTTTTTTTTTCTTTAGCACAAATCACCACATGATCCAATATGAGAACTTTGCTTACATGTATGCTTAAAAAAAAAAATCACATGACATGGCACCCCCCCCCCCCCCCCCCCATTCCATATGACCTACTCTCTTTTTTGTCCCGTTTTAGATCCCAACTCAAATTTATCAACAACAAAAAAAGCCTATAAAAGGACTCTTTTTGTCTCAGCCATTTAGAAACTCCATATAATATCAAAACATACCAAAGAAGCACGACAACTCCTCAGTATAAATTCAATATCAGCTTGATACAGACCAAAAAAAAAAAAAAAAAAAAAAAAAGCTAAATACAGACGATACAAGAACTAAGGCATTTTGCAAAAAACTAGAAGTCAGGCTCTGCTGAGTGCTGTGACATTATTATTTTTCTTTTCTTAATAAGTTGACAGTAATACCGTTTCGAACACTGGTAGCCTTTGCAGTAAGTAAGTAGATTCCACAATCGTTCAGGTGAGGCCTGTTACACAGAAGTATATGTCAGAGCAGCAAGCTTGTCTTCATAGATGCAATAAGCTTTATTTTAGTGGGAAAAAAAGCTTTACTTCAGTAGGGATTATAGATGCAATAAGCTTTATTTCAGTGGGAAAAAAAGCTTTACTTCAGTAGGGATTATAGATGCAATAAGCTTTATTTTAGCGGGGATTTCCCCCTCAAGGTAGATAATCATTCCCCCTTTCTTTCTTTCTTTTTTTTTTTTTTTTACCTGAGAGTGTATTTCATAATGGTCAAACAAAGTCAGTCTGCTGTTGCAAGGTGCAGGTACAATGAGTAAGGGGAACTCCTCCCTGCCCCCTAAAAGTGATTTGTTTTTCGAAAACGACAAATGTGTTGTTTTACACACTAGATCCTGTTCCAGTTATTTGGTCATAATTAACAATCCAAGGATCATGGATACCTTCCACAAATAACAAGATATGGCACCAGAAACAGAGTCAAACTCCACTTCTTCAGTTACACATACTCATCATGAGCGAGTCTGCTGCAAGGGACTCTCAAAACTGAAGCATGTAAGTTATGGGAGGTAACTACAGTGTTACCTTAATTGTGACCCTTGTTTACTATGTTATAATCTATGAAAAGTTATCATGATACCCCAGAGCTTAAAACCACAGTTAAAAATGATTACACACACACACCACGATTTTCAGCATTTGATATTCAGTTGTTACACAACCTAAAAAAAAATTTAAAAAATTGGCAGAGGACTGAATAATATCAGAGAATATAATAACGACATTGTTGTTGTGTGTTAGTTTCTTTTGAACAGCCTTCTTGTAAAACCTGTGAGGAGGTCCTCTCAAAAACCAGTGATGAAAAAAACTGTGACCTTGGACATCAACTATTGCACACCTTTTTTTTTGTCCACACACGTAATCATTCAATATTGCAAAATCGTCTCTACCTTTTTCAAAAAAAAGAATAGTTACAACCTTTCTCAACAGTTATAACAAGACAAAATACAAAATAAAACTGGCAGGGAATCCTTTCAGGAGAATGGTGATGGCATCTTAGATATGGGTGGCTGGTTTCTGTCTGAATACATCTCATATTCATTTATTTATTTATTCTTTTATATCGAGGATAATGGAATAAGCACTCGTGTGTTTTTCTACATCCAGTCCCTGTGTGTGTGCAGTTTGTGTAAATCTTGTCATCTGTTCCCAGATGGTTGGAGGTGGGCGCGTGTAATCATGCCCCCTGTTTTGTGATTCTATTCTTCCTTATTACAGAACACCCACACATTAAAATCTGTTAAAAGCCCTCCTATTTTTTTTAAAAACAGCCATCACAAGAAAAAAAGCAAAAGCAAATTTTTCTCCACTACCAACAAAACTCCTGTACCAATAAAAAATCACTTCCCACATAGTTCAGAGAAAAACTGTTCATGCAGCAATCATTGAAGATAAAAAAATATATAAAAAATGCTGTAAAAGATTCTGTAATTCACATCAGCATTCAGAGGGTTTCCAAAACACAAACATACCCAGCATGCATCCTGTACGGAAAGGGATGGGCTCCACCAGGTTCTACTTGCCCAGGAGACACGTCTGAATATTGCAGTACAGTGCCCCAATGACTCCTCAGGAGGTAAGGGAGAAGAAAAGATGAGAGCAATCATTCCCCCAAAAACAAAAAAGTAAAGGTGTTCCATAACCTATGTGGTTGTAGGGGAGCGAGGCATCAAAGACCTCACTTCTCCAGAAGCCAGCATATTGAGGGCAGCGCCCATCTCCTCTCCCTCGCTGCTTTACCTTGCCTGACCCTACAGAGGGCAGGTACCCATTTACAGCTGGGTGAACTGGGGGACTGTACTGAAGTCAAGCCACACAAACGGTCATCCATCCAATTGGTAACCACCCTTGATGCTGCTTAACTTAGGAAAGCAGTGCTCTGATTCCTGAGCTGTCCAGTACCCTAAAAAAAAAAATAAAAAAAAAGAACAAAAAAATGAAAGACAGCAATTGTTTCCTGCTACGAAAGGCTAGAATACATTAAGTGCCGGCAAAAACTGCAATGTACAACTCTTTCAGCTTACAACTGATGTTTTTTACCGATGTCTTACTGACGTATATCCAAAAAAGTTTTCTCCTAGTAAATCTATAGCATTATGTACACAAATGACCCCAAAAGCTGAAATATGTTTTACAGTATGTACAACACCCAACAGTCACTCTTCTTTAGATGAAACTATCAATATTGTCAAGGTTTTGATGTCATGTCATACTTTGAAGACTGACAGAATAATGCCCGAGAAAGGTTTCCAATACCATACAAATGAAGGTTGCAGTGGTCACCTCCTCACTGACATGACTATTGGATCGTACGTACTACTGTGATGTTTGAATAACTGTCACATGATATAGGATGCTTTATCGATTGTAACTGAATCTCACTGATGTTACTTGTAATTTTATTAAGTCAAGTAAGGTCAGAGTTCATGATCCCAGTTCTTCATGACAATATACTTCACAAACATTGATTTTTTGCTGAAACCAGGAAATAAAGAAACTGTTTCTATTTGTTTGCCTGCTTTTGACATTCTTTTCAGCACTTTGATTTGTTTGGGTTTTTTTTTTTACAAGATATAGCGCTATGTAAATTCCATGTATTATTATTATTCTTATTTTCCAGACAAAAGTGACTCCACTTCATACTTTGCATCCATGATTTTTCAAGATATCCAAAGACTGAGGAAAAATTTCCAAAAACCAAATTGAGCAATGTCTAAAAACAGAATCAGCTCCAGCCTGAGTTTTCTAACAAGAACTATTCATCTCAGGATTCCTGTTTCTAAGGGATCCATTATCACAAAGGATGAAAATCACAGCAGGAAAACCTAGAGACAGCTGGACTTCAGATCGGCAGGAAAAAAGCACCTCCATGGTGAGCATTCTGCCTTTAAATTATCTATTTAATCTTTTATTTTGAGGATAGTGGAATAAGCTCACATGTCATTTTTTTTTTACATCCAGTCCCATGTGTATGCAGTTTAGTAAATTTTGTTACGTTTCCACTGGCATACAATGATCTACTCTTCTGAAAAGCGGAACAGGTTTTACACTGCAAGGGACCAGAGATGTGCCAATGATCATGACTCCTGATGCCCTTCTTGCCGTGCCCTTCTTCTTTACTCTGCCAAATCCCAATCTGTGCCATTATTATAAAACATATGTAGATCAAATGTGATACTACATTAAATTCCACACAAATCAAGTGAACTATAACATATTTCAAACTTATAAATTGGGTTTTTTTGGTTTCTTTTTTCTATAGCACCTGCAATGTTTAACATTGATAATAAAAAATCAATGCATCAACAACAATTGATCTTAAGACCATTGCCACTGTTTGATTTTGGGTGTTTTTTTAATGTAAAATTCCTTTTCGATGCTGTGATGATCCATCAACACTCCTGTTGAAGAGAGCGAGCATCCATGGGTCCACTGAAGGAATGCTACATGGCTTCCCTCTGTTGCTTCCTTTGCTTCAACTGTCCCAAGTTTGTCTGGACAATACCTGTAACAAAAAAATGTATGTACTGTAGAAACTGCACATAGGTAAAGGTAAAGGTGTCCCATAACCTTTGTGGTCGTAGGGGAGCGAGGCATCAGAGACCTCAGCTTCTCTAGGGACCAGCATATTGAGGGCGGCGCCCATCTCCTCTCCCTCGTTGCTTTACCTTCCCTGACCCTAAAGAGGGCAGGTGCCTACTGACAGCTGGGTGAACTGGGGGGACTGCACTGAAGCCAAGGCGCGCAAACGGTCATCCATCCAACTGGTAACCAGGCTCGACGCTGCTAAACTTGGCTGGGGAAAGCAAGCGCTCTGACCACTGAGCTATCCGGTCCCCTCATACACACTCAATATACCAAAATTAAAGTAAAATATGTCAGCTGGTAAAAAAACATCTAAATTTAGTCTTCTTTTTAAAAAGAAAATCATGAAAAAGATTCCCTAAAAATATCCAGCACAGTGAACTAATATGAATTAAACGACAAAGGATAATAACCTTGATATTTCTGATACCTAAATGCTTGTTTTTGAAATCTTAACACTCATTTTTTTCTTTTTCTTTGTAAACATATTCCTGGTCTGTTGACAGAAATTAGTTAACAGTTCAGAAAAAAAGAAACAATACCAGGAAAAATACCCACCATCCCAAGATCTTGGTGGTGTTGATGCTTTCACACCTCAGTTTCGTTTTTGTTGATACTGTCGAACCACCTGGATGAATACACAACAGTTTTGTTACTTTTTGTTTGTATGTACAGGCATTTGTTTGAAACAGAGTAAACCTTGAGAGAGAGAGAGAGAGAGAGAGAGAGAGAGAGAGAGAGAGAGAGTGAGAGAGAGAGAGAGAGAGAGTGTGGGTGTGGGTGTGGGTGTGTGTGTGTGTTTATTCTTTTTATTATTATTATTCTTTTATATTGAGGATAATGGGATAAGCTCTCTTGTGCTTTTTTACATCCAACCCCATGTGTATGCAGTTTTGTAAATCGTGTCAACAGTTCCCACCGGCACACAATGGCCTACTCTTACGAAAAGCGGAACGGGATTTAACGTGTGTGCAAGATGTTCTGCATGCATTTGCACACAGGGCCTCGGTTTACAGTCTCATCCGAAGGATGTGTGTGTGTGTGTGTGTGGTGTGTGTGTGTGTGTGTGTGTGTGTGTTGTGTGTTGTGTGTTGTGTGAGTGACTAACACGACCAGGTACTATGAAATACAATATTTCCCCCCTGTCCCTCAAAGAGCATGGGTTTAACATTATGCACGCGAGTCAAGAAATACATGGTCTGACATCCCTGATGTCTAAATTTTCGGAAATTCCAAGCATCAATTGCAGACAAGCTTGTTGTTACCCCCCAAAAAAATCAGATAATTATATTATCCTTCCTCTTTTCTCCAAAATTTATTGTGAAATTCAGATATTTTTCAGTAAGTTTTTTTTTAATAAGTTTTTTTCCCCAATGATAACATATGGTTTGGATATGATGAAAACAAGCAAGTAAATTTCAAGTATGTACATGTTTGCTTTGGCGTCATGAACTCTACTATAAATGCTGCCTTTTTTTCTTGAAAGACTTAAAAGATAACAATTCTTTCCTATGCCAAAGTCGGATGCACTGGGCCTGACTTGTAAGGTGCTTAATGACAGCGTGACATACTTTCACTCATGTAACAGACAACAATAGTTGCTGTCTGAGTGTTCTATGTAGAAGAAGAAGAAGAAGAAGAAGAAGAAGAAGAAGAAGAAGAAGAAGAAGAAAGAAGAAGCAGGAGGAGGAGGAGGAGGAGGAGGAGGAGGAGGAGGAGGAGGAAGAGGAGGAAGAAGAAGAAGAAGAAGAAGAAGAAGAAGAAGAAGAAGAAGAAGAAGAAGAAGAAAAACAAAAACAACAACCACAAAAAATCCAACCAAACCACAGATATCAGTTTCCCCCAACTTTCAGCTGCTCTCAGCCACTCTCCATTCCATTCCATCCCAGCTGGTGCTAGTTATGGCAGAAACTGACCGTACTTGGACTTTCTTTGCTTTTTGTGTTTTTTTGTTTTGGGTTTGTTTTTTGGGTTTTGGGGTTTTTTCCGTCACACTTGGACTTGATAAAAGGAAGGGGGCTAAAAAAAATATTTTAAAATAATAAAAACAAAAACCAAAAAAAAAAGAAAAAAAAAAAAAGGAAGGGGCTAATTTTAGCACTGGACCCTGAACCTTGACTAAGTTACACTGCATTTGCACGCCATGAAACCAGAAACCTGTAAAACGAACCTGTCGGATGATGGCGTCCTGCTCAGCGAAAATCTCAGCCAGGGTCACGCGGCCTGACTGAAGCCTTGCAGTTGCTGCAGACATTCGTGCAGCCCAAAGCGATGGCAGTTCTCCAGCCACAGCTTGAACTGCACGCAGTCGTCTCCCTGCACTCCCTGGGGACAGGGGCTGTCTACGTCTGGCAGCGTTAAATCTCCTTGGGCTCCCTGTGAAGTTTTTAACAAACAAACAAAAAAATGTTTTGTTGAGTCTTGGTTGTGAGAGAGTGACTAGGGTATTTTTTTTTTTTTTTTTGTAATTGAAAACACTTTGTTATGCCCACGCTTATACAAACACACACACACGCACACACACACACATACGCACACACACACACACTCTTACGTTTTCAAACCAGGATTTGCTATCCAAACACAGCTGTATGTCCTCGTGTATTAAAATGACTGGATTTCTTAATCTTTAATACAAACAAACAAAAAAATACTGATGAGAGCATATAATCTTTTTGTTATTATCATTACCATCTTCATTATTATTATTACTACTATTATCATCATCATTTCTCAAGTTAGAATGTAGTAGGTGGCAAAGCAACAAGAGAACCTTATGAAACTGATCAGTCCTCTGGCAGAGACTCAATCAGACTGCACTTCTGGTAAGTGCAATCAGCATATCACTACCACATAGGTTGACAGACAAACAAAAAAAGAATGAATCCAATGCTCTGATCTGTCTTCGGTACAAAGTCTTCTGACTATTGTCATAGCTCTTGAAGCTGAGGGTTAGCTCAGTGGTCAGAGTGCTTGCTTTCACCAAGTCAAGTTAAGCAGCGTTGAGCGTAGTTACCAGTTGGATGGGTGACAGTTTGCACACCTTGGCTTCGGCACAGTCCCCCCAGTTCACCCAGCTGTAAATGGGTACCTGCCCTCTTTAGGGTCAGGGAAGGTAAAGCAGTGAGGGAGAGGAGACGGGCGCCGCCCTCAACATGCTGGCTCCTAAAGAAGCTGAGGTCTCTGATACCTTGCTCCCCTACGACTGACTAGGTTATGGGACACCTTTACCTTTCATTTTTCTCTTTTTGTTCTTTTCTTTCTTTCTTCCTTTCTTTCTTTCTGGGAGATGGGATAGCCTAATGGTCATAACATTGCGCTCGCAACTTGACGACCCGAGTTTGATTCCTGGTCGAGAGGATTTTTCCTCTGGAGTTAACATAAGTGCTGACTCCACTCTCCCCAAAAGTATTTCGGATGAGACTGTAAACTGAGGCCCCGTGTGCGAACGCATGCAGAACATCTTGCGCACACGTTAAAATCCTGTCCTGCTTTTCATAAGAGTAGGCCATTGTGTGCCGGTGGGAACAGATGACAAGATTTACAAAACTGCATACACACAGGGACTGGATGAAAAAAGCACAGGAGTGCTTATTCTATTATCCTCGATATAAATTTTTTTTTTTTTTTTTAAATTTAAAAAATGTCCCCCCTTCTTTCTCTCTCTTTCTCTGTCTATTCACACAGTCAGAGCATTACCTGCAAGCTTTCCTCCTCAAAGGAGGGATGATCCTGGGCACGTCTGCGATAGCTGTCGGCAATTTCAACGATGCGTGCCTCCTGTTCTGCCAGCACTTCGGCCACACTCAGCTGTCCTGACTGGATTCCCTGTCCCCAGAAAAACAAAACCAAAAAAAATGTTAACCCTTTCAATACGGCAAGCCTGTTTTCCGGCTCAGTTTTCTGCTACCCTTCAGTCCTGTAAGAAGGAAAACCGGCGCAACCGAAAAAAAAAAAAAAAAAAAAAAATTTTTTTTAAACCCGGCGCAACCGAATTTTCCTTCATTTCCTAGGTTTCTGAGGCGCAGAAGAGTGCAAAATGGGTACCTAGGTAAATTTTACATACACACACATGAAGCTCTATGAACATTCTCATGGGAAAGGAGAAGCAGTGTTTGCCAGTTTGTCGCAGTGACACACACAAACACACACACACATACACAGAGTGACACTAACTCTCTCTCTTACACACACACACACACACACACACACACACCTGTAATTGTTGGTCACAGTCCGACAGGCCATATCGCCGGCAGTTGTCCAGCCAGGTGGCAAAGTAGCCGCAGTACTCCTGGTCCTCTGCACCTGTGCAGCCCTGCACCCCCTGTGGACAGGCAGTGTCCTCCATCTCCCACTCCCCAGGTGTTTTCGTCGACATCTTGGATCGGCTGCTCTGTGACGGCTGTGTGTGCAGGTTACCTGGAAATAAAGTCCAATAATATAACATACAAATACAAAATTTTATTTACAGAGGGTAGTAGATTAAGTTTTTTTTTTAAAAGTTAAAGTCTGTCCCGAGCCTAAGGCTCCTCAGGCCGGTGCTTATCCTGGTTTCTGTGGCGTTAAGCGACTGAGAGTCATAGACTCCCCCCTGGATAGGACGCCAGTCTATCACAGGGTTAACACCCAACACAAGGTTGGTACCCCTTTTACACCTGGGTGGGGTGAGAAAATAGCCGTAAAGTGCCTTTTCCAAGGGCACAACGCCATAGCCGAAAGCTGGGATCGAACCCGCAACCTTTAGATTACGACTCCAATGCCCTAACCACTAGACTACAGCGGCGGCTTACACTTGACTGAGTGATGTTGTATTTGTGCACTGTGAGTCGAATTAAACTGAACTGAATTAATGGTCTTGTCTGATAATGTTACAAGTGCATTTCCTCATTCATAGCATGGTCTTTGGAGGACAAGCCCCAACTTCCCCTGAAGCATCACATTTCAACTGTCTGAAATCTTCTCTGCACATCTGCTGTTGAAGTCCTGACCTAGCAAGCACTTAAGAAGCAATGCATGCAGTAGTTGAAGTTTTGTCCTCAAAAGATGTTTCTGTCTTTCCCGACTGGTTTGAGTTTGTTATATAGCTGATGGTATCTGTGTAGTTCTGAAGACTTATAACTTGATGATAAACACACACACACACACACACGTGCGCGCACACTTACACACTTACACACACACACACACACACACACACAATCACTGAGTTTTACTTGTGCGAGGCTGAGAGGAAAACAATATCAATATAGACATAGCCATTCAGTCAGTAAAAGGTACACTGGCAATCTCTGATAATTTTTTTTAATTTAAGAAAAAAAAAAAAAATTTTATTCTCTGATAAATTATATCTAAAACTATATCACCCTTTCAGGAAGAGTCACAGACAAGTAAGACATATATTGCACCCAGCTGAACTGAATCAATACCACTATAAATTAATTTCATGCCAATGACAGCTCTCTATGAGGTATTGACTGTGGGTGTGTTACAGAACAAGCCTATAAATGTGGCGACGGCTGAGTGTGGTTAGGTTGGGATGAATGGCATGGGTGTAGCGGGACAAAGACCTCATATAACCCGAAGAAGCAAACAAAACAAAAAAGGCAACCTTCAGTCCAATTGCTTTTTTAGGTAGTGATACTCCAGGGACTGGATAGCTTGCGCACCTTGGCTTCAGTACAGTCCCCCAGTTCAACCAGTTGTGAATGGGTACCTGCCCTCTTTAGGGTCAGGGAAGGTAAAGCAGCAAAGGAGAGGGGCACCACAATCATTATGTTGGCCCCTTGAGAAGCTGAGGTCTGTAGTGCCTTGCTACCCCACGACCACATAGGTTATGGGACACCTTTACCTTTTTTTTCTTCTTTTAAAAAAAAACCTTTTTAGTGATACTCCATTTTCAACAAAGGGACCAAGTGCACTAAAAATACCAAGCGTTTGAAGTTTCTGTTATTCACCTATTCAGGTTCTGCAGTGCTATTTAATCTAATTTATACTGATCTTGAGCATGCGCAGGCATAAAAACACCTGGGAAAAAATCTACACCTCTGTATGCTTGGAGGATTAAATTTCTTCACATTTGCATTTGACTGTCATGCTTGGTTGGTTTTTAATAATCACAGGAACTGATTGCTTTTGTATGTCTGGAAGATTAAATCTCTTCCTTTAAGTGATACTCCATTTTCAGCAAAGGAACCAAGTGCATTAAACATAACAAGCGTTGATTGAGATTTTAACCTTTTAAAGTTGGGTTGGAGTTGTTTGGGGTTTTTTTTAATCACAGAAACAGGTTGTTGTGATTACTTCTCAAAATTATTTTTTTTACACCTGTAAAAAGATAATCAACAGCTGAAGACTAAGAAATACATGCCAATTGTCACGTTTTACATGTGTGTCATGAAAATGTGTGTGTTATTTATTAATTTTTTTAAAAATTTATTCTTTTATATCGAGGATAATGGAATAAGTACTCATGTGCTTTTTTCATCCAGTCCCGTGTGTAAGCAGTTTTGTAAATCTTCTCGTCTGTTCCCACCAGCACACAACGGCCTACTCTTACAAAAAGCAGAGCAGGATTTAACGTGGCCAAGATGTTCTGCATGCGATCACACAGGGCCTTGGTTTTAGTCTCAACGAAGGACTTTTGGGGAGAGTGTGTGTGTGTGTGTGTGTGTGTGTGTGTGTGTGTGTGTGTGTGTGTGTGTGTGTGTGTGTGTGGTGGTGTGTGTGGAGAGAGAGAGAGAGAATGAGAGGGAGAGAGAGGAGAGAGAGAGAGAGTGTGTGTGTGTGTGTGTGTGTGTGTGTGTGTGTGTGTGTGTGTGTGTGTGTAGTGTGTGTGTGTGTGTGTTGTGTGTGTGTGTGTGTGTGTGTGTGTGTGTGTGTGTGGTGGTGGTGTGTGTGTGTGTGTGGGGTGTGTGTGTGTGAGTGTGTGTGTGTGATGTGTGTGTGGAGTGTGTGTGTGTGTGTGTGTGGTGTGTGTGTGTGTGGTGTGGTGTGTGTGTGTGTGTGTGTGTGTGTGTGTGTGTGTGTGTAAACAACATGTGTATGCATGTAAGCATATATATATATACTCTTGCATATTTTTTCCCCAGTTTTCCTAATCAACTTTTATTTGAGCATGTACAGTGCACATCTGTTTTCCTTCCTTCTTAATCATTTCTTATTTCTTGTGCCTTCACTCTCATTAGCACACTACTTAACCACCTTTAAAAAGCTAGGGCTAAGCGTATCAAAGTTTTATATGACTTCTTTTCACACCTGTGATTTTAGACGATATCTCACCCCCCCCCCCCCCCCCCAACACAACACACACATACACAGAGTGACACGCACAGATAACACACACACACACGCCACAAACACACACACACACACACAATGCACGCACGCACACACACAATGCATGCACGCACACACACAATGCACACACACACACACACACACGCA
>CM060330.1:10972661-11027661 GCA_030674155.1 Stramonita haemastoma
TCCTCAGAAAGGCTCGCCATTCTGTTTTATTTTCAGTTTCAGTGTTCTCTCTCTGTGAATGTGTGTGTGTGTGTGAGTGTGTGTGTGTGTGTGTGTGTGTGTGTGTGTGTGTGTGTGTGTGTGTGTGTGTGTGTGTGTGTGTGTGTGTGTTACAGTGCCCATGCTTGTTTAGAGGCCATGCAAACTGGTGTGTTAATTGGCTGGTTGAGTTATTGACTGGTTTTGTTTGGTTTGATTTAGTATGTTTTTTTCTTTTCTTGGCCTAATCCAATCCAATAAAAAAAACCCATACATATCCTATCTGGAACACACACACACACACACACATTTGTATCCCTATTTTTTTTATATATTTTGTTTGCATTTTGGGGGCAAGGGCTAGCAGATGTTGCTGTTTGGAGCTGAATTTTCATAGCTGTTGTTGGGTGTTCCTGTTGTTGTTTTAAGGGGTAGGGGGGTTGTTTGTTTGTTGTTGGGTTTGTTTGTTTTTTTTGGGGGGGGGGACAGATCATTTACACTATGACCAATTTTTTTATGTGAAATTCAGTGACTGATATTTATTTACATTTTTTCATTGGAATTACTGATTTTTTTTTAAATAGAAACTTTTAGAACTGCATTTTCCATTATGCTTCTTGTTAGTAAGTAAAGGTTGTTTTGTTTTCTATTAACTCACTGCCCATGCACTGATCCCCAGAAAGTCCTTTTCCCATACACTGCCAACTACACCTCCTTCCCCTGACTCTCACACACCAACCCTCCTCTCTCTCTCTCTCTCTTTTATTACCTTATCATATATAGTGTCCTTATTCTTGTGTGTTGTTTGGTACTGGTAAGTTTTATTGTTTAGTATCTTTTCATCTTGATGTATCCCTGAAAAGGGCGGGGACTGGATGTAAAAAGCACACGAGTGCTTATCTATTATCCTCGAATAAAATACTTTGCCTTGCCTTGCCTTGCCTCTCTCTCTTTCCTAATATCACAACTTGTAAACAGACGTTAAATGAATTCAAACACACACACACACACACACACACACACACACACACACACACACAGAGAATTCCATACCTTCCCATCAATGATGAAACCATTACACTAACCGTAAAAGTAAGGCTCTCAGTGGCTCACCTAATTCTTCCTATCGGTCCCAAACTAGGCCTATGAACCCGGCATAATTTTTATCAGTACCCGCGTCCATGTACCAACAGTCTGGGGCACTTTGACCCCTCTTACGCAACACGCGCTGACCACGTGCACCAAACGTGAGCAAAACCAAAACAAACCGTAAGAAGTGACGAAACACTTTGTGCTCTCAAAATCCCAAAACCTTACCTTGAACCCCTTGTTGACTGAATCCAGCGTTGACATCTTTAGCAGTAGACTCCAGAATTTTTCGGCTCTCTTTCAACGTCGGTGAGGTTGAAATCGGGCCCTGAATTCCTTCAATGCGCAGACCCCAATGGTTTGAAGCAGACGACATATGCATTGGGCGGGTCCCTTGTGGATTTACATCCACTGGAAAAAACGCAGACGTTTGGACGGCAGTCAGGTGTTTCGATGATTTTGACGATATAGCATTGCCGAAAGACTTTGATCGGGTTTTCGCTGTTGCAGCATACTTGGTTACCTGTCTAAGAGCCATGTTTCGTGTCTGTTGTTTATAACGATCGTCTGCGATCTGCCAGATCTTTCATTCTGACTTTCGTGGTCGCGGGAGCCCTTCATATAACTTGGCCGTAGTACGCATGCGTCATTCGTAGAGAAGGGGGGGGGGGGGGGGGGGGGAATCTCAAACATAGGCGCTTGAAAGATAATAATTGTGTCTCGACTTGGTGTTGTGTGTGGGGGGGGGGGGGGGGGGGGGGGGGGGGGGTTCTTCTTTTCTTTTTTCTTTTTACCTTAAAAAAAGAGAATAGTGGAATAAGCACTTGTGTGCTTTTTACATCCAACCCTCGTGTGCATGTAGTTTTGTAAATGTTGTCTGCTGCTCCCATCGGCGCACACTGGCCTACTCTCCCCAAAAGCAGAATATGTTTTAACACGTGCACAGGATATTCTGGGTGCTTTCACACTTGGGACCCTGCTTTGATTTGTTTTTACAAGATATAGCGCTATATAAATTCCATGTATTATTATTATTATTATTATTATTATTATTATTATTATTATTTATGGCTTCCTCTGAAGGCTTTTTGGGGGAGTGAACACTGATGCTTACTCCAGGCGAAAAAAAATCACCTTGAACGGGACTGGAACCCGGATCAGCCGATCGCGAGCGCAATATACCTACGCAGTCGTAGGGGAGCGAGGCGTCAGAGACCTCAGCTTCTCTAGGGGCCAGCATATTGAGGGAGGCGCCCGTCTCCTCTTCCCTCGCTGCTTTACTTTCCCTGACCCTAAAGAGGGCAGGTATCCATTTACAGCTGGGTAAACTGGGAGGACTGTACGGAAGCCAAGGCGCGCAAACGGTCACCCATCCAACTGGTTGTCTGTCAAATGTGCGAAAATTTGTTTTTGTTTGCTTGAGATTACATTTAAGTCTCAAAAAAAAAATACATGAAAGTCCCAGCGGAATTACCCGATTTAGGAACTGTGGCAGCAAGTCATCGCACTTCGATGCTTTGGGCCACACCAAAAGTAGCACAATTGTTTGAAGCAATTAGGCTAGACCCCCATAAGCACAAAAGCGCTGCACGAGCCTACCATATGTGCGAAAATGCGTTCCGCTGCTGTTAAGTATCTAACTAATCAGGCCCAGAACATTCAACTTCGGCGTGGGAGAGAATGTTGTTATTTTTAAAGTCTTTTTTTGAAAAAAAAGAAAAAGAAAGGCTAGATAATAGACAAGGAGGAGGTGACAGGAAGAAAAGAAACAAAGAACAAAGCAGAAGCAAAGAGAGTGATCGAAAAGAAGTAATTCCAAGCACATGATTGTTTTTGAAAGCCGACGCTGTAGTCTAGTGGTTAGGGCGTTGGACTCGTAATCTAAAGCCTGCGGGTTCGATCCCAGCTTTCGGCTATGGAGTTGTGCCCTTGGAAAAGACACTTTACGGCTATTTTCTCACCCCACCCAGGTGTAGAAGGGGTACCAACCTTGTGTTGGGGGTTAACCCTGCGATAGACTGGCGTCCTATCCAGGGGAGAGTCTATGACTCTCAGTCGCTTAACGCCACAGAAACCGGGATAAGCACCGGCCTGATGAGCCTTAGGCTCGGGACAGACTTTAACTAACTAATTGTTTTTGAACTGGAGATGCTATTTATTTCCCCACCCCCTACCCCACCCTTCCAGGGGAAACAACACAGATGAGAAAGAAAGGAAGACACAGACGTTTACTGTTGAGCTAACCTTTGATATGGATTATGTTATTATTATTATTATTAATATTATTATTATTATTATTATATTATTATTATTATTATTGCTCTCGATTCATGAGATCTCACCGAGATCCCGTGTGCGAACGCATGCAGAACATCTTGCGCACACGTTTAATCCTGTTCCGCTTTTCGTAAGAGTAGGCCATTGTGTGCCGGTGGGAACAGATGACAATATTTACACAACTGCATCCACACGGGGACTAAGCACATGAGTGCTTATTCTATTATCCTCGATATAAAAGAATAAAATAATATAAATAAATAATAAATAATAAAGATGTGTCAGGGTTTCTTGTTTTCATTTCTGTGCTTCCTATTCAGGCGCCTCTGTCCGGGATGCGCATGTCAAGCATTAGGGGCCGAGGTTATTTTTTACTGTGTCACGCATCTCCCACGCGCTGACCTATCCATGCACTGTCCTGAGTTTACACTGTGACCTGGCCATGTTTCCAAACTGGCGCAGCGTGTATGTGTACATATGGTGTGTGAAGCGAGAGAAGAAATAGCGAATGTTTTAGTTGTTCACTCTCAATCTCTCACTCTCTCCACTTTCCCCCAAAGTCCTTGGGATGAGACTTTAAACCGAGGCCCGTGTGCGAACGCACGCAGAACATCTTGCGCACACGTTAAATCCTGTTCCGCTTTTCGTAAGAGTAGGCCGTCGTGTGCCGGTTAGAACAGGTGACATTTACAAAACTGCATACACACGGGGACTTGATGTAAAAAAAGCACATGATTGCTTATTCCATTATCCTCGATATAAAAGAATAAATCAAATCAATTAAATCAATCTTTGTTAAATATTTAAGTTGCTCATACTCAGTCATCGTTTAGATCTAATTTTGTTTATAAACAGACCTGTCATAAAGCAAACAAGCAATACAAAATATAATAAACACCCACCCACACACACACACACACACACACACACACACACACACACACACACACACACAGCACACGCCCGTGCGCTCGCACGTGTACAGGACAAAAGAGAGCGAATTTCGAACTTTCAACTTTTAATGAATGCTACTGCTTTAATTCAAAGCTTAGCAGCTCATAAATAAAGAGTTGACTGTTCTGTACTACAGCAAACGCAACATTTCCATTGACATGGAAACTCTGGCAATTCACAAACATTACCAAAATCATATCAAACAAACATACATCCCCGAAGTCAGAAAGCGGCTACCTTAATGGTGGATAATTAAAAAAAAAAAAAACAACAAAAAAACACCAATCAGTTGCATATGCAAAATTTCACCATTGGCCGGAGCTCCAGCCAATCCAAAAATTGATAGATACATAAATAAAGAAACATACACGAAATTGTAAGGTTTTTGTTGTTGTTTTGTTTTGTTTTGGAGGTTTGGGGTGGGTTTTTTTTTTCTCACTTCTGTTCTGATTATGTTCTTAGGCGAGATAGAACTGGATCAGGTCATAAAACACATGCATCTTTCAGCCAGCAGGTCATGCCTGGGTTTCCCTGTGTTGTGTGTTGCATGTCAGCTTGCCCTGTTGAAGGTTGGTTGGTCAATTTCACACCTTCTTCAGGTTGCATTTTCGTTTCTTCCCGTTTGACACTACAATGCAGCACTACACTCACGTCCTTCATGTTTAGACAGCAAGCACATTCTAGTGCAAGATCATCTGATTCATAACATTTAACATCTGCACTGCCTGGGTGACTCTTCTAAGTGACAATTATGTGTTTGTCTCTGAGACATCTGCTGCACTGATTGATCTTTTAATGCTGACACATAACCTTTCACAGCACCTTTATGAGAGCCTGTAAGGACACTACCTATGGCAGATTTAGTGTCTGAACCAATTTGGCTAACACTACAACACACCATCCTGTTGTCATCCATCATGGCTGCAATCCTCGTTGCTGTAGCTGAAGTGTGTTAGCGTGGTTTGCTGCTTGGCCAGCGTGTTGTTAAACTATGAACTGAAAACTCAGGTAGTTTGTTATCAACTTCTTTGGTCACGTTGCACTGACCACCTTACTTCTCAGACTGTAATTTACCCCATGGGGATAGGAGGGGGGAAGGGGGGAGGGGGAGGCTTGTCAGTATAAATAGCATACCCACCTGAAGAAAATTGTGTGCTAGGAATTCCCGTTTTTAACCCCTGTCTTTGTTTCTGCCTTGTTCCTTTTCTTCATGTAACTCATTCTTGTCTGTTTTTTGTACCCTTTTGGTCAGTTGTCCTACCTTTAAAAAAAAAAAAGGACATTACAAGAACAGTTCTTCCCCCAAGCTGAAGTTGAATGTGCTGGGCCTAACTTGTCAAGCGCTTAACGGCAATGCAACGCATTTTCACTTATATGACGGACGCATTTTCACTAATATGACAGTCACTGATAGTTGCTCTCTGAGCGTTTTACGATAAAGAAAAGATTGGTGATGATGCTTTACTCTTTTCTGGTCACAGGGTAAATAACAAGGATGTTTTTGTACATGAAAGATTCAGTGCCATGTCCCAACGACTGCTCAGGGATTTAAGGGAGAGAGATGAAAGTATGTGGCTGAGAATATGACTGTGAGCAGTTCTAAAATCATTTTGCTGGGAAGTAGCTTTTATATTTTCCTCTTGTGAATTTTTCGTTTGTTTTAATGTTTGTTGTTGCTGTTTTTTCTTTCTATTTGCCTTTCTTTTTTTTTTTTTTCATAAAACGAATCGTTGATTTTTTTTACACGAATTATTCGTTCGTTTTAATGTCCGTTGTTGCTGGTCTTCTTTCTCTTCACCTTTCTTTTTCTTTTCTTTTCTTTTTTTTTTTCATAAAATAAATTGTTGAATTTTTGACACGAATAGGTTTTCATTGTAAGTATTTGCTTCGCGGAGAGTTCGGGCCCGAACATGTTTCAACAGGCGCGTCACCGTTTTAAGCCGAGTGGCTCCGCGAAGCAAATCGTCATTGTCGCGATTGTTCGCGAAATTTAGCCCACTTTCGGTTTTTATCCACAGATATGAAACATTAAAATGTTTGTGAAATTGGTACTTCTGAAGTGTGTAGGTGAACAAACGCATGCAGTCTTAAATGTTGGTATGTTTAGATAAAAAAAATTTCAATGGAAAGAATGACGATCAAACTTAAAAACATTTCAACTTTTTAATGCAACTGGCGCGCATGTGTGTGCAGACAGTTGGGCAACCGGCTGGTAGCAGACGAGACTGACGATTTCAGTGCAGCTGAAACACTACGAATTCGTGAAATCAAACAAAATGCCTCCCGAAAGAGAGCTGCAGGTAATCATTTGTGAAATTCCCAAACAGAAGTGTACCCTATGAAAGTGTTTAATGGACGATTGTGATGATATTATTGTTTGCGATTGAATCTCAATCATCACTAAGTTTAGGACAGATAGCTAGAGCTGTCAGTAACCAAGTAGGCCTAGGCCTGATCATTTTTCAAGCATCGGACTTGTGACCGGCAGTAGGCCTAGGCCTAATTTGAACCAGAACCAAGCCGTCTTCTCGATGATGATCCTCTCCAGGTCCATAGCAAAGCATGCCATCTTGATCATGTGCCAGCTTCCCTTTTCACCCTGTGACTGTGCCTTCCACAACTTACTTGTAAAAAGTATTTTTTTAAAAACCACACACACACAAAAAAAACACCATCAGGAAAGTAGTAAACTCCTTTCAGGAATACTCTCATTAGCTCTTAAAACTGCAATAGTTTCACTTTTACTCAAAAACCAGATCTCAACTCTTAACATTCTGAAGAATGATCTGTTTCATAGCAGCCTTGTATCTAGATCTATCTCTTAAGTCCTTGAAAAAGTTGTGCTGAAACAACTCAACAGCCACCTTCATTCCAATAGTCTCTTTCCCTCATCTGTTTGCCTATCACGCCAACCACAGCACTGAAGCCGATCTTTCAATCTAGTAGTATACACAGGTCTATATTCTTTTATTCTTGACTCAGTGACTGATATATTCCTTTATTTGTGTCTGATTCGGGGGACGGGATAGCCTAGTGGTCAGAACATTGCGCTCGCAATTTGACAACCGGGGTTTTATTCCCGTTCGAGGGGATTTTTTCCTCTGGAGTTAACATCAGTGCTGATTCCACTCCCCCCAAAAGTCCTTTGGATGAAACTATAAACCAAGGCCCTGTGTGCGAACACACACAGAACATCTTGCGCACACGTTAAATCCTGTTCCGCTTTTCATAAGAGTAGGCCATTGTGTGCCGGTGGGAACAGATAACAGGTACACACACTTGCACTTCACTAAAAAATGCTAATAATGGTCGAACTACTGACCGCAGAACATTAATGGAAGAAGAAGATTCAGGAAACAATCTCTTCTCACTCTTCTCGACTTATCTGCAGCGTTTGACACTACAGATCACTCATGTCTTCTCTCCCGTCATCAAAAAATGTTTGGTATCAATGTCACCCCCCCCCCTCCCCCCCCCCCCCACATGGTTTAGTTCATACTTTACAGGCCTATTGTAGACTGCAACTGTGAACAAGATCCAGTCAATACCTGCCAAACTGGATCGTGGAGTCCCACAGGGATCAGTACTGGGCCATGTTCTCTTTAGTCACAACACTGCTCCACTGTTTAGCTTATGATAAACTGTCATCAGATGAACCATCAACGGATGTGATAGCCAAGTTTTTTTGTTTTTTTGTGATAGCCAAGCTGTTAAAACCATTTGACTTCAGTCCCATGGGTCATGAAGTTGTGGGGTTGAATCTCAGAGGTGTCTGGTAAATTACAGGTAGTGATTTTTACAGTCTCCCAGGCCAACTTCAATTGCAGATCTGCCAGTGCCTTAATTCCGATCATGTGTAGATATTGTATACATATAATTATGTAGAACTTAAGATCAAATATGCACATTGCAGATCTTGTCACCCTATCAGGGTTCGGTGGGTTACAGAAAAACGTACCCAACATACACCCTGAAGTCTACAGAATTTCACAATGTTAAAAGTGATAGAAAAAGAAAGAAGACCACCATTATCTTTATGCGGTGACTCAGATTCAAAGCAGTGATACTCCTGAAAATCTGTCTTCTCTCTTGACAAATATATCTTACTGTCTTCATGATATTCTGAACTGGATGATACAGAACAAGTTATAGCTAAATGCAATTAAAACTGAAGCCATGCTTGTAGGAACCAAACACAAACTCTCTTCTACCATATTACCCTTACCTGATAACAAGACTTGAGAGTGAGACTAAAACTAGTCTAAAAAAAAACTGGTAGCTCATAAACTGCACTCACCTGTTGCTGTTCTAGCCTAGTTCTAGTAACAAGTACTAGAGGATGTGTCCAAATTTGTGACTGATCCAATCAGTGTTAAGACTAAGAGAGGCTATTTCATGTCATCGTCATTACTGCATTAGGCTTCAATGATGTTATAGTAGCAGAAGAACATTTTGCTTCTTGCAGTGTTGCTAGATTGGTATTATCACTTGTTCACTGTCGATGTGTCAGTTTATGCCTGTTGTTTGTTTTCTCTTGTTCTCATGTCTTTTGATGAGAGTTAAAAATAAAAGTGAATGTTACTGAAACATTTAAGTGTTTTTTTGAACTAGTATGGTGAAGTCAGTGGTACTTGAACTAGAACTTGTAGAAGTGTCTCCAGACACAAAGAAGACAAATGTATATGCGTGTATGTGTAAATGCGTGTGTGCATGCATGCATGTTTGTGTATTTGTGTGTGTGTGAGAGAGAGAGACTCACAGAGAGAGAGACATTGTCATATCTTCAGAAAGTAGTCTTTACACTGCAGTTAAGACATAGGATGGCAATACATTTTTATAATATGTGTGAATGTAGCCAAAGGAGGAGCTGGCTCCGCAAGTGCCAGCAAGAAAGCTCGAACGGCAGATGCTGGAGGGACTGGGGACCGCACGATTCGATGGGAATGGGAGGGAGACGGCGGGAAATGGATGCAGTATGCCAAAGTCCATAGCGAGGCTTTGACAACTGCTTTAGAGAAAAAGAAAAAGCAGGTAAGATTTTGTTTGAAAAGAATGGGTGGGGTTCATTGTGTATTTAAATGTATTCATTATTTTATGCATGTGTAATGTATGCTAGTGTGTGTGTGACTGTGTGTGCTTGTCACAGCACACAAATTCAGCTTTTTGAAAGTGTTTATATAACTCACTCAAGGGTCTAAGGCCCAGTTGTAAAATTAGCATGCCCCTTCCTCTTATTCCCACACTATCCCTTTTCTTCACCATTCTGGTTTTCTACACTGTTACATGATTAAGGAAGGCACGAAGCTGCCAAGAGTGGTCAGTTCCTGCTGTAATTTGCATCGGATCAAGTGGATAGCTGAAAGTGGGCGAAAGAGCCGGTTGTGATGTGTTTTATTTCATTTTAATTTATTCTTTTATTTTGAGGATAATGGATTAGCACTCCTGTGCTTGTTTGCATCCAGTCCCCATGTGCGTCCGTTTTTGTAATTTATACTAAATTTTGTCTTTTGCTCCTTCAGAGACCTACTCTTTCAAAAAGCAGAACAGGTTTTAACGTGTGTGAAAGATGTTCTGCATGCGTTCACACATGGGGCCTCAGTTTTTAGTTTCATCCAAAGGAATTTGGGGGGATTGGAATGAGCACTGTTAACTACAGGGGCATTAAATCCCTTTGAACAGGGCGTGAACCTGGGTCGCAGATAAATCCCTTTGAACAGGGCTTGAACCTGGGTCGGCAGATCATGAGTGCAATGCACAAAGCTCAAACCACCAGGCTGTCTTGTGTGTAGTTGTGTGTGTCTCTCACTGTGTGCTTATGTTGTTGAACAGTGACACTGACTATACTTTGGTATCTGCTTTACAAGTATGGGGACAGGATAGCTCAATGGTTATAGCACCAGCTTTACCTAAACTAAGGTTAAGCAGGTTTGAGCATGGTTACCAAGTGGATGGGGGACCATTTGCACACTTTGGCTTCAGTACAGTCCCCCAGTTCACCTAGCTGTAAATGGGTACCTGTCCACTTTAGGGTCAGGGAAGGGAGAGGAGATGGGTGCTGCCCTGAATATGTTGGCCTCCGGAGAAGTTGAGGTCTTTGACACCTTGCTCCCCACCGACCACATAGGTTATGGGAACACCTTTACTGTACCTTTTTACAAGCACATATCTGTTCACACTCGTGTGCATTTCTTTCATGCCTGGTTGTGCTCATGCATGAGCAGTGTGTTTAAATATGTGTGTATATAGACAGTATGCCGTAAGACAATTATGTTATTTACATAAAATTTAGTGGGTTTAGGCGAATGATCAAGTCAAAGTCAAAAACATTTTAATCATCCCATGAAAGGTAATTACAATACTGACAGGCACATTGATGTGAACCATATATCTCAAAAGGATGAATACTTGATTTGTGTGGACATTTTATTTTTCCGGTTAATAAGATTTTCTCTGTAAAATGTCTTCAGATCAACATCACTGTTGCCCCCAAAGTAACCATGGAACTCCGGATTGAAGACGGTGTTCAGAAAAACAAGAAAACAGGATTTGAGCGCAGAATCAGGATAGCTGTCAAAGGCCCCAAAGAGAAAGGTAAGGATTCTTGGTTGTTTAAAATTTTTGTGTGTGTATGTGTGTGGTGGTGGTGGTGGGGGGGTATGAAATGAGAACAGGAGAAAGAAGATGATAAAAAGGAATGAGAGTTAATGCCTTTTTGTTTTTTGTTTTTTATCAAGTAGTAACACTTTCTTTCACCTGACCACAAAACTTCTATCTGAGTTGTTTGAATAGTATTAAATCCTTTTGAACGGCTTACTACCATTCATCATCTGACAAGTCACCTTTTCTTTCTTTTTTTAAAATTGTAGGAGAGAAAGGGAGTACTAAATTGAAAGAAAGAGGGGAAAAAAAAAGGAAAGAGAGAAAAAAAAAAACCAGGTCTCCAATCAAAACAAAATTGCACTCAGCCACCTTCAACAGAAAGAAAAAAAAATGTGGACCAAAGTATGAGGCATACAGCTGTGTATTGATCTCCTATTCGCCTTTGCCATTAGCTCCCTACAGGAGTACTGCATTGAATTTTTCAGTCTGTTTCTTGTGGGTTACTTAAACCTGGCAGAGCCCATTCCTCTGTTCCTACACAGGGTGCAGGCTGGGAATGTTTGTGTCTCCTTAACCTTTCAAAGGCTGGCATGAATACAGGCTTTAAATCAGTGGAGGTAGGAGTTACAGTGTAGATAAAGGGAGAGAAAATGGACCAAGTCTTGTTCTTTGCTGACCTGAATTTACTCCTACCATAACTCCTTCACACACGCTGCATTGAATTTTTTCTGGCAGTGTGTGTAGGGCAAGTTGAACCTGGTTGAGTCCACCCCTCTCCAGGTGCCAGGATGCATGCTGGGTATGTTCTTGTCATCAATCCCACCAGCCATAGCTGGCCAACTTTTCTTCGAAAAGGAGATGGGGTTTTGATGTATGTGTGCAAGATTGTAAGCATTTACATAAATGAAATTTCCATTTTAGTTCTATGTTAACTCACAGGGAAAAATACCTTCAGACAGACATCTCAAGAGAGACTCAAACTGGTGCCCACAGTTATAACATGGCACTCATTCTTGTAACAACTCTTTTTTTTTAAGCCCAGCTATACAGGAATGTTTTTGAAATGAGAGTAAACATATCTGGAAGCACTCTGACTTCTGATAAAATCATGGTGTTTGAAATAAAAGTTTACTTCATTTTTTGGGTCAGGAGTACCTTTCTTTGATGGTATCAAAGCAAACACCACATTTTTTTGATAGAATCATTAACTGTAGTACATATTAAGCGACTGAAAGAAGAAAAACAACTTGGTAAAGGACTAAAAAAAAAAAAAAAAAAAAGGACTGAAAGGACTCACCGAATAAGATCTATATATATGGAACTGACACTTACGATTAACAAATAACCTGAAAGTTTATTTTTTAATTACATTTTTAAAAATAAAGTAAACCTGATTTGCTCAGTTCATACATTCATCTAAATATTCCCTCCCCCCCAAAAAAGATTCATAACCTGGTATGGTGACCAAACAATTTTGAAAACAAATACATGACAAATATAAAAATGTCACATACAAATATCAGTTGAAAAAGATTCGGTCCTAGTTTCTTAGAACCTAACCCCAGTAAACTGTTCTGAATGTGTCCATTTGGCTTGTTTCTTTCCTCTTCCTCTCTCCCTGCTCACTTTTACAAATATGATATATGAACAAAGAATCCATGGGCATAAATGTTTTCAGGCTTCAGTGTGTGGCAATGGCAAGACGAAAAATGAAAGTGGAATCCCTACCCACAAATGTGGCGCTCCACCACGAAATGAGTCGCTTAGGACATTACCCAATTTTGCGCTAGGAGCCTTTAAAGGCAGGTGGGGGTCAAGTTGTCAATTTTGAGATTTTGATTGATTATTAAACTAGATCTGTTTATTTACCTTGTAATGAAATATCAAGGCATAATTTTTATTCCTTTTGCTTTTAAATGTGTTTTGAAAATACCAAAGCACTCATTCTGACAACCTGTTACTAAAATAAACTTGCCTGTTTCTCATTTTGTCCCATCCTGCAGTCTATCATTTCAATTTGTAATAATGTTGCACAGAATTGTCCGATTTTCAATCTGTTTTTTGTATTTGATAGCCCCTTTATTGCACATTAATAACATGTCAATAACTTAAAATTGACCTTAGGTGCACTCCGTCTCATTATGTGGTGGAGCGTCACAAATATGACTTATATGAACAAAGAATCCAGGGGCGTAAATGTTTTCAGACTTCAGTGTGTGGCAATGTCAAGACGAAAAAGGAAAGTGGAATCCCTACCCACAAATATGATATTATATGAACAAAGAATCCATGGGTGTAAATGTTTTTCAGACTTCAGTGTGTGGCAATGTCAAGACGAAAAAGGAAAGTGGAATCCCTACCCACAAATATGATATTATATGAACAAAGAATCCATGGGTGTAAATGTTTTTCAGACTTCAGTGTGTGGCAATGGTAAGACGAAAAAGGAAAGTGGAATCCCTATCCACAAATATGATATATCAACAAAGAATCCATGGGCGTTAATGTTTTCAGACTTCAGTGTGTGGCAATGGTAAGACGAAAAAGGAAAGTGGAATCCCTATCCACAAATATGATATATCAACAAAGAATCCACGGGCTTAAATGTTTTCAGACTTCAGTGTGTGGCAATGGCAAGACGAAAAAGGAAAGTGGAACCCCTACCCACCAGCTGTCAGCCTTGACTTGGAGGATGCCCGGGAACAGAAAGAGGATGAAGTGTCCTTCGAGGCCTGCCATCGCTCCTACACTGTCGACATGGCCACCATGAAACAGGAGAACACAGTCACCTCAGTGAAGAGAGATGTTGAACGCAGCAAATCAGGTGAGGAGTGGGGAAACATTTTTTTTTTTTTTTTTTTTTTTTGTGAAGAAGAAATTCTTATATATTTGGTGATATTCTGGGGAAACTAGCTTTGATGGGGATGAAGATGTGTGAGAGAGAGAGACTTCAGATGGTTAAAAAGGTAAAATTTTCACCAATGGTAAAAGGGAAGGGGTGGGATGGGCTTGAAGGTACAAGATATCAATTCAGTCTGATAATATATCAACTAAAAAGTCTGTGACATGGCTTTCTTGGCAATTGTGTGTACGTGTGTGTGTGTGAGAGAGAGAGAGTGGGGGGGGGGGGGGGCAAAAGAGTACAGAGTAAAGATTGTTTTAGGAAAAGTCATAGTCTGTTCAAGTCACAGTAAAAGTTGCTTCAGCAACAAGTCCATAGTCTGTACAGAGTAAAGATTGTTTCAGGAAAAGTCCATAGTCCGTACAGATAGTTTAAGAAAAAGTCCATAATCTGTATAAAGTTGCTTCAGAAGTTCAGAATCTGTACAGAATAAAGATTGCTTCAGTGTAAAGATTTCCTTGTCTAAAAGTCTGTACAAAAGAAAGATTGCCAAAAGTAAGGTCCACAATCTTTACATTGTAAAGGTTGCTTCAGGAAAGTCCACAGGATATATAGTGTAAAGTCTGCTACAAGAAAAATCCATAGTGTTTACAAAATAAGATTGATTTAGGAAAGGCCATAAGCTTTTCAGCACAAAGGTTTCTTCAGGAAAGGACTATCATCTGTATAGAGTAGAAACCACTTCAGAAAAAGTCCACGTTTATACAGAGAAAAGATTGCTTCAGGAAACTTAATATGTTTAGGGTCAAGGTTGCTTTAGGAAAAGTACATAGTACAAACAGAATAAAGATTGCTGTAGAAAAACTTACTATCTGCACAGAGTAAAGATTGCTCAGAGAAATGTTACAGTGTGTACAGATTAAAGATTCTGTGCAGATGCGGAAGCCGCAGAAGGTGAAGATGATGATGAACCAGCAGCTTCCTCCTCCACAGCGGATGTGAAGGAGGAGGAAGAGAGGAGGAGGAGGAGGAGGAGAAGGCTCCCAGGAAAGGAAGAGGGAAAGGATCAGCAGGAAAATCAGCAGCTAAATCGGCAGCCAAATCTGGCCGTGGCAAAAAGGGGGAGGAGAATGGAGCTGGGGATACAAAATCTGTCGGTGAGTTGTTTTGTTCTGGGATATGTAGAGGTGTGTGTGTGTGTGTATTTTCAGACTGCTTAAGGGTGTGTGTTTATAAATCATGCACTCATACATATATACAGTGATGCCTCTGGTGTGAGTTGTGTGTGTGTGCACTTGCCTTTCATTAAAATGTGTGCAAGTCCACAGGCAGGAAATATCTGTTAAGAGGGGGTGGGGGGGTGATCAGGATGGTGGTGCACTTTTGATGAATGATTTTCAGGGATTTTGGGGGAGGGAGTAGCTCAGCTTCATGAAAGAAAACTCTGCGTGACTGTAAATGGTTTATAGTTCAACAGTACAGCACAATTGAAAACTACCATACTATTTTGTTTGTTTGTTTTCTTGGTTTTTTTTGTGTGTTTTTTTGAAAACTACAATACAATACAATCACAGTACAATCCCATGCAACACCAAACTTAACATACAAGTCAACACAACAATTCAGGACAAAACTACGCAATACATACAGTACAAGCTTATACATGTGTGTGTGTAACCTAGCAGGAGGGGCTGTGTTTCAGTGCGCCAAGTGGTGGTGAACAAAGGCAGTGCCCCTGTGGACTCTGAGTGTCCCCTGGCCAGTAGCTGCCGTGTCTATGAGGCCTCCTCCACCATCTGGGACTGCATGCTCAATCAGGTGGGTGTGGGTTTGGTTTGGGTGTGTGTACTGTGTGTGTGGTTTGTGTACTCTGTGTTTGTGTGTGTATGTGTACTCTGTGTTTGTGTGTGTTGTGTGTGTATGTGTGTGTGTTTGCTGGTTGTCACACAAAACTGATATAGTTAGATAAAATTTGTATACACTCTTGAGTGTGGTTCTCTTAGACAGCACTGTGTAGTAGTAGTAGTAGTAGTCTGTGTGTGTATGTTATTCTTTTATATTTATGTGTGTGTGTGGTGTTTTAAGGGGTGGGGTGTCATGGTTATAAAGCTTGTTCCATGTGTACATCTTCCATTGTGACAATGATGTTGAATCTTTCTATGTCCTCAGTGATGTTGAACCTTTCTTTGTCCTCTAAATTTGACAGATTGTACATTCAGGTAGCTGTTATTGTTTGGTTTCTTTATGCTCATGCATACATATTTTGTATGACAGCAGTCCACTAGTTTAATGATTTAGGTCAGTCTTCTGTATTAGTTACTGATTGTACTTTTCATGTGTATTGTTTCCCCAGCATGTGTGTTATGTTTCACCTGGTTATGTCATTTGGGTTTTTTTTCTCCACTTTGTCAATTCATTTTTCAGTCATTACTGAATTCTTGTCACAGGGTTTTTAGAGCTTAGTAAATAAGGAATAACCTGTTAGTTTGTTTGATTAGACTTTGCTTGTTTTTTTTTTATATTTGGGGGTGAGGTTGGGAGTCTTTCATTTTGTTTTCTGTAAGCGTATCTGTGTATGTGTGTAGAAGTTAAAATATGGGAGGATTTGGCGGCACGGTCATTTTCATACATATTTTCCTCCCCTCTTCCAGACCAATGTTGGGAACAACAACAACAAATACTACATCATTCAGTTACTGGAAGACACTGCCAAGAAGTCATACCACGTCTGGCAGCGATGGGGTCGTGTGGGGTATAAAGGGCAGACAAATCAGGTGGACACTGGCAGCGATATCAAGAAGGCAGAAACTGTATTCTCCAAAAAGTAAGTGTTTGTACAATTACCTTTTTTTCCTCTTGTTCTTTTGTTTTGCTTGGGGAGGGGGTTGGTAGTGGGGGAAGGGGGGGGGGGGGTTCGTTACCACATTGGTTCTAAAACTTAAGCGCCAAAGTTGAATGCACTGGGCCTGACTTGTCAATCGCCTGACAGCAGCGCAACAGATTTTCACTCGTATGACAGACAACAATAGTTGCTGTCTAAGCATTCTCTGAAGAAGAATTCTAAAACTTTAATCTTGGCATTAGCAGGTACTGTTTGTTACAATTTAATTGTAAAATATAGAAACACTTCTGAAGTTGAAGTATGGCTGTCTATATGGTGAGGTACTTAAATATTTGCAAATTTCTCAACCACTGTGTACTTAAAAGTCTTATAGCGATTTTCAGGTGGGATGAGAGAGAAGGATTGCATATTCTGGGTGACCTTTAGGGTGTTGAGATGAGGAACACCCAACAACAATGACGAACAAATCCAGAAATATGTGCAAAAACAGTGGTTGCATTCTTGCTGAACCTGAGGCTTCAATACACAAGCATACAGAGGGGTTGATGGGCAGGAGAACAGTAATAACAACAAATGTATAGATTCCATTACAGTGAAAAATGCAAGTCACGATAGCCTAGTGGTTGGAGTATCAAACCTGTGATATGATTGTAACAGGGCATGGGTTTATGTCCTTAACCCTCAGTCCCGAACTGGGATTTGCTGGGATTGAATAATTGCCCCTCTCCCCCCCCCGAATCCCAAATCGGGATTTACATACAGTAGATTTCCATCACCTGTGACCATCACTAATTGCTACCACATGTCAAAGCTCTATCAGGCTAGAGGTACAAATCCTGCTGAGAGTCTGGAAGTAATTATAGCTGCTGGTATGTACTTAGAAGGAGGAAAAGGCAAACTAGTATGTGTGCCTGACCTGATTTCGTGATAGAATGCAAAATCTAGGGGCAGTTTGTGTTCAGAAAATCCGAATACAAGAGGGTTAAAGAACATACCATATATAGCCTAGCTGGTAGCATGGATGAGGCAGGTGGAGCCAGCATGCACCTGAGTACCTGGACAGAAGGGGCTTTGCCAGAAAAAAAAAGTCAGCGCAGTGGTAAATGACTCCTCAAGGAGTTATGAGAAAATCAGTACTGTGTCTTTGTGAGGTGTCTGTGAGCAGCAAGCCGCCAGTCACAATCCACATGTAAGAGTTTTGTCATTGTCAGTTGTTACCCTACTTCTTACCTCAGACCAAAATCACTTTGGAAAGTAACTGAATCCATTTGAGGGTGCAATGGACACTTTTCAGTTTGATATATATATCCCTCCTGAAAATCGTGAGATAGAAATTCCCCCATTTCTGTCATTCTGTTTGTTTATGTCTTTTTCTTTCTTTCTTTCCTCTCTGTCATACTGATTTTCTGCCTTTCCAGTCCATTCTTTTAGACTTTTCAAGCAAGTTAGATCTTTTTTTTATTCTGTTAATGTGGTTAATAGTGTTTTGTCTATACTGTTTATGTTATGTCAGCCAGTAGTGACATTATAAAAATCGGGATGATAACAAGATGTCTGTTTTTTAAGTGTTGTTTGCCATCATGACAATTCATTTTTTCTTCCATTTATCACTTTAAAGAATCATCTTTTGTTTGCTTTTTGTAATCTGGGAATGGCGTATCCAGCAAAGTAATGGGTGCCCTTAGCACACAGCCTGGTACTATTTGCCTCGAGGAGTAAAATAGGGTAATATATCTTTCAGTGTGTTCTGTTTGTGTACATTGACAGCATTCTACATGTAAAGGGGTTGCCATCTATCAAGTTTGAACCTGACATGAATATTGATGTGATTGTTCTAATGAAATAGGATGACATTTCTGATATTGCTTGCCTGATTGGTCAGGGTATAAGCAGCATAAAATAAAATGACAGTGAATGAACAGTTTGATAGATTGTATGTGCACAGCTGAGAATGATTAATAGTGTGATTGTTGGGCAGATTTTACGACAAAACCCATAACCACTGGACAAACCGAGAGTTTTTCCTGAAGAGTCCTGGCAAATATGATCTGGTCCACTTGGACTACTCTGCCAAGGTGATTTTTTTTTTTTTTTTTTTTACAGTGTGCGTGTGTAAAGAGTATGAGTGTGTGTGTGTTTTAGTGTATATTTCTATCTGCCTTTAGCCACCGCTGTAGTCTAGTGGTAAGGGCGTTGGACTCGTAATCTAAAGCTTGCGGGTTCGATCCCAGCTTTCGGCTATGGCGTTGTGCCCTTGGAAAAGGCACTTTACGGCTATTTTCTCACCCCACCCAGGTGTAAAAGGGGTACCAACCTTGTGTTGGGGGTTAACCCTGCGATAGACTGGCGTCCTATCCAGGGGGGAGTCTATGACTCTCAGTCGCTTAACGCCACAGAAACCGGGATAAGCACTGGCCTGATGAGTCTTATGGCTCGGGACAGACTTTAACTTTAACTTAACTCTATCTGCCTTTGTGTGTGTGTGTGTGTTTTAGTGTATATTTCTATCTGCCATTATGTGTGTGTGTGGTGTGCTGTTGCTGTTGCTGCTGCTACTAATCTCTGAGGGGAATGCTGGTCTAGGCGTCAAACTTTTTCTTCACCACCAGACCTTGAGTGCTAATTTTTGGATAAGACAATGAACTGGGGTACCAGGTGCTATTGTACATTTAGGCAAAATTCTGTGGAAGAAAGCCACAGCCACTCTCATAGGGAAACAAAAACACGTGTGCACAAACAGGAAAATGGAAAAGAAAAAAACTCATGTTTACAAACCGGAATTTTTTTTTTTTTAAACCACACACAAAAATGGGTAGCGCTGCTCTTGCAGCATCATGTCAGTAAATTTCATGTTTAAGAAATCTGCCATGATAGAAAGTGGAATGCGATATATATACTTTCCATTACCATATCCTATTCACTATTCCCTTCTGTTTGTTTTGTTTTTCTATTACTGCAGCTATGATGTGTGGAGTTTTGCAGGCTAAATTAATTATCTTTATTATCTATATACAGATAGACAGTAATCTTTATGTCAACCTAGTTTTAAGCATTCTGTCAACATTTTTGATTACAAGGAATATTTTCAATTGTTGCCAGTGTCTTCCAAGTTTCCTTAAATGTTATCCAAGTTTATTTAAAAGTTTTTTTTAAAAAAAATATGTGTGTGTGTGTATATATATATATATATATTTATATTTATATAATAAAAAATTAAAAAACAACAAATTTTTAATAATTAAAAAAAAAAAATTATTATTAAAAAAAAAACAGATAAATTTTTTTAAAAGCATCAACGACATATAAGCTGAGATTCAGGATCGAGCTTTGTAAAAATCATTTGTAAAGAAGTAAGTAATTAGTTGTGGTTACCTGTTTTATCATCAGGTATCCACAAATCATGATCTGGATGCAGCATAGCCCCCATCAAGAGCAGATGTATGTGTGTGTGTGTGCATACATGTGTGTATATATGTGGCCCCCTACTTGCTTGAAGGAGGCTCTGCCTAGGATTGTTTTTGCTAGTGCTGTCTGTTGTCTATTAGGTAAACAACAAAAGTGTGTTGTGTGTGTCAGGAGGAAGACCAGGTGGATGCAGGTGATGCAGGTGATGATGGAGACAGCCAGGAGCCTGATTCCAAACTTCACCTGAAAATCCAGGTATAAGAGTTGTTGTGTACATGCCTGTAGAGTTGTACAACATATGCAGGATCATTTAATTTTTTGAAGAGTCTAGTAGAGTAAATGTAGAGCATCCTGCAACATGAGGAAAAACTGCTGAAAGGATGATTCAGTATTTTATGCTTTCATTGTTCATTGTTTATTTTGATAGATGGCAGATGGTCCAAAGGTATTCATTCCCCCATGGGGATGCTGGGGGCTTGTCAGTATTTATAGCAACCCCACCTTCTGGAAATTTTGTTGCTCTTGGAATTCCCTCTTTTCTATCCTTCTCTTTGTTTCTGCCTTGCTCTTTTTCTCCGTGTCATCTCCTTCGTGTCTATTTTCTGCCTTCTTGGTTCATTCTCCTGCCCTTTTTCTAACTTAAAAGATAAAAATTCTCTCCCATACCAAAGTCGGATGTTCTGGACCCGACTTGTCAGATGCTTAATGGCAATGTAATGCATTTTCACTCTGCGATAGACAATGATAGTCACTGTCTGAGTATTCTACAAGGAAGAAGAATTAAACTTCTGTTCATGTATTGTGTATTCATCAGATTTTTTGTTTTCATGAAAATTGTGTAGAGAATGTTGAATATCTTGCATCATGAAGACAGGTAGCTCACAGGATGACTTATTGTTTTATGTCTAAAGTCTATTTTGTTTACTGACTGCTGATAGACTAAAGATGTAAAGGTATGAAAAATTAATTTAGGTATTTATTTAACTTTCAAAAGGGTTGTGACACAGTAAACACAAACAACAACAAAAAACAACCACTTTGGTTTTTAAAGTATGAAGAATTTAAAGGTAAAATATACAAAGAAATGGGTGTGCATAGTGACTTACCTGTTTTTGTTATTTTGGCATCTGCTCCATGATGTTGCATTAAAGATTCATGGTATGTATATGAGAAAGTGGAACGGGTCCTATAGGTTTGTTTGTAAGGAAGTCATTGTGATGTGAGCAAAATTACATGATGTGATATCATCACCTCAGAACATTTTGAAATTAAATGCGCGACTGCATCATACAAATAATGTCTTTAACTTCTGATAAAGTGTAGTTGTGTTGATGAAGCCTGCATGTTGTGTATATGGTGTTTTTGTGTTTCAGGACTTGGTGAAGCTGATCTGTGATGTCAAGTCTATGGAAGAGGCTGTGGTGGAGATGAAATATGATGCCAAGAAAGCCCCCCTGGGTACGGTTTACTTGTCACCTTTTGGCAAAGTTTCTGTGCTTCTTTTCATTATGGGGGGGGGGGGGCGGGGTTCAGTTATGTAAGTGTTTATTAAATATTCTTTTACAATATTTTTGTGTACCATGTATGATTGAATAAGATATATCATTAAAGAAAAAAATAATGAAAGGGCAATGTAGGAACAACTCTATCAGAAAGTACCAAGAAAGCAGCCTATAATATGGTTCCTGTAAATTTGTCGGGGTTTTTTGTTTTTGAGATGAGATTTTCGTTTTTTTCCTGTCATCAACTGCAATGTGATAGTCACAATTTAAACTTGAGTTATTCCTCTCAACTATTTCTACTAACTATTGACAAGGATTAAAGTTAAAAAAAAAAATTAAAAAAAACAACAACAAACAAACACACAAAAAAACCCAAAAAGTGTGGTCAGGAAAACCCTGTACAAAGTGATTGAGGTGAGAGTTGTGTTGTGGTGGACAGGCAAGCTGACCAAGAGCCAGATCAAGGCTGGCTACGTGGCCCTGAAGGAGATTGAGGCCTTGATCAACAAGAAAGACTTTGGCCGCAACCTGACCGATGCCTGCAGCGACTTCTACACCAGAATCCCCCATGATTTTGGGTCAGTCACTTTGAGAGACATTTCTCTGTTGTTGTTTTTTTAATTATATTTTTCATTATTCTTAAATTCTTAATTGGTTTGTTGAATCATTGTTGTGTGTGTGTGTGTGCACACATGTGTTTGTGTGTGTGTGTGTGCACGTGTTTGTGTGTGTGTGTGACTCTGTGTGTGTGTGTGTGTGTGTGTGACTCTGTGTGTGTGTGTGTGTGACTCTCTGTGGTGTGTGTGTGTGTGTGTGTGCATGCACATGTGTGTGTGTGTGTGTGTGTGTGTGAACTTGGGACTTGTGTGTGTAGCTTCCAGTTTTTGTTGTCAATAGTTTGTGAGTGTGCTTATGTCATAGACTATTCTTCAGAGAATGTATCCGTAGTTAACTGTATATGCAGAAGATACATTTGACTTTATATAAGTATGCTTTTAACATTACAAATTGTGATCTGTCTCACAGCTTATTGGGTTCTTCCTCAGGTAACTAATCTTAGGTTGTGTTTCATTCTTGTACAGATACTGTTCCACAGATCTCTCTCTGATGTTTCTTTTCTTTGCCGTGTTATTTAGACTTTTAGCCCAGTTTTCTTTAAAGGGAGTGATGTCAAGATGTCTATCCATCCACTAATGTGTACGTTGTCATCTCTGTGTGTGTTCGTTCTTGTATCTAACGTCTGTTCACTATAAGTAATATTACACGAGAGGGAAAAAAAACCCAAAACCACCATGTAGCAAATAAAAATAATAGAAAGTGTGTGTGTGTGTGCAGAATGAGAACTCCACCTGTTATCCGAACTCCCCAAGAGGTGAAGGAGAAACTACAACTGCTTGAGGTAAGTTATAGATACTTCTGCTTTGCCCTGGCTAGATTTCAGCTTCTTATGGTTGCAACATTTTCACACGATACTGTAAACTCAGGCTCCTGTGTGCAAAATCAACCCATGATATTCCCTCATACATTGAAAAGTCATCCACCCTTTATAGAAAAGTTGACAAACTAAGGCTGGGGATAAAGACTCAGATTGCTATCTGCAACATGGGCTCTGCCAGGATCAGTGAGAGGGATGGGCTCTACCAGGATCAGTGAGAGGGATGGGCTCTACCAGGATCAGTGAGAGGGATGGGCTCTACCAGGATCAGTGAGAGGGAAGGGCTCTACCAGGATCAATGAGAGGGATGGGCTCTACCAGGATCAATGAGAGGGATGGGCTCTACCAGGATTCAGTGAGAGGGATGGGCTCTACCAGGATAGTGAAAGGGATGGGCTCTACCAGGATCAGTGAGAGGGATGGGCTACCAGGATCAGTGAGAGGGATGGGCTCTCCTAGGATCAGTGAGAGGGATGGTTCCCAGGTCATGAATGGTCCATGATCGTGAAGGGATGTTGTATTCTAAACTGACCTCAAGATGTAGCTGAGGAGCCAAAAAAAAAAGGGGAAAAAGATGACTTCTCGAGGAGTTATGGGATAAGTCAAAGTCATGTTGGGATGGCTAAAGCCCAGTGAATTGGTTTGTTGTTTTGTTTTATTTAATGTCCTTCACTACTATGTGATATAGACACAAAACAAAAGACACAAAATGTTTTTACTGTGATGAAAGACAGACAGTGCACTGTACATAATGTATGCATGTTGTAGGCACTGGAAGACATAGAGTACGCCATCAAGATGCTGAAGCAGGGAGACAAGTCGGAGAACGCTGTGGATCGCCACTACCACTCCCTGGCCTGTGGACTGTGCCCCCTGGACAAGACCAGTGACGACTTTCAGGTAGGCCTAGCCCCACACTTCTTTGTCCAACTTCGGTGGCGTGAAAAATTGTTTGGGATTTTTTAGAGCTCTTGTTTGTTGTTAGGGGGGTTACTCTTTTTGTTTTGGTTGTTTTGTTTTGTTTGGTTGTTTAATTTAGGTTTTTGTTAAAGTTCTGTTACATTGTTGATTTTTTGGGGGGTTTTTTTTAAGATTTGGGGGGGGGGGGCAGTGTTAGGGTTATTATTGGGGGGGAGGGGCAGAAAGAGGGGGGGGGGGTATTGTGTGAAGAAAGGAGGGAGAGAGTGGAGACAGGCTGCTTATGCTTTTCATGCCTTTCATTGATATTAAAATGAAAGTCAAAAACCCAGAGAAGTTTTGGCAGAGTGGGGGTATTTTTCTTTGTGGGGTGTGTGTTTTTTTCCCCAAAAATTTGTTTTTTTTTCTTTAGGATTTGGAAATGGGAGATAAGAGGAGAGAAGGGGCGGAGAGTTTGATATTACTCATGATGATTAAAAGGAGTGTGGGAAGCTTTTCAGTGAACACGACCTCAACTTTTTTCAGGTTTTATTATTCTTCTTTGTGTCTTTTTTTTCATATCTATCATTTCTTTTTAAAAACAATACTAGTAAAAAAAAAAAAAAATTTTTTATTTTAAATGATGGGCCCTTCCTTTTTATGTTTTTTATTTGCTCCTGTATTTAGTTGTGTGGATGCGGTGTGGTTATCATTGTTTGTTGTTGTGTGCAGTTGGTGGAGCAGTTCCTGCAGAAGACACACGCGACGACCCACAACCAGTACAAGATGAAGCTGCTGGAGGTCTTTGAAGTGGAGAAGCAAGGCGAGAAAAACAAATTCCTCGACTGTGGAAACAGGCAAGTCTTTTGTGAATCCAGATTTCATACATTTTAAGGCACTGCAAACAGTCACCCATCCAACCACGCCTGACACTGCTTAACTTGACTGGGGGAAAGTGAGCGCTTTAACCACTGAGCTATCCAGTCCCCATTAATTATAGCTTTTACCTTTTTTTTTTTTTTTTTTTTTTTTAAAGAAATCTTTTGAAATTTTGATGGGGGAGGTTGGGTTAGAGTTGGGTTGTTTTTTTTGGGGGGGGTATTTAGGGTTTTGTTTTGTTTGGGTGGGTTTTTTTTTTAGTAGATGTGATAAGTTGCTGATTAATGTAGAAAATAATTGGTAAATATGTTTGATGAATATTTATAGGAAAATTCATTATTTTTAGCAAAAAAGCATTCGGTGTGTGAATGAAGCAAACATTTTTATGACATGCAGTACATCAAAAAAACTTTTATATAGTTATTGAAAGGGATATTTTAATGTTATTCTGCTGTATATTTCTGAGAAAAATGAATTTTCAGAGCATTGTTGAATATGTTAAAAGTAGACTTTTTTTTAAAGATATAGTTTCTAGCTGACACAATTCATATTTTTGTCATTAGAAAACACTATGTATTGATATTTCTCTTCAAAATATATCTTTCTGCTTTTTCTAGCATAAAAGAATGTTTGTATGTGGTCACTGATGATATGTACTGGAATTTTAAATAAAAAGGGAGCCGTGATATAGTTGTTAGCCATAAAGTTGGGTTGGGGTTGTTTTGTTTTTTAACTTGTATTGATGGTTCACAATTTGAGCACCATTTATGAACTCTTTTAGTGCCAGGGAAAATGTCTAAAAGTGCTTTCCCAGAGCCTGGAATTTTGAGGAACTGAGAACTGTGATTATGATTAAAAAAAAAAAATCTAGTGACAAAACTGTAAGAGATACAGCAAAGAAATGTTCATGTTGATTTTTTTTTTTTTGGGGGGCGTAGGTTTTTGTGTTCCTTATTAAGAAAAATGAATGAAGATTCCAACTCTGGGCCTATGTTTTCAACTTTTTTCATGCAATGACCTTTTTGGGGCATTGGAAAGTAGAATAACTGCAGGATGTAAGTGACCGTCTTATGACACCAAGGAAACACTTTATTTATTTATTCTTTTATATCGATGATAATGGAATAAGCACTCGTGTGCTTTTTTACATCCAGTCCCCATGTGTATGCAGTTTTGTAAATCTTGTCATCAATTCCCACCAGCACACAATGGCCTACTCTTATGAAAAGCGGAACAGGATTTAATGTGTGCGCAAGATGTTCTGCGTGCGTTCACACGCGGGGCTTTGGTTTATAGTCTCACCTGAAGGACTTTTGGGGAGAGTGGAGTCAGCACTGATGTTAACTCCAGGGGAAAAATCCCCTCAAATGGCATCAAACTCGGTCATCAATTTAAAGTGCAATGTTCTGACCACGGCTATCCACATATTGTGTCAGTTGACAACCTAGAGGCACTGAAAAGATTAAATATGAATTCAGAACTACACAGGCTCCTTTCTGACAAGAACGGGTTGTTGTTGTTTTTTTGTTGTAGGATGTTACTGTGGCATGGATCTCGACTGACCAACTGGGCTGGGATTCTGGGTCAGGGCTTGAGGATTGCTCCCCCTGAGGCCCTGTCACTGGATACATGGTATAGTATAGTGTGAATTTTTGGTTTGTTTGGTTTACTTCATAGTTTGCATTGTAGATATTGATGTGACACACATTATGCTTTATTTGGAGTGTGTCTGTGTGTGTGTGTCTGTGTGTGTGTGTGTGTACGCTTCGAAAACCTGTACTCTTTTTTTTGTAAGTTTAGAATATGTAGAAAGGAACTAAACAGGACACAGCTAATAATATAAATGTACTAGAAACCTTAAAAAATAAAAAAAAGCTCTTGTCAGGCTGTATACACTTGCCATATGTCATCATACACCAACATGCTTGCACATAATATTTAGGTAAATTTTTTTTGCTATGTGTTTATTTGTAAATGTATCTGTTTATTTGATGATGCACATTTTTACCCATTGAAAGCATTTTATATATCTAGTATGAATTTTCAATCTTTTAAACAAATGAAGTTCCTGGTCATATTTTAACATAAACTTTTCATAAATTTGGGTACTTTTTACAAAGTAAGATGTGACTACATTTTTTTCCATTTTTCCTGAAGTATGAAATAACTGGTTTCTTTTGTTTTTTTTAATATACTTTTGCAAAATCAGTATGAAATGAAAAAAGACATGTTGCATTTTTGTGATTTCAAACTCCTGGAGTGTGTCGAGGCTGTCAGATTATAATGTCTCATTTCATGTTTCAAAAGGTGTGACGCTCAAAGCCCCAAAACCTGTAAGAGGGTGTGTGTTTATGTTTCAAAAGGTTTGGTTGTTGGTACACTCAAAGCACAAAGACCTGTAAGAGGGATGTGTTATGTTTCAAAAGGTGTGACCTCAAAACACAAAAACCTGTAAGAGGGATGGATTTGTTATGTTTCAGTTTGGTAAAAGGGTGTGGTTCAGTTGAGTGTGACGGTGTTATGTTTCAGTTTGGAAAAGGGTGTACTTCGCTGACATGTCCAGCAAGAGTGCCAACTACTGCTTTGCCTCCAAACAGAAGAACGTGGGTCTGATGCTGCTGTGTGATGTAAGTACCTGTAGACACAAGTAGTTGTCAGTGCTGCTTTGTTTCTTGGGTGGGACTTTGTGTATTTACTCTACTCCACAATCCAAGCATTACCACTCCTGGATCAGAACATCAGAATTGTTCTTTGTACCACTCTTCCATCTCCGGGATAAGAAAGAAATTTGTATGTTTTTTCCAACTCTTTTTTTTTAATATACAGATCAGCATGTTTGTGACTATTGCCATTGAGACCGTTTAGATAACACCAGGATCCTAGTGTTAACCATAACACCAGGGTGGTGGGTTGGTTATTTACCAAGTTTTTTGTAATCTATCATTTGTTTAAAGAGCTTGTATTTTTCAAAGCAAATGTCAGATGGTGGATCTTTTCTGCAAAAATGGATGGATATCAAGTATGTGATCTGATTAATGAATAATTTGTATCATTTATGAAACTGGTTTGTTTTCATGAATATTAATGTCTTATTTGTAAAATATATTAGTATTATACATGAATTTATATCAGCGTTATACCTTGGGAATATAAATCAGCGCTTGCATTGACTATACATCACACATGCAATCATAACAATTATATTTTAGCAATTTGAATGTAGCACACACGCATGGGCGCGCCAACACCAACAACACACTCACTCCACAACACACATCACACACCACATACAATCAACTTGATGTTGTTGTTTCATGAATCTGAAGAATGTGTGACCTGTGTTTTTGACTGGTGCAGGTTGTCTCTGGGCAACATCAACGAGAAGCTGGATGCTGACTACTATGCAGACAAGCTGCCCACCGGCAAACACAGCGTCAAGGGCTGTGGCTCTGTGGCTCCTGATCCCTCCACCTTTAAAAAAATGTCAGTGCCCTTTTTTCTCTTCATTATATATGTGTGTTGTAATGTGTGTGTGTGTGTGTGTGTGTGTCCTGATGGGTTTTGTTGTTGTCATTGTCATCTTTTATTTGGTTGGCCATTTCTCTCTTCATTTATAAATGTGTGTGTGTTGTGTTGTGTGTGTGTGTTGTGTGTCTTGATGGGTTTTGTTGTTGTTGTCATTGTCATATTTTATTTGGTTGGCCTTTTCTCTCTTCATATATTTATGTTGTGTGTGTTGTGTGCCTTGATAGTTTTTGTTGATGTTGTCATTGTCATTTTTCATTATGGTTCTTTCATTTGTGGTGGTGTTCTTTTGGGTTTTTTTTATTTGAGCAGTATTTTCAAAAGCAATTTTAGGAATGGCACTCAAAAGAACTTTTATTAATGAAATGATATAAGGAATGATAATTTATTTGTCTTAATCCACCCGACATTGAGATGATTAACACTATATAGTAACAACAGAAAAAATCAAACACTCTAGTCATAAAATCACTGAAAATGCCTATGCCTTGTTCATGACTGTTCTGCTGCTTTCTGTGTGGCAGGTCTGACGGTTTGGTTGTACCCGTGGGCAAGGGAATCAACACTAAGGTTCAAAACCCCAGTGGGTACACTCTCAACTACAACGAGTTCATCGTGTACAACACGGCTCAGATACGCATGAAGTACCTTCTCAAAGTGCAGTTCAACTTCAAGTGATTTTTTTTTTGGCAGTTTGCTGTCTTTGACTACACAATTTGCTCACTGCTCTATGGAAAATGAGAGGGGGGGGGAGGGGGTTAATGTTATTGGGTGTGTGTGTGTGTGTTTTTAATCAGATTTTTCTTGTTCTTTTGTGCAAGTATGATGTAATAAAATCACATACCTAGGTTAAGGAGTGCTGAAGTGGGAATCTTTGGGAAAACCGTTTCATTGAATTTTTTTTTTATAGATATTTTGTTTTATTCTGTTGGGAGTTGTAGTAAATGTGGTTTAGGGGCATTAAGTGTGTTTGTAGTGAAAAGATCATGAATGAATAAGATTGTTAAATGTTGCTTCAATTATCGGATTTATTATGTAATGACAAGTGCAGCTTACTGATCAAATGAAATGGCAAGGGCATGGTAGTGGGGTTTTTTGTTGTTGTTGTTGTTGTTTTTCTCTCCACTATATTTGTATTTCAAAAGTTTCACCTGCTTTTAGTGAATGTTTATAAAGTATATGAATGAAATTTGCGGAAGTGTTCAGATGAAATATCCAACGTGAATGTTATTTGTTTGTTGAGAGGTTTTTTTTTTCATCATTTATTCATCTTTTTTTCTGTTTTTAAACTATGTTAAAGTGTGTCAGTTGTGGAAACTAAATAGTACTTTTGTTGTGACTATACATACTGTGACTTTATCACTGAAAATTATAGTTTGAAGCGCTACTAACTGAATTGATGCCATGGTTTGTGTAAATGTTAGTTGTTTTTATATATTCTGTCACAGCCAGGCTAGTTTTATTCAGTTTTCTCATGCAATATGTGACTTTGTCCAAACACAGTTTTCTGTTATAATACTCCACTTAGAACTCATTCCACAGTTTGTATATTTGAATATATTGATATGTTGTAAGGTTTGGTTAGGTTTGGGGTTGTTTGTTTTTTTTTTTTTGGGGGGGGGGGGTATTTTCACATTCATATTCATTCTGTCCAACCATACAGTTCATTGGGGCCATCTTTCAGACCTTACAGAAAATGACCGGTGGAGTTACTTGCTTGACCAGCCTGTTTCTAAATATTGAAGAGTTAGCCTTTGTTTTTTTCTAGACTGAATCAGTGCCTGACTTGATTTCTTTACACAATCAACATTGATGGGTTTTTTTTGTTTTTTTTTAAATTTATTTATTCTTTTATATCGAGGATAACAGAATAAGCAATCATGTGCTTTTTTTCATCCGGTCCCCGTGTGTATGCAGTTTTGTAAATATTGTCATCTGTTCCCACCAGCACACGATGGCCTACTCTTACGAAAAGCGGAACAGGATTTAACGTGTGCGCAAGATGTTCTGCGTGCGTTCGCACACGGGACCTCGGTTTAAAGTCTCATCCGAAGGATGTTTGTGTGTTAAGAGTGTTCCAGTTCTTTTTTTTTCCCCTTGCTCAGCTAGTGCAACAAGGTTGACCAATGGTGAGAGTTTGCATACATATATGCAATACATGAACGTTTCTGCTCACTATGAAGGTAGCCGCATTCCAACTTAGGGGATTTCCCTGTTCTAAAACTAATAAACAAAAGCTGATGTTGATTTTTGTTGTTTGTTTTGGGTTTAGCTTTTTTTATTTGTTTGTTTGGGATTCTTTTGTTGTTGTTTTCCTTCTCAATTTGCTTTATTTTCAAAAGTTGGTATAGGAGATTAGGAGAATCCATGAATTATTTCTTCCTGCTACTCTTTCAGACAAATGACTGGCAAAAAGTCCCTGGTCTTTTGTGTCTACTGCCTTCCACAGACATGTTATGTAAGATACAAAAGTACCCTTGGCTTTAAACAGAACTAGAGATATGATACCTCTCTGGTTTGGTGTGAGGAATGAAGGAGGGGGGTAAGAGACAATGGTGTGTGGGGGGGGGTATAAAACACTTGGTCAGAACTTCGATTAACTGTATAGTCTTAAATCAGAGTCCTGACAAAGGCATGGCATGGCAGGTATTGAGAACCAGTATTATGTTAAAAATATGTGATTGCTTTCATGAGTGGACATTGTTGGGCATCACCCAGAACACAAAATAAGGGGTTTATTTTGATGCTCCAAGCAGCCATTGCTTGCAGAAATAATTCAAGGGGTCAACAACCAAATTTACATCACACTAAACTCCAAAACTAATATCACAAACTTCAAAACGAATGTGTGATTGATTTTATTAGCAGACATTGCTAAGCATCACCCAGAACTTTAAAACTGTTGGGTTTTTTTTGGGGGGGTTAATCTGCAGTTTATTTACTATACTTCTAGATAACTTCTTGCACTGGGACAAACTTATCTTAAGACTTTGATGATTCTTTTTTTTATTTATTTATTTTTTTATTTTGTAACAAACCAATAGCTGTAATACGAAATGTTTTACTTTGAGAAGGCTGCGTAAATGTGGAAATTTGGTATTGTCATATAAAATAAGCATGCACAATTTTTATTTCTTATATGTGTACATTTCAAAGCTGCTTTCAATATGGTCACCATACTACATAAGAAAACAGGAAAGGATGGTAACCCAAACAGTCAGGTTTTTTTTGTTTGTAGGAAAACAGAAATCTTCAGTTTCTCACCATAAACAACCTGTTTTGTGTGGGAAAAAATTGTTTTGAAATATAGTAGATAATTATTGGAGTGTGCAAAAAAAAAAAAAGTTTAAAAAATCACAAATTCAGCATGGTTTTTAGCAGCTGTATCTGTCCATTACTCAAGCAGTCTGTGCAGATTGTAAGATGGAATCAAAAGCTGGCTTCAAGGACCACAGAATCTGTGAGGTCATTTTCTGTTATCTATTTCAGAAGAAGAGCTGTGGAGTTATTTTCTATTTTCTATGAGTAGAGTCATAAAAGCTCTTATATTTATTAAATGTTCATCTTTGTATGGAGGAGATACTATGTCTAGAAAGCTGATTGTATAAAATTAGATTTCTGATGAAATACTGGACTTAGATTTTATTTATCATCTTGCAACAGAAGTGTTGAATTACACTTTGGTTTTTATTAACCAAATATTTGTAAGTACTGTTGTTTTTGTTGGGTTTTTATTTGTTGTGGGTTGTTGTTGTTGTTTTTTTTGGGGGGAGTGGACTTGCTTAGTATACTATATTGCAATTTAGGATCTTAAAGACAGTCCTGTGATGTTGAGTGAAATAATAAAATTTTGTGGGAAAAAGTCTATGTTCGTTTTTTTCTATTTTGAATGCAAATACCCTTTTTACTGTTGTTTGATTTCCTCTGCATGTGTGTGTGTGTGTGTGTGTGTGTGTGTGTGTGTGTGTGTGTGTGTGTGTGTGTGTGTGTGTGTGTGGTTCTTTTAAGTATTTCAGAGGGTTGGTTGGATGGGATTTTGGACTTGATAGTGTGTGTGTGGGTTGGTTTGGGTTGTGTGTTTTTTTTTGTAGTGTGTGTAAAATTGTCTTTGGACAGAAAAGTGGATTCATAGTACACTTCATGGCTTCAGATTCGCTTATGTATGCTTTGCTGTTTCCCTTACACACTGCTAGACATGACTGAAGAACATGCACATCACTCACACTATAAGAAATTTAAAATTAAAAAAAAACTCCGGAAAAAAGAGATGAAACTTGAAATCAGACTGATTTTAAGACAAAAACTTGATGAAAGCAAAGTACCAAGGCCTATATCAAAATGTTACTCTTTGAAATATTGCAATTGTCTTTGGGACTTAGCATAACAACCTGTACACACTATTAAAGAAGAAAAAATTCTCGGAAGTTGGAGTATGACTGCCTATCTGTTGAGATACTTGAAAACTGCCATACACAAAACCTTACTCGTCCAGGGTGTACTTAATGGTCTCACAGTGATTCCTAGGTGTGGTGAGTGAGATGGCAGATATTCTGTGTGACCCTCAGGGTGTTCATCTGGGCAACACCCAATCGTTGCTATCAATAAGCCTAGACTGTTCATGGCAGAGAGAGGGTTAAAGCGTTGATCATGTCACCCCCCAGACCTATGCTGTCTGTAGGTCAGGTCAGTTGTGCTGCAGAGTTATTCCATGCCTTGACTGCAGTGGGTCCTTCAACTTTCTATCACCTGGCACAAACATGGAGATAAACATAGGTCCAGTGGAAAATGCTCTCTTTTGTCATTCAAACCATCTTGCACACACACACACACACACACAGGGGTGGGATATAGCCTAGTGGTCAGAACATTGCGCTGGCTATTTGATGACCCGGGTTCGATTCCCATTCGAGGAGACTTTTCTCTCAGAATTAACATCAGTGCTGACTCCACTCTCCCCCAAAGTCCTCCGGATGAGACTATAAACCGAGACTATAAAAGAATAAAATAAACACACACACACACCTGGTTTCATGGGAATCGAACCTGCGACCTCCCAGTCCGAAATCCAAGGTGCTAACCACTGCGCCATGGCGGCTGGTTTGACATATTTTTTTCGTTGTTCCCTGCAGTTCTGAGGTCCACCAATGGTGACATTTTTACGGATGCCACCGTTTTTGCCCGCCATGGAGGTAGCCGCATTCCCACTTCGAGGATGATGTTTAAACTTGGCACCAGTGTACATGCGTTTTTATTTGTCATCTGTTCTTACCAGCACTTATGGCCTAGTTTTCCAAAAGGAAGAACGGGTTTTAACCTGTGTGCAAGATGTTCTGCGTGCATTCGCACAAGAGGCCTGGTTGATAGTCTCATCGGAAAGACTTTTGAGGCACACTATAGCCTACAGCGACCTGAGGAAGATTGTGTGGCCGACAGAGATAACCTTAGAAACCAAGCTGTAGGGCCCACGAGAGGAGCTGGAAAGGACATGCCATTAGTTTTCCCAGACAAATCTGACGGTGTAACGCGAACGAGAGATGAAGAAGAAGAAAAAAGACTTGGGGAAAGTGGAGTCTGTACTGATGTTAACTCAAAGGAAAAAATCCCCTTGAACGGTACTGATGTTAACTCCAAAGGAAAAAATCCCCTTGAACGGTACTGATGTTAACTCCAAAGGAAAAAATCCCCTTGAACGGTACTGATGTTAACTCCAAAGGAAAAATCCCCTTGAACGGTACTGATGTTAACTCCAAAGGAAAAAATCCCTTGAGCGGTACTGATGTTAACTCCAAAGGAAAAATCCCCTTGGACGGTACTGGTGTTAACTCCAAAGGAAAAATCCCCTTGAACGGTACTGATGTAAACTCCAGAGGAAAAATCCCCTTGAACGGTATTGATGTTAACTCCAGAGGAAAAATCCCTTGAACGGTACTGATGTTAACTCCAAAGGAAAAATCCCCTTGAACGGTACTGATGTTAACTCCAAAGGAAAAATCCCTTGAACGGTGTCTCAGTGATGGCTCAAACGCGAGTGCAACACTTTAACCACTACCACTATGCTAACCTCACCCCACCCCCGGTCCTTCAGATGATTATAAACCGTGGTCCCATGTGCGCGTTAGCAGAAAATTTGTGCACTGGTTAAAACCCGTTCCGCCTTTCGGAAGAGTAGGTCACTGCATGCTGGTAAGAACAGATGGCAGAATTTCAAAAACCGCGTGCACACTGGTGTCGTGTTTAGACATCATCCCCGAAGTCGGAATGCGGTTGCCTTAATGGTGGCAAAAACAAAAAAAACCTGGTCCCATACACATAATCTCATCATTGGTGAACCTCGCAGCTGTAGCTGAGAAATGAAAGAAAAATCAGGGAATACAGATGTATGATGTATCACGAAAGACTTTTTGAAACTTCATTCATTAAAAGGTGGGCGTGTAAGAGAAGACTTCATAGAAATAATGTCCAAAAAAATATCCAGTGATAGGGTCAGCCTACTCTTAAATTTGCGACATTCATTGTAAAAGTTGGCCTACCGTAAGAAAAAACTAGACAGGTGAAGGTCAATAAGAATAAAGACACTTTATACACTTGATTCAGAGTAAATAATAAAGAAAAAAAAAAATCATTCATTTCTTTTGGTTTTTACAACTCATCCCACCGCCTATGGTTGTAATAAGTCAGAACAAGTGTTTTTAGTGGCAACATTCATTGATTGATAATCTTTATTCTCAAGGTCCAGTGGTCTAGAGGTAACGCGCCTGACTAGAAAGCGAAAAGTCCGGGTCGGAGTGTGCAGTGGTTCAAATCCTGTTGGGGCTCAAAACTTTTCTCCCATCCATTAGACCATGAGTGGTGGTCTGGGCGCTAGTCTTTCGGGTGAGACGATAAACCGAGGTCCCGTGTGTTACACATCTTTATTTAGCGCACGTAAAAGAACCCGTCATCTCCAAAACGCCCAAAAAAGACATCCTTATTGTGGAAGGCGACTGGAATGCTAAGGTGGGACCTGATGCCTATGACACCTGGGCAGGAACCACAGGACGATTTGGACTGGGAAAAACAAATGACAGAGGACAGCGGCTGCTGGAATTCGCAAAGAAGCACAAACTGACTTTGGCTAACACACTCCACCCTCACAAGCCATCCAGAACATCAACCTGGCACTCACCAAATGGTCTGATTCATAATCAAATTGATTACATTCTGTTACCCCAAAGATTCAAATCCAGCATAAACAAGGCAAACACAAGAACATTCCCAGGAGCTGACATTGGCAGTGACCACGACCTTGTACTTACCACCATCAGGCTGAAACTGAAAGCAAAACAACAGCCAAAAAGCCCACGCATAAGATTCGACCTGGAAAAACTGAAAGACCCAACAGTGGTTGAGATCTTCCAAGCCAACATTGGAGGAAAGTTCGCCGCACTCACAGCCATCGACAATGATGTGGACACATTGGCCAACAACATCAAAGAAGTGCTAACGACAGCAGCAGAAGAAACATTAGGAAGAAGCAGAACAAAGAAACAACCCTGGGTGACAAATGAGGTTCTTGACCTCTGCGACAAAAGAAGAGAACTTAAGAAACAAAAGTTCACAAGTCAAGAAGCTTACAAGAAGTACATGGATAGCCACAGAGAAGTGAGGAAAAAGATGAGAGAAGCCAAAGAAGCGTGGATAGAAGAACAATGCAACAACATCGAAGCTGGAATGACCAAGGGAAACAGCAAAACAGCTTACGACACTTTGAAAGCACTAACGAAAACCACACAGCCTAAAGCCTCTGTTATTGAAGACAAAGAAGGAAATCTTTTAACGGAAAACAATGCCATCCTCCGACGCTGGACAGAATACTGTGAGGGATTGTACAACTACCCACTACGCCCAGATACCAACATAGTTTCTGACAAACCCCCTGAACACCAAGATAAAGACCCACCAATACTAAGGTGTGAAGTAGATGCAGCTATTAGACAATTGAAGAAGGGGAAGTCCCCTGGAATCGATAACATCCCAGCTGAACTCATAAAAAATGGAGGGAATGAAACAGCAAGGCGATTCACAGAACTTTGTCAGAAGATCCACGACACCAAAGAATGGCCAAAAGAATGGACACAGTCTCTTGTAATACCCCTGCCAAAGAAAGGAAACCTCAAACAATGCCAGAACTACAGAACCATCAGTCTCATAAGTCATCCTAGCAAGATCATGCTGCAGGTAGTCCTCAACAGACTGAAAAACCAAGCGGAAAAACTCCTGGCAGAAGAACAAGCGGGCTTTAGACCAAAACGCAGCACAATGGAACAAATTTTCAATCTGAGAATTCTGATAGAGAAGCATCTCCAACACCAAAAAGACTTGTACCACAATTTCATAGACTTCAAAAAGGCCTTTGACAGGGTATGGCATGACGGCCTCTGGCAAGTACTCAGGCACTTCAACATTGACAGCTGTCTAATTGAAGTCATCAAAGCTCTGTACGAGAACGCAGAAAGTGCAGTTTTTATGAATAATCACGTGGGCGAGTTCTTCAAGACCACGGTTGGGGTTCGCCAGGGCTGCCTTCTCTCACCTGTACTCTTCAACCTCTTCCTCGAAAACATCATGACAGAGACACTGCAAAACCACCACACTTCCATCTCCATTGGTGGAAGACCCCTTTGCAACCTCAGATTTGCAGATGACATTGACCTCATGGGCAGCAGCAAACAAGAACTGCAAATCCTCACAGACAATTTAACAGATCGAGCGAGCGCATACGGCATGGAGGTCAGTACAGAGAAATCAAAGATCATGGTCAACAGCGCAAGTAATGACATCACGGAAATAAAGATGAATGGAGAAACACTAGAAGAGGTGAGCCAATTCAAATACTTAGGCTCCATCCTAACAAAAGATGGCACATCAAACAATGAAGTGAAAGCTCGCATTGCAACAGCAACATCTGCTCTAGTCAGACTCGAGAAGATCATCAGAAGCAACAACATCAGCTTCTGCACCAAATACCACCTTTACAAATCCCTCGTGATATCTATCCTCCTATATGGCTGTGAATCATGGACTCTGACAGCAGAGTTAGAGAGGAGAATCCAAGCATTCGAGAACAAGTGCCACAGAAGACTCCTCAAAATATCATACAAAGAACACAAGACCAATAACTATGTGAAAGAAGAAATCAAAAAGCGTGTGGGCCCCCAAGAGCCTTTGCTCTCCACCATAAAGAGGAGAAAGCTGATGTGGTTTGGTCACACCACAAGACACAACACCCTAGCAAAAACCATCCTGCAAGGAACAGTTGAGGGCAAGAGAAGAAGAGGCCGCCAAAAGAAATCATGGGTTGACAACATCAAAGACTGGACCGCCCAACCCCTGCAACACCTCCTACTAGCCACACAGGATCGTGAAGCATGGAAAAAGATCTCTGCTGCGTCTTCTCTCATGTCCCCCCTACGTCCTTTGGGACATGGGACTGAGTGAGTGAGTGAGTGAAAAGAACCCGCGGCAACAAGAGGGTTGTCCCTGGCAAAATTCTGTAGAAAAAAGCCACTCTGATAGGGAAACAAATAGGCTACAGTTGCAGCCAGGAAAAAGGAAAAAAAAAATGGGTGGCGCTGCACTTGTAGCGACGCTCTCTCCCGGCGGAGAGCAGCCCGAATTTCACGCAGAGAAATTGCTGTGACATGAAGTGGTACATGTATAAATAAATATATAACTAAAATAAGTATTGACATAGGCCTACACTTTTTTCATCGGTCCCTTGCTCTGAGAAGGGACTATCCTTAATGATATTCGCAACTGATAATTTCAAGTAAAAATAAAGAAAATTCGTGACGAACCATAAAACGGCGACACAGTCCAAATTCAGTAAAATCTCATCGCAATTGCTAGACCTACTACTGTTCATCCTAGTCCTTGAACTTCTGGTTTTGTCTTTGTTATTGTGACTACCATACTGCCTTTGCAAGCTCCTTGAGACCACAGCGCACGCAGGGAGGATGTATAGACTATGCTTTTATGACAGTTTATGCACTGACACGAACTGACCTTGGGACCGTGTCCGGATCTGATCAGGCCGTGCTTGTTGTGGTGGTGATTAGGCCTATATTAAATGTTCCACGTGCTGGTTAATTTTACAGGTTAATTAAATGCATCTGATTATTTTTTCTTTCTTTTTGTTCCTCGGCTAGAATTTGGAGGTTGTTTACCAATGGTGGGATTTTGCGTACGGGACCGGTTTTGCCCACCATGAAAGTAGCCGCATTTCGGCTTCGGGGATGTATGCTGGGTATGTTCGTGCTTCTCTAATCCACCCAACGCTGACATGAATGATGGGATCTTTAACGTGCATATCTGATCTTCTGCGTGTATATTATACGCGAAGGGAATTAAGGCACTGGCAGGTCTGCGTTTGAAGAGCCATGTAGATCTATAATTCCCCACCCTTAATTCTCTAGACGCCTCCGGGATTTGAACCCACGACTTCGTGGAGTATTCGTATTGAAGTCGAACGGTCTTAACCACTTGGCTACGTCCGTCACTTCTGGTTAAACTCCGTTCTATGCGTCATAGGGGCTACCACAGGGAACTACCGGGTGGGACTGAGGTAGTGTGTTCAATTCTTGTCAGAGCCAGAGATATAAGTATTAGTTTAGTTGTGTTGTCATATCATGTCATTTCATATCATAGGCCTAATCAGTTGCATTGTATCAGATCAGATCAGATCATATCATATCATATAATATAATATCATATCATATCATATCATATCATATAGGCCTATCACACATTGTCGCATTGTATTAGTATGGAGCCAACCACTTTTAGTCACGGCAGATTTCTCTGCGTGAAATTAGTCTTGCTTTATGCCGGGGATAGCTCGTCAACACACGAGCCGTGCCGCTCCACTTTTGTTTGTTTGTTTGTTTTTAATGATTACTTTCGTATTTGAGTGCGAATCTATTTCTCTTTACGGGTGGTGTTTGTGACCAGAAAATGTTTACTAGGGGCGATTCTCCTTTTAATGTAGACTCTTTCCTGCGAGTGCACACACACACACACACACACACACACACACAACACACACACACACACACAGAGGAGGGGGGGGGAAGAGAGAGAGGCTTATATACACACGTACGCGTTCACACACACACACACACACACACACACACACACACACACACACACACACACACACACACACACACACACACACACAAAACACGAGATTTGGTGTAGGCTATCTATTTTATTTTCTTGTGGCCTGACAATGAACATCACAGAGTTTTCTTAAACATGGACTAGTACCTTTAAAAAACAAATTATTTCTTTATTTTTGTTATATATACATATATATAAATATATTAAAAATGGACTGGTACTGCTACCTCTCCTCTCACCCTCCATATCCTTCTTTTTCCTATCTGGGTGTGTTTGGGTAATGGCCAATTAAGACAAAAGAAATCGAGCATACAGCTGTGCTCATGTAGCTTTTACACGAGTACCAGACAGGGCAAGGTGGCCACCAGAGAGTCAGTTCCATCACACACAGTCAGTGGTGCTACATCTTGTGATCCAACGTCGTAAGTAACCCAACTTGTTCACAATAACACACACACACACACACACACACACACAACACACACACACACACACACACACACACACACACAGGTATGCATGCACGCACGCACACACACACATAGGCACGCACGCGTGCACGCACGCACACACACGCACATTTCGCATACACACTCACGCGCGCGTGCATGCAAACACACACACACACACAACACACAACACACCACAACACACACACACACACCACACTACATGGCTTTGGCTATGTATGGAACATACAGGATATTGGAAACGTAGGCTACCTTGCTCCTTGTCTGAACGGAGGGTGGATAGCCTAGTGGTCAGAACATTCCGCTGGCAATTTGAAGACCCGGGTTCGAGTCCGGTCGAGGAAATTTTCTTCCTGGAGTTAACATCAGTGCTGACTCCACTCTCCCCAAAAGTCCTTCGGATGAGACTTTAAACCGAGGCCCCGTGTGCGAACGCACGCAGAACATCTTGCGCACACGTTAAATCCTGTTCCGCTTTTCGTAAGAGTAGGCCATCGTGTGCCGGTGGGAACAGATGACAATATTTACAAAACTGCATACACACGGGGACCGGATGAAAAAAAGCACATGATTGCTTATTCCATTATCCTCGATATAAAAGAATAAATAAATAAATAAATAAAATTTAAGCAATGACTAAACGATACACTTTGTCAAGGATGGCATGATTCCCTTTCATCACACACTGATTAGCCTACCTCATATAGGCTACCTAGGGCCGGTCAGATTTACGTTAACACCGACGTGCAATTGAAGAGCTGTTTGCATAGCTTGCACTTGCGTTGCTTTCAGCGCCTGGGCTTTATCACAGTTCTTGATTAAACCATTGATGCTGGGGGCAACAGCAAAGTGAGAGGCTGTATGATCAGTGGCTTTCCCACTCATGGAATTCCACTTTACAACTTAGTCTTTAGTGATCGACTTTGACTCTCTGACTAGGCGGTTTGACTTGCACAGTCTTTATGTACTGCAGCCCTGGGGGCTAGTTGGTCTTTGGAGAACATCTCCAATGCTGACTGTCCTTATGCCTTCTTGGCCGAGAGAGTGGGGATGTACTTTGGGCAAGGCATCTCCACTGTCATCAAATTTCTGCCCAGATTCGGAAACAGCAGCTGCCTCCTCTGTTGTTTTGGAGGTCATCGCCGAACACAACGGACAAACAAACGCATTGCTTTAATTATTGTGTTATTTTTAGGAGCCAAGCTGGGTGACTTGCCGATACCGCAGTCGGATTTCTCCGCTGGGACTTCAATACAACCAAAGCAAAACGAAAAAAAAAAACTTTCAACAAAAACACCGTGGTCTTGAGTGTTTAACTACGGTGCAACAAGTTATTAAGTAACAATATACCCACGGAACTTTTTTTTTTTTTTTTTTTTTTCAAAATTGCTATGTTCATTACAGAGTAATTAAAACTTAGAAACAGAACCATTCCTGCCTCATAGTTTAGAACGTTCTCCGGAATGATACAGAAACCTTTGTTACTGTGCCTACACTGCACTGAAGGTCTGTTGTGTAACTTAATAGCTCACCATATAGGCTATTCATATCTCCTGCTAATACGGGGTAACTCCACCCCCACCCCCCAGTAGTTATTGTTATTGGTATTGTCACACACACACACACACACACACACACACACACAACACACACACACAACACAACACAACACACACACACACACACACACACACACACACACACACACACACACACACACATAGGCCAACACACAAACGTGTGTGTGTGTGCGCACACACACACACACACACACCACACACACTTAAAACTTGTCCCGCTTTTCGGAAGAGTAGACTTTCGTGAGGCGGTGAGAACGGGTGTACGGGGACTTGATGTAACCCCCCCAAAAAAAACAAACAAACAAACACAAAACAAACACATGGGTGCTTATTCTATTTTCCAAGAAATTAAAGAATAGATAAGTCTATAGACAGATAAATAAGCGCGACACAACACAACTCAATACAAAAACACACAGACACAGACACACTGTATGCACTATTAGAATAAACCCAGTGCTTTCCACTGCAGCAGGCCGAAAATTACTTAGTGAAACATACATGGCGTGCTGCAACACTGAGTTAGGCCCTATAACTTTGTTTTGGTATTAGCCTAATGGGATAGATTAATTCGCGTTTTCGGTCAAGGTGCCGCAGTGCTTAGCGTGCGCAATTGTCATCAATAGGGCTTGACTGGCAGTTCTTTTATTTGACGTCTGCTCATTATAGGTGATATTGGACGGTTGACTGGCAGTCACCGTGGTGTGTGTGTGTGTGTGTGTGTGTGTGTGTGCGCGTTATATGCATTTCTTTTCCCAGTGTGTATGTTCGTGCCTGCACCTTTCTCTTTAGGCCTAATGCATTTGCCCCTGTTCTCTCTTGCGGATTTCGACCCTTGTGTCAGGTCGACTGACGGTCCATGGTGGGCGTGTCTAATTGCGCATTTGACATCAGAGAGCCTAATGGAAGAGAACAAATCTATGATTTGCATAAAACTATTTTGTGCATGTATTGTACCTTGTGATTCGAAGTACAACAACAAAAAAATTAAACTTCCAATTTGTCTTGCGAAATGCACCGATCTGTTCTTGGGAGTGTTTATAGATCAGGACTTGCGCTTATTTCCCTTTGGAAAGGAAATGACATCACGATCACTTGCCACGGATCGTCGAACTACTTTTCTGTAATAATCACTGCGCGTATTCGGAACTCAATTTATGTACACATATTAATCTGTGTCGTTTTTTGTTCGACATTAAGTTATATTAAATGTTTTCTTGAATGTATATATCATTTAATAAATGAGTCGAAATATGAACCGGCATATTAAACAATGTATGGGGAACTATGTTGTTGTCGCGTCTAATTACTTCGTTGAGTTCCAGAAGCCATCTTGGTTCATAGTCGTCTGCAGACGGTCAATAAATTTGGGACATTCAGTATTGAAGCTTAAAATTATCGGTAAGTTTGTATTTTGATATAATGATAATACTACATTTATTAACTAGAATATAATTGTATTCATCGTATCTGGCTGAAGGCTGCAGTGTGATCTGATAATGCTGACCCACCTACCACCTTGCCACTGTCGTATGCTAAACAGCAAGTGGATACCACAGGTGAAACGGGGTTGCTAAATTGTCGTTGCCATACTTACGTAACAATCTAAGGAGTAAGTCTTGTCACTTCATCAATATCTCATCTGTATCATAATTGTATTTTGGAATGCGTTTTTGATTGTCGATAACTGTGCATCAGTAGCTGTGTGAACTGTTGTTGATCATCTTGTTTAGACAGCAGACGATGAATCAGAATCACAGCAAAATGATCATTTTCTCTCCTTTCCATTGTTGAACATTTCATGAAAATACTATACTTATTATTTTGCTAAGTATATTTTATCTTTTGCAGTACTAACAAGTGTATGCACTATGTAAAGACTTACAAATCGAAGTGTGATGCGACATACATAGCTCTGTTGACAGATGTTCAGTTATCTTTGGGCCAAAATATGAGGTCATTGACATGAAGATAAAAAGAAAATTTGGTTGCTTCATTTTCACAAAATGAAGAAATGCAAAAGTAAATACTAGTAGTGATCACTAAATCTAATAGATGTGAATAGCATTTGAGCTGACAAACTAAACATGTATTTAAACACCAGTCTCTGTGCTGTGTACCATAAAGGAAAATAAAACTAAAAGAGAAATAACATTCAGTATAGACTTGTACAGTAATAGCACTTTTGTGATGTTCCCGGGAAAAAACTGAAAGACATCAGAATTTATAACAAGAAAAGTCGTGTTGTTTGTACGGTTAAATTATGTTAATTGTATCAGTGTATACAGTGTATGCATACATGTGTATTTTACTATAGCCTACATAAATAGTGTCAACACACATAGTGACATACACTTACACACTACACACACACACACACACACACACACACACACACACACACACCACACACCCACACACACACACACACACACACACACATCACACACACTACACACACACACACACACCATCAACACACACACACACACACACACACACACAACACACACACACACACACACACACACACACCACACACACACACACACACACACACACACACACACACACTCTACTCACTCTCTCTCTCTCCTCTCTCTCACATCACTACACACACACACATACACACACACACACACACACACACACACACACACAACACACACACATACACAACATACACATACACACACATACACACTCTCTGTATTATCTAAAAATGCTAAATTAAAGCAGGCTGTTAGGATCATACAATAATTTAGTTAATGTATTATATAATTATGTCACACTGATTGCTTTTACTTAGTGGATTAAAAAAAGTAATTTTGAGATGAAATTGAAAAGTATTATTGATCTTGGCATCAGCGACAAACAGGTTTCTTTTGGTTAAAAAAAACAAAAAAAATCAAAACTGACAGGGAATATAGGCTCTGTAAGACTGTATTCTATTTGTCCCCCCCCCCCCAAAAAAAAAAAAAAAAAAATAAAAGCTGGCTGATCCATACAATTCAGATTCTGCCACAACTGAGTTATCTGTGTATACTGTATAGTCAAAAAAGGAGAGAGAATGATTGGTGATGAAAACATAATTAGCCTTATTTAGTTTTTCTCCCCATGTCCTCCCATATCCCCTCCCACCCCCCTTCATTAGCAGTTTTGAATTAACATGATGTTTAATTTCTACTTTGTTTCTCTTCCGATTTGTTTCTTTTTCTCTTAGCTGTTGCTGTGAAGAGGGAGTTTTGTAAAAAAAAAGAAAAAAAAGTGTGGTATGCCCTTGACCTTAACTTATTTTTGGTTTTCCTCCTCAGGTTTTGCCCTTTAAAATTCCCCCAAAACTTGCAGCCCATTTTCTTGTTGTTTACTCAAGGACAATGGTTGAAATAGAATTCCAGCTTAAATATGAGATGAAGTACGCCTTGATCATATTAAGCGAAAGCGCTGCAGTAAAGGTAGTTTTTGAATTAAAAAAATCTTAAAATTGTTTATTCAAAAAGTAAGTAGGCTTTGTGTGTGTGTGTGTGTGTGTGTGTGTGTGTGTGTGTGTGTGTGTGTGTGTGTGTGTGTGTGTGTGTGTGTGTGTGAGAGAGAGAGAGAGAGAGAGAGAGAGAGAGAGAGAGAGAGAGAGAGAGAGAGAGAGAGAGGACAAAATTTACTTTGTTTCACCGAGTTGGTGCTCAGTGGTGGCCTTGGACTCCACAAAGCCAAAATGATATGTGTGCTAGGGTACTACTACTTATAATGGCAACTTGGTCTGAGCGAATAATAGTATTATTTATAAAAATCCAGTTACTGTGTTCATTGGAGTAGATTGCTGCAGCAGACTTTAAAAAACCCCCCAACAAACTTAACACTTTTTAGCTGTTGTTGATGGTATAGGCTCTGTAAAGTCATGTTTGTCTTGTAAACTTAAACTTTCAACAAATAGGTTACACACGTACACACACACACACACACACACACACACACACACACACACAACACACACACACCCATGCATGCCCGCACACATGCCTGCATGCACACACACACATACACACACACATGCATGCATGCACCTTCCAAAGTTCCTTCCCCCAACACGCACAATTTTTTTTTATACAGTGTAGACTAACTTTTTTCTGACTTTGCACAAGTGGCTGTTTGCAAATTTAGCTCCACAGTGCACACTGCTAAAAAAACTCCTGCAGGTACTTAAACTTGTGTGGACATTTAAAAACCAAAGTAGCTGGTCTTAAGTAGTTAAAGCTTAAAAATACATTCTCACAGTCTGGCACATAGTCAGACTTAAGAGTTAAGTTCATCTAGATGTTCACGGTCACTAGCAATGCAAAAAACAAAGCAATCCTCTACTTTAGATTTTTCCCATCTGGCTTATGTGTACGTAGTGTGTGGTGTATCATTAAATGGCTGTTAAAAAATGGACAGGCTCAACAGATATAATTAGTTGCAGTTTCTTTTTGACCAGGTTTAACATCTTGATCTAGTTAGCAACTGACAAATCACTTAATGGTACCATACATTTGGTGTATATTGTCTGCTACTGAAAATGGTTTTGCAGCGTCAGCTTTCTTGAATCATTTTAAGTATTCAACTCTATGTGAACAAATATTCAAGGTGGTTACAAAATAATGAAAAGATAAATGAATTAAACGTGTAAAGAAAATCATAGTCATTCACGGGACATACAGTAAGCTGTGAAGCTGAGTTGAGCCAGTCTCATTACATACTACTAGAAAACTGCCGCCATTGCTACCTCAGCAGGGAGTTGTGCTGGTAATGGCTGCAGGAAGAGAGAAAACACATGCTGTGTAAGGAACTATTGAGTGATATGAGATACGAGTGAAGCTATTAGAATGGGAGAGATTTGGAAAAACTTGAATTTGAAACTCAAATAAGAAACTTTTTATTTATGGGTTGATTTTTCTTTTCTTTTTTAAGAATATATTAAAAATTCAATAATTAAAAAAAAAAATAAAGCTTTAAGATATCTGAGAAGGGAATTGAAAAAATGGAGAGGTGTTATGAATGTGTTTGCTTTTTTGTGTTATTCATTTATTGTTTATTTTCAGTGTATTTTTTTTTCTGTTTTGACTTTGTTTTGGTTAGTTTCATTTTGTTTCGTTATTTTTGTTTCGCTTCTGTCTTCCATTCTAACTGCTTGTTTTTCACAGTGGGCTTTAAGAGAAATTCATGAAAAAGTGTATTGGTATGAGTCTTTAATCTTTCACAGCATTAGTAATTTTGTTTTTTGCAATGGGAATTACAGTGCAGTTCGAGATTTGTAAGGTTTAACTTGACATTTTGATGAAGGTAGCCTCATGCTGAGCTTTTTCCTTGAACTTTTATAGATTAGGTGGAAAGAAGGTTTGAAGGAACCAGTTTTAATCTGGAATAAGTCCCCAGAATTTGAATTCTGTTGTGAGGTGGATAACTAACGTTTGGCATGAATCATTAGCAAAGTGACTTCAGCACATTAAATTGTCTTACTGAGGCGAGATATCATGTTACACTGTATTAGTATGCCAGGATGAAATGAGCATTCAGTTTTTAGAAACAGTGATGCTCAGTCATGTCCAGATGAATTACAAGTTTAAATTAAGTAAATGGTTTTCCACCTATGCCTATGGGTTTGTTTTAGGGAAAGGTCGTAGACTAGAGAGAGAATGAGTGATCATGGGGTTGGAAAGAGGTGTCAGTTTTCGAGATGTTCAATCTTGTTCAGGTGAATCACAAGTTTAAACTTAAGTTCATGATTATTCACCTCGAATGGGTTTGGTTTAGGGAAAGATCGTAATTGAGAGAAAATGAATGATCATGGGAATTTAAAGACTAAAAGGTGTCAGTTTTTGAAGTTTTCAAATAATTTTTTTTATGCTGTTGTAATTGAAAAAGGGGAAAAAAATGAATGGTATTTTTTGGAGAGCAGTGCGATAATGAGAATGACCATTATAGGACAAGAGGATTTTATATAAGAATACATGTTTATGAACTGAGGGGAAAAATGCGCTTATGTCATGATAACTGTGTGTTCCCTTGTGTGCATGACTGAGAATGTATGTGCATGTGTGTATGTATGTGTGTGTGTGCGTGTGTGCATACATGCACTTCTGATCTGTGTGTAGTCTATGTGCTTCTGTTGTAACTGTAATGATTACTCTACTTCAATATCTTTGCAAAACTTTTTATTTTGTTTTAGTTTTTGGGACCAGAAAGTTGATGCCTGGTTAAAACAAAATAGAATTGACCGTACGAATACCTGTGCTAACTTTTTTATTTCAACAGAGTAAACGGGACTTCTCATTTCACGCTTGTTATGAATTTCGGTGTAAGTTTGTGCAGCTTTTTGTTTTTATGTTCAATTTTTGTTTTTTTCAATTTCTTTGTGGATGCATGGAAACCCTGATTTTTGTATTCTATGTATGCATGCATATTGATTGCTAATGTATATTTATCTCTGTAATGCCTGGCAATAGGGGAAGAAAGTTCAGCTTATTCATTGTAGATTTTTGAGGGAGTGTTAATATTAGTATTTTAATTTCTTCTTTGCTTAAATAATATAGCCTCATGCTTAACAGTGTACATCATTTAATTCATGGAGCAGTTTTTTTCCTTTTACATCATTACATTTTGCTCAGTTTTGGTGTGTAGGTTAGTACTATTACTACTACTAATTATGCACCTAAAAAGGTGAAACTTTGAAAGCACAGATCAGCACATTAAATAATAATGGTATTTTGGTTCTCATCAAGTATGTGTGTTTCAGGCAGCTGCATTCCTGTTTTATGCTCGAGTCAGCAGAATGTGATGCCATCATTATGTTCTAGTTTCTGTCATTATTGTCTTCTAAGTTCTACCTTGAAACAGTTTAGAAACAAACCAGTCAGAAGCATCTTTTGAGATAAAACAGGTCGCTGGTATCGTTTTTATCCAGAAATCGTAACATTTTGGGCTTAAAACTCCTTTTCCCCTGATTTGTCCCCTTCCCCCCAAAAAACCCCAAACAAAAACAAAACAAAACAAAAACAAACCCAACACTAAAAGCAAAAGAGCACAAATCCCCCCCCCCCAAAAAAAAAACCCCACCCCCACCTCCCCCCCCCCCCCCCCCCAAAAAAAACCCATCAAAAAAACACCCAAACAAAAACACAAACAAATACCAAACCAACAGCAAATCAGCACACACACACACACACACACACACACACACACACACACACACACACACACACACACACACACACACACACACACAGAGTCCCATGGAGGAACAATACACAAACCTGAGAAATGTAAGAAATAACTGAAGATGGACCCTAATTCATGCTAATCATCATTAGAAAGATAATTTTAAAAAGTACAGTAGTGAAAGAGCTTGATTAAAAAAACCCAACAGATATGATGTCGGAAAAAATCATGAATAGTAATTAGTATGTAAGTGTAAATTTAACATGAAATTTTCTTGCAGGTTGTAAGAGAAGTCTGACTGGGATCAGTTGTGTAAGTTATGTCAGTATCTAGGCAAAAAAAAAAGATGCCTATTTCTGCTACAAACAGAAGAGATGAATTATGAGGCATGCACAAGAAAGTAATTGCACCATTAGCGATAAATTACAAAAGCAGTCAAAAGTCGACCATTATATTTGGTAATTGCTTAGTGATGAAAACAAAAGCAGTAAAACAGCAACCATTATATTTAAGTCAAAAGCAGAGTATGCAAACAAGAAAGAAAAGGTTAATTATTAAATTTAATACAGTTTTGAGTCATTTTGGGGACTACAGTGATAGCCTTGTACAGCATAAGGACTTCCAAGATTCTCCTGCCAACTCTTTTAAAAATTTTCATCGTAGGGTCTTCCAGACTCCCTAAATGAAGTGAATATGACATGAGTGATGGCATGTAAAAAGTCTTTGACTGTAAAAAGCCCTGCAAGCACAAACAAGTCTTTTACTGTAGGAAGCCATGTATGCCCAAACTGATCTGACGGTAGAAAGCCTTGCATGCACTGATACAGACACAGGCATACCTATTGCCTGCTCTGTGCAACACACACACACACACACACATACAGAGATAGGTCTACACAAAAACAGGACATATTTATATTATTTGAGCACACACACGCACGACACGCACGCTTGCACGCACTGCATGCATAGGGCAACTTTGTGCACACATGCAGTCACATATTCATATTCACTTATAAATGCATGCATGTTCAACATCCACTTGTATGTACAGAAGTACCTCTCCCTCCTTCCCTCTTTCAAACGCACAAAACACACAACACAAACACACACACACCACACCATGCATGTAACTGTACACATTCACATACTCACCCACCCTTCCACCCATCCAGCTTCTCAGAGTATGCAAATTTTTCAGGAGAATTGTATGAATACAGGGTCATTGATTGTTAATATATCATTTATGGTATAAAAATAAAGGAGTTTGCAATGTTTTAAGTCTAAATCATCATTATTCCAAATGACATTGTCGTACATAAAAAAGTGATTAAGTGTTTAGTATAACTATAAATCCTGGAAAAGTGGAAAATATTGCTGTAATATTTAAAGGAGGATCATGGAAAAAAGAAGTAAGTTAAAAGTATTCAGCTCAGATGGAAAAAAAAATCATTATGGTGAAGACATTTTTTTTTAAGGAAAAATCACATGAATCACTGTGATTACTTATTTTGTTTTGAATGCTCTATGCTCTACAATCCTCTATGACCTAAATGTCTGTAATGTTAGCTGAAGTATAGCTTTGCTAATTTGTATTTTAAAAAAAAAGCACAAATTCAATATTGGTTTCATTTTAATTTATTTTGTGTAATTTAAGCAGAAAACTAAGCCTTGTGCCAGCTTAGTTGGTGTCTATATTTCAAAATTATTTTTTCAGATGTAAGAGACCAAAGCAAAACAGATTAAAAAAAAGCACAATATTGTCTTTTTGTTGAAGAATAAGTGTAAAACAAGTCCATTTTCTGTATGTAGTGCATTTACTGAATTCATGATATATAATTATTCAGCTATGCTATTCACTTGTGATTATGAAAAATACATTTGTCAGCAACCACAGGTATCAGTAATGTAATTAGTACTGTCACTTGTTCTGTCAGTTTGGTGGTGGTTGCACAGATGGTGTGTATTGTTTGAGCAGTGGTATAATTCTGGTCTCAGTGAAACATAGCATGAGATTCAAGGTTGCAGATTATACATTCAATATGTTTCATGTGTATATTCTGACATTTCTCTGTGTGTGTGTGCATGTGCGTGTGAGCGAATGTGTGTGCGTGTGCACATGCAGGCGTGCATGTCTGTGCATGTATGCATGTGTGCTTGTGCATGCACACCCCATGTTGATGTTTGTTTGGTGAGATGCAGTGTGTATGTGTGTGTGCGTGTGCGTGTGTGCTTGAGCACATAGTAGTGAAGACAGTGCAACTTCAGTAAGCTGCTAGAGAGAGAGAGAGAGAGAGAGAGAGAGAGAGAGAGAGAGAGAGAGAGAGAGAGAGAGAGAGAGTGAGTCACCAAAAATACCCTTGTAGATTCATATGCTAGTGGAAATTGTTTTCAGTGGGAATGTACTGCAATATGCAAGTAACAATGCTATTCTGTAATACTTGACTTTTTTTGGGTTCAATTCTTGTTGTTTGATCTATTTTTAAGATTGAAAGGGCTTAAAAAATGTTTAACTTTCTATCTAAAATCTGAAGGACAAGTTTTAATATTTGCTTTAAAACTTTAAGGGGGGGATTTTGAATAGAACCAGGTGCATATTTGCAGCATAACGATCTGGTATGATGGACAAATTAGATTTGCTATAAAGTGCATTAATCGTTCATGATAGCAGAGCGTAAGACAGGTAGACCGCCTGCAGCTTTTTACTAAATTTAAGGATTTTGTGGAAATTTCACAGGCATTACTGCACTTATTTTCTGGTTGAATGGTAGCAGTGGAAAAAAAAGTGTGTGCACATACACACATGTGTGCAAGCATGCGTAAGAGTGCATGCATGCATGCGTGCGTGTGTGTGTGTGTTGTGTGTGTGTGTGTGTTGTGTGTGTGTGTGTGTGTTTTTGTGTGTGTGTGTATGTGTGTGCATGCGCGCACGTGCACGCGCACGCGCACGCGCACATGTGCATGCCCTCCTGTTGTGATGTGTATGTATGGAACTTGTTGTGTGGTCACAAATATCAATTTGTTATATGTAGGCTACATGTTATGTTATATTATTTTTCTGTTTCTTTGCAAGTTTACCAGTGGCGAAATTTTGCATATGATATGCAGACATTTTTACTCACCATAAAGGTAGCCAGCCACAGTTCATATTCAGGGTTGGTGGCTAAACATGACACCAATAAGCAATATTGTATACACGCATTTTTCAAAATGTTGTCATGTATTCTTATGGGCATGAGATGTCCAACTCTTCTGAAAGGTGGAATGAGTTGTAACGTGTGTGCAAGATGCTCTGCATACATTCACACATGGGGCCTTGTATTATAGTCTCACTTGAAGAACTTTAGGTACTAATGTTAACTCAGGATAAAATATCCCTAATCGGGCGCCTTTATGGTGGCTCGATCCCAGACCATCAGATCACAAGCATAGTAGATCACAGCTTTTTTTTTTGTCTCCTTCAGTCTCTTTGTCTCTGCCTTTGGTATCTGTCTTTCTCAGTTTCTGTCTGTCTTTCTGTCTGTCTGTTTTTCTGTCTTTGTGTCTGTATTGTCTGTCTGTCTGTTTTCCTTGAGAAATTTTCTCAATAACAAATGCCCAGTGGGGTGAAGAGGCTGCTTGCTGAGCAGTCTTTTTCTCTTCTGTGTTCACAGATCTATGCCTATATGTTATGACTCATGGAAGTGTGTGACATACAACACTAGAAATTATCAGCTGTTAGTGTTTGGTGTCATGTGCCAGCTTGTGTAACACAGTTGATTTTGCACGGATCTGTCTTTACCTGGTTTCCCTTGTATCAGCCAGGCCGTTTGCTCTCCTAGTGTTATTTTGGTGCAAACAGCAATGATATGTTTGTCATGTGATGTCTGTGGTTCATTTGTTCAGTGTTAATTGTGGTAATCTTGCTGATATGTCTAGCCCCGTCTTGTTATTTCTGTAACTGAGCTTGAGAGCACATTGAGTAAATACTAAATTTGCTATGCACTGCCATTTCTGTTATTATTTTATTGTCATGATGAATTGTACCATGGGTATTTGCCTTCATGAAGCCCACTTTGTGACTGCATTTTTTTGTATTTCAGCTACTGCGTGTTGTAAATTGCATTTTACTGTGCAAGTTCAGGATTTTGGCATCCAGTGTTAGGGTCCATGTATATTTCACAGGTTGTGGCCCATGTACACTGTACAGGTTGTGGAAATTGAAATGGTAGCTTTATGAAAAGGTTTTGATATAAATATCTTCAATGGAAAAGCATGCATTCTGCCCATTGTATGATGATTTGAAGTCTTTCCATGTCAGTAGCCAGTTACTTGGTTTAAGTTTGTAACTTTTAGTTGTGTTTTCATAAGTTCATCATTTGGTGGCCAAGTTCTACTTGTTTTTTTTTGTTTTGTTTTTAAACAATCCTCATTTTGAAATTCTGAAAATTGTTGACAGCAACATTTACCGAAGCTGTGATGACAGCTGAAAAGATTTGTTTATTGAAAGAACTGTTTAGCTAAGCATTAATAGATTATTTGAAAGAGTGCAAATGCTAAGATATATAGTGTCCAGATACTATTAATTTAAACTATTGAAATTTACAAAGCTGATATTTTTGTCAGTGAAATAAGATATTAATACTAGTTAATACAGGAGGCAGATGGCTTTAAACACTGTTGAGGTTCAGAATTTAGTCAGGGATATCAGCATTTCAGTCTAGGTCTACTCACCAGCTGCTCTACAGTCTTTTTTGTTGTGTAGAAGTGCTGTATTTCTGGTATATGTTCAGAGTTAAGCAGTGACATTATTTTAAAGTTAGGTTCAGGAACAATTGGTGACAATGATTGTGCAGAAATATACTTTATCTAAATCTATATGAAATTCTTATCTTATGCCCTGGAGTTTAGGTCCTATTATCAAAAACTGTTCTAGATCTTCAAGCAGTGTGTCATATAAATTTTGTCTGGTCTAACACATTGAAAATACAATCTTGAGTCATGCAAGACAGATTTTGTTTTGATTTGCTGGTTCATTAGATTGATACATGCACAATTGCTGCTTAAATAAAAAAACAACCAACCCCCCAAAAAACACAAAACAAAGCAAAACACACCCCCACACACAAACCAAACAAAACTTCAAAGAGGGAAAATCAAGTTGTTAACCACCTTGTAGTGTCCCTTTTAAAGTTTTATGATTAGAATAGAGACTCGCATGATTCTGCTGAAAATACTGGAAGTGAGTAAAATTTTGTTAAAAACTCCTCAGATATTTATCATTTTACCATCAAAACTTGTATTTCAGCCATCATCTGCAGACTTTAAACGTCTTTACCCAGCAATCCATCAGCAAAGTTCAACAAAATGCTTTCATCAGGGTGTCATGCTAGTCACCAGGCTTCCTGTTATCATTGCTTAGCATTTGAAATATTGCCAAATGGTAATACTTAGGGACATCTTCTTCCATTGAATGAGTCCCATCGACATGATGATTCTAACACTAAGTAAATACTATAAAAGTGTCAGTTTTACAGTATGCCTGGGGGAAAGAAGAGAGAAGGGGAGAGAGAGAGAGAGAGAGAGAGAGAGAGAGAGAGAGAGAGAGAGAGAGAGAGAGAGAGAGAGAGAGAGATTTTTTATTTTATTTTATTTTTATTTATTTTATTCTTTTATATCAAGGATAATGGATGAGTCATGAGTGTGTGTGTGTGTGTGTGTGTGTGTGTGTGTGTGTGTGTGTGTGTGTGTGTGTGTGTGTGTGTGTCCTTCAATGTAACATCTGTTCACTCTAAATGATGTTATTGCTACATTTACTTTGTACAAACAGTAAATATAGTTATAATAAGATACTGCTGTGTGTGGTGTGTGTGTGTGTGTGTGTGCGTGTGCGTACGTGCGTGTGCGTACAACTGTGTGTGTACACACATTCACATGCATGTGCATTCCAATGTGCATATTTTTATCTGTGATGGTGTAGCCTTTCTATTTGAATATGCTGGTGACTTAAATATCCTAGTAAAAGATACCGACTGGAAGATAGGAAGTATAATTTTCCTGTTTAGTAGAGGAGTTGATATACCTGTTTGCCTTAAAATAGACAAAATTCAAACAGAAACGAGTTTCTGCAGTAATCAGGATGAAAAGGCATGTTTTTAAGACCTAAAACGATCTGTGATTGATTACTGATTAAGAATTGCTTTTGAACCACATTTATGCGATTGTTACATTTATAATTTATGTTGCCAGCAAGAAACAACTTCCATTATAATTTGAGTGTGGCAAAATCTGAAATTGTATAGATTAGTAAAAAAAACCCACAACATCTGGTGTTAATTGAAGAACAGGGTTGTGC
>CM060330.1:11030161-11035161 GCA_030674155.1 Stramonita haemastoma
TTCATTGTTCACGTGTTATTTTTTACTTCCTTTAAAAAAAATTACTTCCAAAATTTTAACAATACCAGTATAGTAATTTTTCAAATGTTTTTGTTTCTTACATTTAAATAAAAGCAAAACAGCCTAAGTCCCTGCATGACTTTGTGGAAATAGGAAATGAAAGTCTAGCTCTATTACCCTTTTTTTTTTTGGTTGCAGAAGCCTTGAGCATGAACTTTCAAAACAAAAGCAGGGCATTTTTAGTTGCCTGTATGGGATATATTGTTTCTGTAAAGTCTATGAAAAGTGAGAGTTTTGTCCAGTAATAACTAGTTCATGCTGATGAGTTGTTCTGCTCATGTCTGCATCACTATACTTACATAGTCTTTTGTGATCTTGTTGTTCTGTTAATAACTGTGACCATGATGTTTTACAGTGATCTGGGGCATCAAACTCAGTACATCCAGAGTCTGGCACTGTGCACCATGGGAGCCATCTGTTCCACAGAGATGAGCAGGGACTTGGCAGGAGAGATAGAAAAGATGATCAAATCTTCAAATGCCTATATCAAGAAAAAGGTATGTTGTATGATGATTTCATTGTATTATAACACAGCTGTGATATTTTCATTTTGGGTATATATAATCCCCTCTTTCTCTTTTGTTCATATTTTAAAAGTTTTTGTTAAATTATTAATTTTTCTGTTTACTTATTTTGTAAAGAAACTGTCTATGATAGATATAAATCGTATAGTTTTGAGGTGATAAATTGGTAGCATTTGAAGAGATGCATTCAAAAAGATGATCCAGTTTTTAAGAGATGCGTACCACAAGAGGATAAATTGCTTGCTGGTAAAAGAGGGTGGTTTTTTTTTGTTTTTTTTTGTTTTTTTTGCTGATGAAAGAGTTATTTTCACCTGTAACATTTGTCAAGTCAGTGATGATGGTTTCTTTGTTTCAGGCCATTCTGTGTGCATTCCGTGTCATCCGCAAAGTGCCAGATCTGATGGAGATGTTCATCCCTGCCACACGATCTCTTTTGAATGAGAAAAACCATGGTGAGCGTTCTAGAACTGTTCATACGAGGTGTGATTTAAAAGCTTGAAATATGTTATAAAGCTAAGTCTGTAATATAGGAATTCTCACAGTGAAAGTAGAATTTGTGGAGTGAAATGGAGCTGATTGCCAAGACTGGAAGTAGTCACCCAGCTATCAAAAGGGATGGGATTTGAAAGGTAGCAAACAATATGAAATGCATGGTGGAAAGGGGATAATGTGTATGTATATAAAAAAAAAAAGTGTTGACAATAAAGCAATACATCAGTGTGCATATTTTATCTGTAGCTTTTTTTATTTTGGTTTTGTTTTATTTGTAGCTAAGTTTGTTAAGGTACTAGCAGGAAAAGAACAACATTTTGGTTGTGGGTTGCAGTATATGTTTACAGGTGTATTCGTAAAATCAATTCAGTAAGCGTAAAATGTACTTGAGTATCTTAATTTTCTTTCTTCAGTCTTCAGCTTGAAAAATCTGCATCTGAAGACAATAGTTTACTCTCAGCAGATATGTACTCAGATCATCAGTATATGTAGTGCAAATAATAACACTGTTAAAAATTTACCTGGTAAGAGTACCTAGATTTCGGAAAGTGAAGATTCATAATTTATTTTAATGAATGTGTAAGATATGTTTTCAGGTTAGTGACAAATGGTTGTATTAAGTTTTATGAAAGAGCACTAAAAAGAAAAAAAGTTTTTGAAAGACAGATTGAAGGTTTTTATGCCTGTAATAAAGTGCAATGACTGTTGTGTGCATCACATATATTTATGTATAAGTGTATATTTGAAATGAAAAAAAGTATATTTGAAATGAAAAAAGTATCTAAGGATTGATAATTAGCCCTATCAGCTCAGGAAGACTATTTCATTATTTCCTGCAGGGTAGGAAAATTGCATGTGGATGGCATTTTCGTAGGTGTGTGCTTAAGCTTAATTGGGTAGAGTGAGCAGAAAGAATACAAGTCTTGTTATTAGTCTTTACATCTATGAATTACAAAATTTCGACGAATTTTTTTTTTTATATTATATTGTTGTGCACAAGAGTTATTTTATTATTTAAAAAAAAAAAGTTTTTTCAATAGAGCTTCAAGGTTTATTAGTGGTGAAATTTTTGCAAATGCAACTGTCTCCCCCCACCCTCTAAATTTAGGTAGCCACATTCCAACTTTGGGGATAGATTTTTTAAGAAAATGGAAAATCAGAAAATAGTGCTGTTCTTATCGTATATTTGGGATGTGGGGAAAACATGGTAGGTAGGCAGCATATCAGTAAAACTGCCTGAAGTTGTAACTCCAAAATGTGTGTTTGTGTGTGTGTGCGCGTGCATGTGTGTGCAGGAGTGTTGTTGACGGCAGTGTGCCTCATCACAGAAATGTGTGAGAAGAGTCCGGACACTCTGCACCATTTCCGCAAGGTGAGTAGACTTGAACATCGTGGGTGGATTTTGCACATGAACAACCATGCTTAGAGAAACACTGCACTTCAGTAGCCAGCAAGCGAACATGCATTGTATGATCAGTTGTAGAAGCAAGCAAGAGCGCACACCGATTCACACACCTCCATTGATGAGAATTAGGGGACGCATAAACACAGCTTTACACACACGCAGGCACACACAGATTTGTTTGCATGTGCATTTAGATTTATGCACATGGTTCATAAACACATGCACATTTGCATGCTGACTTGCATATCTATGCAAATGCACCCTCTCATTCTTTGGTGGTGCAAGCCAAAAACAAGCAGTATAGGATCTTGATGCATGATATGTGGGTTGAGGATATTGCGGGGTTATAGGTATGTAAGAGACCTGTGCATTCTGTCATTTGTGTCTACCCAATATAACTTTTTTTTAAGATGGCATGTTTAATTCTGAGTGAAATCAGCTGGTAATTACAACAAAATCTGTAAGGCTTTGAGCACCATTTATTGTGTGTATACGGTGTGTGTGTGTGTGTGTGTGTGTGTGTGTGTGTGTGTGTGTGTGTGTGTGTGTGTGTGTGTGTGAGATTGACATGGAGTCTGTTGTAGTATAAAAGCCAGTAAAAAAAAAAGTCTTTACCAAACTGAATACTTCCCGTCATAATTTGTATCTTAGCATTGTTGCCCTGTTGTAAAAATTGTAAAAGGCTTTTTTTGTGTATAATCCAAGATTTGGCATAGATATGTATTTTCCCCACAGAGAGAGAGAGAGAGAGAGAGAGAGAGAGAGAGAGAGAGAGAGAGAGAGAGAGAGAGAGAGAGAGAGAGAGAGAGAGAGAGAGAGAGTGTTTTCACATTTCCCCCAATATCCAGTTGCATTGCATGTGAGTGCACATGTGTGCATTGGTCTGGATGAGATCATTTTATTTGTTTTTGTTCATTTTTTTTTTCTATTATGGTTGAGTTTTATCTACTGACAGAAAATTTCATGGTGTGAAAAAGTGTACATTTTGTCTGGTGATTTTTGACATGTTTCACAACATTGGTATCTTCTCTTGTGGAAAGTACCCCCCAAACAAATTCATATGATTATTTTTGACATGTTTATCCTCGGTATTCATATTGGCTTCTATGAAGGAATGAAAAATACATTTTTGTTTGCATTTGGTTCAAGGGAGTTTTCATAATTGAGGTAGGCTGATTTTCAAATGATATACCATGCATGATTGTTAATGTTAAGCAACAGAATGTGACAGTTTTTGTCCTCAAGTTTTGAGTTGATGTTTTATTTTAAAGTCAGTGTCTTTTTCTTTTTATGCCTTATCTGGCTTGCAGATAATGCCCCACTCTATGTTCCGCATTTGTTGGATTAAATATCCCAAAAATATTTTTTTTTAGAAGTAAGCACATTGACATTTTTAAGACAATTTGTGTTTGTATTTGTGTTCTTTTTGTTTAAAATGATTTAGGTGAAAGAGGTAGGCCTTTTGTTACCAGCAATTGCTTGTTTTGCGCTGTTTGTGTTTGTCCCTTTATTTTGTTTTTGAAGTGTATATGCTAGAACAGATAACAGAGGGGTAGGGTTGGCATGAGGAGGGAGAAACTGCATTCGATTGAAGCTCTTTAAAAGAGTTTTTGGTGATATTTTTCATTTTGAAAAAAAAAAGAAGTTTAGTTTATGTAGGCTTTTTTTCAAACTTTTTGGTAGTTCTTTGCAGTTTTATAGGATAGCAATGTTTTTAGAGAGAAGAAGATGGGGATGTATAGATCTTATGTTTCATATTTGCATGGTTGATTCACCCCAAATCGAAACAATGGATTGGAATTTGTAGCAGGTAAGGATAATGGATTTCACTCTGGAAAACTTACTTGGCATGGTTGAGTTCTTTTCCCCTGTCAGGAGTGACTACTCTTTTTTCTTTTCTTTTTACTGTCGCGGTAAATTGTGGAAGCAGTTTGCCTGCCCTTGAAAACTGTTGCTAGGTTTCCATCTGACAAGTTTTCAGAAAATCTGGATATCCAGTTTAAGAAATTGTGAAAGCAAAAGATGACTGAAGTTTTCAGTTTAAAACAGTTCATAGGTGGATTATGACATTTACTTGGTAACAACATGTCATGACTTCAAAAAAAAAATTCTTCAGATACAAATCATCAGAGATTTATTTACTCCTGAAAATCCAGGATTTACTTCCTTTACCTATTCACACTAGCTTTAAGAAAACAAAACAAAAAACAAAACAAATGTTAGATTAATGGTGCCAATCAGAAAACATGAACTGTATAGAAACCAAGGTGGGAACACCACAAAAATGTAAAGGTAATTTACAGAAAAAAAGGTGACTACTGACTGCTTTGAAAGGCTGATTATCATCAGCTTTTAAATGCTGACAGTTTCTAGCACAGAAAATGTCTGTGATGCATATGGAGTCACTGGCTTCCCATTCTGAAGAGATTGTTCAGTGGACATTAAAAGAGTGAAGTTTCAGTGGCCCTTGTAGAGTGAAGTGGTAAAACTGTTTGGTAAAACCCTCTTTATGACTATTG
>CM060330.1:11040161-11085161 GCA_030674155.1 Stramonita haemastoma
GTAAATGATAATTGCATAATGATTTGCTGGTCGGGAGGTCTGTTGATACAAACATTTTTTCACAATATATTTTGACAAATTCTATTCATACTTAGGGAAAACTGTTAAAAAGCGCTGAAGTTGAGATTTGTGGAATCACCTGTTTTTCCTAAAATTAAGATACTATGATCTAAGTGGATAAGCAGGCATTAAATTCAAGCTGATTAAAAATGCAAATATTACAGATATGTTGTCATGAATAACAAAGGTAAAAGCTTGTCAATGGCCATGGTTTAGAGTGGGTAGCAGATTTTATTTCCTAAAATCTTGATAATCATTTTATTTGATTTTTCTAAAACCCCCCATTATTCTTTCTTATTATGTTTAATGGGTTTTTTTGTTTTTGTTTGTATGCTGTATGAAGCTGTGATTGTATCATAATGTGTAAAATATGAAACAGATAAATATCAAGAAAAAATATCAAGGGATGGTCTTTAGAAATAGATTTTGGATAGGGGATAAACACTGTACCATTTTTTTTAGGAGGCTTATGTTGTCCTTTTTTTCCTTCATATTGCTCTTTTACTAGGTGGTTTGATAAATGAGAGAAAAACTTGAAGAACATACGAATACATATTTGTTTCAGCTGGTTCCACAACTGGTTCGAATTCTGAAGAACTTGATTATGGCTGGGTATTCTCCGGAACATGATGTGTCTGGTGTCAGTGATCCATTTCTGCAGGTGAGGTATTTGTGTGTGTGTGTGTGTGTGTGTGTGTGTGTGTGTGTGTACACGCATGCGTATTGGTGTCTGTTCTAAAGTGCTTGTTTTTGTGAAAGTGAATTTTCGAAAAAGTGTAATCTAGAAGTGTGTAAATTAATAGAATTAAAAAAAAAAAAAAATTTAATTTGGAAGTTAATATGATTTGTGACACAAAAGGAAAACAAAGACTTTGAAAAGATTCAAGATTCAAGATTTAATTTACCTTTGACCCTTCTTGGGGCATGGAGGATTTCAGAAAACAAAATCAACTGTAACATATATAATTTGCATTAATAGAATACGTTAATACACAGAATTTCACAGAAATAAAAATATAGTCAACCTTTCCATTAATGTCGTGCAATAAGAATAAAATGACTGTGATGGTTTTTCTCTGGTACAGGTGAAGATTCTGCGATTGCTTCGGATCCTGGGTAAAAATGACAATGAGGCCAGCGAAACCATGAATGACATCCTGGCACAGGTAAGGGCCATGAGGCGAATGATGTAGCTGTTTCATCTTTCTTTCTTCTTTCTTTTTTTTATATATTTTTTAAATTTTTTATTTTTTAAATATATTTTTTATTAAAGAAATGGTGTTGCACGCATGGTTGGCATATATTGCAAAGCATCAGAGTGAGGTTCTTTTGGAAAGAAAAGTATGTTGTTTTGGTTACATTTTAGAATCTTGCAGAAGTTGAGGAATTAACTGATGTTTGGGTGATGGCGTTCACATAGATCTGTCAGAATGGCTCTCTCTCGTCATTCATAACAGTTCATTCACTGTCATTGAAAAGGTTTATGCATGAGGATAAGACTGACTCTGTGTGTGTGTGTGTGTGTGTGTGTGTGTGTGTGTGTGTGTGTGTGTGTGTGTGTGTGTGTGTGTGTGTGTTATTTTTTATATTTATTTATTCTTTTATTTCGAGGGTAATGGAATAAGCACTCATGTGCTTTTTTTTATTATTATTATTATTTTTATAAAATACATCCAACCCCCATGTGTGTGTAAATCTTGTCATCTGTTTCCACCAGCACACAAGTGTGTGTGTGTGTGTGTGTGTGTGTGTGTGTGTGTGTGTGTGTGTGTGTGTGTGTGTGTGTGTGTGTGTGTTGTTTATAGAGACACCAGATAATTGATATAGTTCACTGTGGTACGTAGCGTGTGTGTGTGTGTGTGTGTGTGTGTGTGTGTGTGTGTGTGTGTGTGTGTGTGTGTGTGTGTGAGAGTGAGAGAGTGTGTGGTGTGTGTGTGTGTGTGTGTGTGTGTGTGTGTGTGTGTGTGTGGTGTGTGTGTGTGTGTGTGTGTGTGAGGGAGGGAGGGAGGGAGGTTGATAAAGGAGATTACCAGATAATTGATTACAAAGTTTCCTGCAACAGGTGGCCCCCGTGTGTGTGTGTGTGTGTGTGTGTGTGTGTGTGTGTGTGTGTGTGTGTGTGTGTGTGTGTGTGTGTGTGCGCGCGTGTGTGACTGGTGGTGGTGAAGGTGATGGGTGAGTGGATGTAGGTGTGTGTTTGTGTATAGGTATTATTGTTAATGTTTGCGGTGGGATAGAGATCGGATGGTAGGGTGGGTGGCTGTGTGATTGAGGAAGGGAAAGTGGAAAAATGGATGGAGAAACAGAGAAAGGGATGAAAGAAGAAGAAGAGAGAGAGAGAGAGAGAGAGAGAGAGAGAGAGAGAGAGAGAGAGAGAGAGAGAGAGAGAGAGGGGTGGGGGGGTATTGATGCAGTGTTAGCAGAGGATTGATGAGAGAGAGAGAGAGAGAGAGAGAGAGAGAGAGAGAGAGAGAGAGAGAGAGAGAGAGACACGTTGATGGGGAGTGTCAGCAGAGGATTGATGAAGAAGTGAACTGTGACAGGTGGCCACCAATACGGACACTAGCAAGAACGTGGGCCATGCCATCCTGTACGAAATTGTCCTGACCATCATGGGCATCCAGTCTGAGGCAGGACTGAGGGTGAGTGCACGCCCACACTTTGACTGACTTAGTTATTTTATATATTTTTTATTTATTTTCTTTTATACCGAGGATAATTTTTTACATCCAGTCTGAGGCAGGACTGAGGGTGAGTGGATTGACGCCCACAGCTTGACTGACTGACTGACTTATTTGATATATTTTTTATTTATTTTGTTCTTTTATACTGAGGATAATTTTTTTTTTACATCCAGTCTGAGGCGGAACTGAGGGTGAGTGGGACGCCCACAGCTTGACTGACTGTTATTTGGGGGTGACAGTGGGGTGTCGGTTTTTTTTTTGTGTGTGTGGGTTCTGGCCAGTCTGCTCCATTTTGTCTTTTTATTTTTCTGTGAGAACTGTGATGTAGGTGAGTATGGTCTTTGAGGGTGATGTGGAAGTATGGTACTTCTGTGTGTGTGTGTGTGTGTGTGTGTGTGTGTGTGTGTGTGTGTGTGTGTGTGTGTGTGTGTGTGTATTCGCATTGACTCGATAATGTTGATAGTTAAGTAGATGTAGTCTTGGGAAACAATGTTGTCACAAACTTATCTGTTGTTTAAATTACAAACTTTCCTACTGTTTGTGATCATAGCTTTTTAGGGATCCAGTTAAGTTAAATTTTATGTGCATGAGCATATTAGAACTGAGTTGAAAATTTTTTTTATATATAAAAAGCCTTTGATATTAGAATTAGAAATAGCAAGAACTAGATTGCTTTAGGAGGAGATATTTAAAGAAAGAGAAAATACATATATCCATTTATATAAAGGTAAAATTTTGGGGCTATCTTTGTTTATATGGCTTAACTGAAATTTAGGTTATTTCATGATGCGTTGACACTAAACATATTCTCTGTTAATCTTTTGCAGGTTTTAGCAGTGAACATCTTAGGAAGGTTTCTACTCAACAATGATAAAAATATTAGGTAAGTTTTTGTGTGTGTGGGTATTCTTGATAGTTTTGTTTTGTTTGATATTTTTTCTTAGTAGTATGCATACATGTGTGTGTGTGTGTGTGTGTGTGTGTGTGTGTGTGTGTGTGTGTGTGTGTGTTTTAGTTATTTATTTATTATTTTTATTTTATTCTTTTATATTGAGGATAATGGGATGTGTGTGTGTGTGTGTGTGTGTGTGTGTGTGTGTGTGTGTGTGTGTGTGTGTGTGTGTGTGTGTATAAATTTCATATTTGTTATGCCTAACATTTGTGGACGGTTGCATGCAAGTAAATGATTTGAATGCAATCGCTTTGATTTATTTACATGAGAAAAGATTCAGTGCTATAAAAATTCCATTATTATTATTGTTAGAAATGAAAATATTGTTTTTGCGAGAAAAGATTCAGCACTATAAAAATTCCATTGTTATTATTATTATTATTATTATTATTATAACTGAAAATATAATTATGGTTCTCACCCGACATTATGGTGTGCAGGTATGTAGCATTGAATACCCTCCTGCGCGTGGTGCAGGCAGACTACAACGCGGTACAGAGGCATCGCACCACCATCGTGGACTGTCTGAAGGACCCAGACGTTTCCATCAGAAAGTGAGTTTAAAAAAAAAAAATGTAAATTAAAATTTTTTTTAAATAATTTTTTTTTTTTTTAAGAGAGTGAGTTAGTTACTTAGCACCACACAGCAGTCAGTTTTACCCACTTTTAACTGCTCTCAGCAGCTAATCATTTTATCCCAGGCCAATTATAGCAGGAACTGACCACACTTGGACTAGGTAAAATGAAGGGGCATGCTAAATCTAGCACTCTTGATGTTAGATTTGTGCACTGTGGTTTCTTTCTCTGTCACCAGACGTGCCATGGAGCTGTCGTTTGCCTTGATCAACTCCAACAACATCCGCGGCATGATGAAGGAGTTGCTGCTCTTCCTGGAGATGTGTGACCCAGAGTTCAAGGCCGACTGCTGCTCCAACATCGTCATTGCTTCCGCCAAGTAAGTGACCCCAAGGGCAGAGTTTTTCCAGAGCTGCAGGGACAGTTTCAGCTTTTGTTTGTCTGTTGTTGTATTTTTAAGTCATTTTTCAGTCAGCAAGATATTTGAACACGGTATGAAGTAAGAGTCTTTTTTTATTTATTTATTTTTTTTTTAAGTCAAGAATCAGAAAAAAAAGAGGTAAGATTTCGAGTTTTCAGGGTTTCGAGAAAAAAAATGCGCAACAACAAGAACTTGGATCAGATAACTTTTATTCATGGAAGTAAAATTCAAGTAAGCACAAACTTAACCCTAGTAGCGCTGAAATAACGGCAGCGGTACTAGGTGCTGCTGGCTGAATTAACAGCAGCCATTGTTGATTTGCAGTAGGGTGGGGTCAAACAACTCCTGATATTGATATGTAAAACTAAACTAAGTGTGTAAAGTTGTAAATCACTGGAAAGCTTAGATAACAAGCTTTTAAAAGAGTGAAATTTTATAGCAGCATGTAGTGTTTATGATAATGTAAAAAATAAATAAAGTTTAAAAACTGCGCGTGCACTACCAGTCACTGTTGCGATGTCGGTGATCCAGATCGATTTTAACACGATATGCAATGTTGTTGCGGTGCAAAAATGTCATGATTCGATAAATACTGTCTCTTGACATATGTTTTGAAAAAATAAAGAGCTTCCGTGGCTTTATCGGTTGTCAAATACTCAGAAAAGTCCAGCGAAATGATCGACGCGATCGCGATCGTCATGGCGGTGAACACTTATTTCGTGCGAACTGGCGGCGTTCTATGACGAAAATACGACAATCGCTTGATTTCGTGTGATGCAAAGTACTCGACAGCATATAGAAATGACTTAAAAACAGTTATTTCGAAGCCGTGTTGCGTTAAAATAAAGTAAAACAATGTATGACATCGAAATCGCCCGGTAGCTATGAAGTGCTTTGGACAAAACTTAGCACCGCTCGATTCAGTCCGATCGCGATCAATTTTTCCGAAGTTTTTCAAAAATATTTCACAATCCTTACCTTATCGTCTCTATTATCGTTTAATTCAACCAAATCCAGCCTCTAAAACTCCTCATCGCCGTCAATATCGTCGAAAAACTCGAAAAATACTTCGAGTGATACGAGCGTAAACACTTTGCCGCCATTTTGTTTTCAGGCGATCGACAGTCGTCCAAAAAAAATAAAAAATACACCTCTAAACCAATCAGAATCCTCGTTGCTTGCGACTGCGGACGACCTTCACACCATTTCTGCGGCCCTACAATGGCCTTCACGTTCATTGGATGACCTTTGAAAGCGAAAGAAAGCCTTCAATTATGATCACCGACGTCATCCCGGAATATTCCGGGAGCCGCCAGAAATGCTGCACTACGTCACTCCGGAGTAATCCGGGAACAGCGCTACTAGGGTTAAGCCCCTTGAGAAGTTGTTTTTGTGTGCTTTTTTAATATATTTTTTAAAATACTTTTATGGATTATGCAGTGCAGATAATTCAGTTCATGTTTCACATAGAAAGGACGAAAACATCAGAAGTTTATGGATGGTTGGTTCTCTTAGCTTTATGCTGATCTGTGTTCTTTCATGTTGTTGTTTGTCTTTGTCCTGTTGTTATGAATGTTGTGTTTTGCAGTGCTGATATGAATTTTTTTTATTGTTGCAGATACTCACCCAACAAACGGTGGCATATAGACACAGTCCTGAAGGTGTTGACCACGGTGAGTCTTGTTAAATTTTTTATTATTATTTATTTATTATTTAAAATTAAAATTTTTTAAAATTTATTTGTTTTCCCCACGGTGAGTCACTAACGCTAACAGCAGCTCCCCTGTGGGGATGTCAGGGGCTTGTCAGTATAAAGAGCATCCCCACCTTCTGGAAATTCTGTGCCAGAAATTTCCTCTTTTCTATTACTCTTTTTGTTTCTGTATTGCTACTTTAAATTTTTTTAAAACTTGAAGACAAGAACAGATAGGACGATATGTCAGATAAATATTTTTGTGTTTTTAAGATTAAAATCCTGTTTTTGTATTTATACTTGAGTATTACTATTTTCCATGTTTTTTTTCAAATCATATGGGGGAAAATAATAATATGGTGTTTTAAAAAAAATATTAAAAAAAATTATTTCTACATTTTTTATTTCATTTATTTTATCTTATTTTTTATTTTTATTTTTTTATCTATTTATTTTTTATTTATTTATTATTAAAAAAAATTATTATATAAAAACAGTCAAGGTGTTATTCAAATGTTTTTTGCTTTTGTTGTTTTCAGGCTGGGAACTACATTCGCAGCGACGTGGTGACGGTGACGATACAGTTGATAGCAGAGACGGCGTCATTACACGCCTACTCTGTGCAGCAGCTGTTCCGGGCCATGCAGGCCAGCTATGCTCAACAGCCCCTCGTGCAGGTGGCCTCCTGGTGCATCGGAGAATACGGAGACCAGCTCTTCTCCGCCAACGTGGAGGATGAAGAACCTCTGCAGGTAAGCTTTTTTTTTGTTTTTTTTAAATTAAAATTTTTAAAATTTATTTATTTGATTTATTATTTAATTTTTAAATTTTTATTTTTATTTTTATTTTTTTTTATGTAGGCAAGCCTTGCCTTGGTTTTGTTTTCCTCCTCTCAGTGCTTGAAATTGATTTCTTTTGGTATGATTTGCTTCGATTGACAACCCCCCCCCTCCCCCCCCACCCCCCCAAAAAAAGCCGACAACAAAACAAAACAAAAAAAAACCCCACAAAAAAGATTTGGCTGTGATGATTTCATGCGTTGGGTTTAAAATTTATATATATATAAATTGCGTGCGTGCGTGTGTAAATGTATGTGTATGTATAAATGTACATATGCATAGATATTTACAGACATGTATATCTATACACATTTGTCTGCAGGTAACGGAGGACGAGGTGATTGACATGCTGGAGCGGATAGTGGGCAGCGCCAACTCGTCTGTGGTGACCAAGGAGTACGCCATCACTGCCCTCATGAAGCTGTCCTCCCGATTCACCATCACTGTCCAGTGAGTACAGGGGAACAGGCACAGTTATTTATTTATTATTTTTTATATTTATTCTTTTCTATCGAGGATAATGGAATAAGCACACTTCGGGCTTTATGTTGCCTTCACAGCTAGCTGTCCGCTTCTCTCTCTCAGCTGCTAATTAATCTACCCACTTTCAGCTCCTCTCAGCTGCTAAGTAATCCTTTTTCAGCTCCTCTCAGCTGCTAATTAATCCACCCACTTTCATCTCCTCTCAGCTGCTAATTAATCCATCCACTTACAGCTCCTCTCAACTGCTAGTTAATCCATCCCATTGTACCCAAGCTGGGGTCAGCTGGTGCTATTTATAGCAGGAACTGATCACACTTGGACATGTAAAAGGAGAGGGTATGCTAAATTTAGCACTCTTGATTGAGTGATGTTGGATTTGTGCGCTGTGCCCTCTCTCTGGGTGTTTTGGAAAATTGCTGGAGTTCTTTGGTTTTGGTTTTACAGTGAATGGTCTTTGTTTTGGTTTTTTTTATTTTTTAAAATTTTATTTAGAATTGACTTGTCTTCAAAGTTGCTGGACATCAGATTAGTTAAAAAGTTAAAGTCTGTCCCGAGCCTAAGGCTCATCAGGCCGGTGCTTATCCCGGTTTCTGTGGCGTTAAGCGACTGAGAGTCATAGACTCCCCCCTGGATAGGACGCCAGTCTATCGCAGGGTTAACCCCCAACACAAGGTTGGTACCCCTTTTACACCTGGGTGGGGTGAGAAAATAGCCGTAAAGTGCCTTTTCCAAGGGCACAACGCCATAGCCGAAAGCTGGGATCGAACCCGCAACCTTTAGATTACGAGTCCAACGCCCTAACCACTAGCTACAGCGGCGGCTGGACATCAGATTATGGATGTTCTATTTTGCTAGTTGTTTTTTGTTTGGGTTTTTTTCTCATTTTCGTTTCTCATTTGCTTGTCTTCAAAACCCATTGAAGATGAGATTGTTACTGTTTTTAAGGCAGATTGGAGAACGGCTTTTCACACAGAAGTTTACCCTTCACTCACAGAGGGATAAGAAGGGTTGTTGTGAACTTGTGTACTTAAGAGTCAGGACGCTGTTAGGAGTTGAAAGCTTCAGTGTACAGAAGTTAACTGTCAGTCAGCATTTACTAAGCAGATCCAGCAGATGTGTCAACAAAGTCCATTTGTTCCCCCTCCCCTTTTAGTGTTATTGTAGCTGCAGCTTGGCTATGTGGTGGGCAGGCAGTGGGATGTAGTTGAACTAAAAGAGCTTTTAGAAAGTAGGAGATATAATTTTTTGTTAGCACTGTGAATGATGTTTACAGATCTTTTTAAAAAAAAAAATTTTTTATTATTATTTTTTTTTTAAATGTGTTTTATGTTTACAGATCTTGATACCAGTGTATATATATATATATGAACCACAAATAAATTTTGATACTGTTGTGTATGTGCAGACGGATACGTGCGATCATGACTCATTACGGCAGTAGTACCAACATGGAGCTGCAGCAGCGATCTGTGGAGTACACCAGCCTTTTCAAAACCTTTGATCACCTCAGGTGAGGCTTCACACCTTGTGCTGAAAGGGGGTGGGGAGGTTGGGGAAAGTTGCGTTATCATCTGTTGTTAACCTGGTTGTAAGCTTTAATAATTGGTTTGATGATGATAATGGCTTTACTTGAATGAGGTTGGTTTTTCATTTATGAAAAGTTGAAATAACTCATAACTCAGCAACTTTTAAAATTTTATTTTATACCACTTTATGTAACAGCAGATTTCTTTGCATGAAATTCAGGCTGCTCTCCCCGGGGAGAGCGCGTCGCCACAAGTGCAGCGCCTACCCATTATTATTTTTTTTCCCCTCAGGGATAGTGTCTATGCCAGGCCAGGATGGCGGAGCCTGGCAGTCCAGTGCCGCTGGGTCGGTTTGTGTGTTGTGTTGGGACACCTTTACCTTTAACCTTTGTTATACATGAGGTGTGGTTGTTGGTGATGTGTGCAGACCAGCGTTGCTGGAGCACATGCCCCTGATTGAGACCCACCACCACACCCTGGAGAACGGACTGGACAAGGAGGAGGACGACTTGCTAGGGGGAGACCCTGTGGCCCGCACCAACCAGCAGAACCTGCAGCAACAGCAGCAGCAGCAGCCACAGCAGCAGCAGCAGGTGAGAATGTTTGTTTGTCCTGTGTGTGTGTGTGTGTGTGTGTGTGTGTGTGGTGTGTGTGTGTGTGTGTGTGGTGTGTGTGTGTGTGTGTGTGTGTGTGTGTGTGTGTGTGTGTGTGTGTGTGTGTGTGTGTGTGGTGGTGGTGGTGGTGGTGGTGGTGGTGGTGGTGGGAGGAGGTGTAGTCTTCTGTATATATGTGTGCGTGTAGTGTGGTTTTAAAAACAAAAAAATCTACTCATTGTTTGATTTTTTGTTTTTATTTTTATATATATTTTTATTTATTTATTATTATTATTTTTTTGTGTAGTATGTGTGAGTGTGTGTGTGTGTGTGTGTGCGTGCGTGCGTGCGTGTGCGTGCGTGCGTGTGTGCGTGCTTGTATGTATGTATGTATATATGTACGTATCTATGTATCTATGTATATATATATCTATGTATATATCTATGTCCGTACACACAGACGGGTAACATACTGGAGATCCTGGAGAACGGGCAGACAGGCACCCCCAGCGAATCCTCCAAGCTGGGGGGAGCTGCAGACCTGCTAGTGGACCTGTTGGGTGACCTGGGTCCCCCCCAGCCCCTGCCCAACAACACCGTGCCTGCTGTCCCTGCTGGCCCCCTCGACGGCTTCCTCTCCCCCTCCTCCCCCATCTCCCCCACCAACAACGTCATCAATGGCACTGCCGCAGGTAGGGAGGGGTTGGGTAATGAATGAGTTGAAAAGTCAGTCAGGTGGTAGTGAATGAGTTGAAAAGTCAGTCAGGTGGTAGTGAATGAATGAGTTGAAAAGTCAGTCAGGTGGTCGTGAATGAGTTGAAAAGTCAGTCAGGTGGTAGTGGATATGTTGAAAAGTCAGTCAGGTGGTCGTGAATGAATAGTTGAAAGTCAGTCAGGTGTCGTGAATGAGTTGAAAAGTCAGTCAGGTGGTCGTGAATGATAGTTGAAAAGTCAGTCAGGTGGTCGTGAATGAGTTGAAAAGTCAGTCAGGTGGTAGTGAATGAGTTGAAAAGTCAGTCAGGTGGTAGTGAATGAGTTGAAAAGTCAGTCAGGTGGTAGTGAATGAGTTGAAAAGTCAGTCAGGTGGTAGTGAATGAGTTGAAAAGTCAGTCAGGTGGTAGTGAATGAGTTGAAAAGTTAGTCAGGTGGTAGTGAATGAGTTGAAAAGTAGTCAGGTGGTAGTGAATGAGTTGAAAAGTCAGTCAGGTGGTAGTGAATGAGTTGAAAAGTCAGTCAGGTGGTAGTGAATGAGTTGAAAAGTCAGTCAGGTGGTAGTGAATGAGTTGAAAAGTCAGTCAGGTGGTAGTGAATGAGTTGAAAAGTCAGTCAGGTGGTAGTGAATGAGTTGAAAAGTCAGTCAGGTGGTAGTGAATGAGTTGAAAAGTCAGTCAGGTGGTAGTGATGAGTGAATACGTGTTAGATGAAAGTCAGTCAGGTGGTAGTGAATGAATGAGTTGAAAAGTCAGTCAGGCATGTTTAGAATTTTTTACCTGGGAAATAATCTTTCCCTTTGATCCGCCAGTGGCTGTGAATAGTAGTAGGAGTTGAAAAGTCTGGTCAGGCATGTTTAGAGTTTTTTTTACCTGGGATCTGATCTGCTAGTGGCTGTGCAGAGAAGAAAAAAATCCTGTGCAAAAGAAAAGCTTGCTATCATCGCGCACTTCTATGCACGCATGCATGCACTAAAACACGTATGCAGAGACACACATAAGTGACAACTTTCTCGAAGCAAATGACTTTAAAAAAACAACAACAAAAAAACCAAAAAAAACCTATGTAACAAAACCACCAGAAACTATTTATTTATCTATACCACTTTATGTATTTATCTATACCACTTTATGTATTTATCTATACCTCTTTATGTATTTATCTATACGACTTTATGTATTTATCTATACCACTTTATGGATGTATATATATATTGTAGTTTATGGTTCTCTCTCTGTGTGTGGCAGGCACCCCCATGACGGCGTTTGACAAGAACGGTCTGTCCATCCAGTTCCTGTGTGAGCGTGACCAGAAGAAGCCCACCACCACCCTGATCAACATGGCCGCCTCCAACACCACCCCCTTCCCCATGACAGAGTTTGTGTTTCAGGCAGCAGTGCCAAAGGTCAGCCCGGCATTTTTATTTTTTAAAAATTTATTTTATTCTTTTATATTGAGGATAATGGGATAAGCACTCATGTGCTTTTTTTTTTTATCCAGTCCCCGTGTGTATGCAGTTGTGTAAATATTTGTCGTCTGTTCCCACTGGCACGCAATGGCCTACTCTTACGAAAAGCGGAAGGGAATTTAACGTGTGCCCAAGATGTTCTGCGTGTGTTTGCACATGGGGCCTCGATTTATAGTCTCATCCGAAAGACTTTTAGGGAGAGTGGAGTTAGCACTGATGTTAACTCCAGGGGAAAAATCCCCTCCATTGGGAATCGAACTCGGGTTGTCAAATTGCCAGCGCAGTGTTCTGACCTCTAGGCTATCCCGTCCCCCAACTGGCGTAAATTCGCATGACCATTTGCATACGTTTTACTTGGCATTTTGTAATTGTTTCGTCAAGTCAAGTCAAGTTTGTGCTGATACCGGCACTTGTGTGATCAAGCTGGTTGCTGTGTCAATTTATTTATTTATTTTAGTTCTTTTATATTTATTTTATGTATTTATTCTTTTAATAAATAAATATATATTGGTATCAAGTGAGATCAAGCCATTTTCCCCCCACCTGGATTGTGGCAGTTTGTTAAAAAGAGACATTGTTTTCTTTGCTTACCTTTTTTTTTTTTCTCTCTCTGATTTAAAAAAAAAAATCTTATTTAACCAGAAGCAAATGCTGCCTCCACTGTTTTAAAAAAAAAAAATCTGATTATGAGAATATTGTGTTTTGATGTCACTCTGAAATGTAAAGTTAGAAATTGGTGCAAAAAGTTTGAGGACATTTGAAATTTATTCTAAGACAAACTCTTTGATACAAATACCTGTTGGCTGCTGAAGTGATGAGATAACTCATTGGCAGTATTGTCCATACTTTGTTGACATTGCGATGAGATAACTTACCACTGAGTTACCCAAATTTTTTACCTAGGCTTGTTTGTTTGGAAAATAATGTAAATGTAAAAATGGATGTGTTTAGTCATCTTCATTCATCAACTTTTTGTATTAAATGTACACATTTATGGGTGCTTATCCTGTAAAAAATTCCACAGAATGTTAAAAAGATACATAACTAACTATTCAGATATCACAGGCAGATGTGTTATACTTAAGCTATACATCCTAGGCAGCACAAAAGCTAACTTGTTGAAAGTGTCTGGAAGAAAGAGACCTTGTGTTCTGTATGCTACTTGTTATCAGTCTGGTGTTTGAAGAGAAAGTGAGTAATGTGTGTCCATGTGTGGGTTTTCAGTCATTCCAGCTGACACTGGAGTCTCCCTCAGGTAACCTCATTCCTGCAATGAACACTGGCAACCTCACGCAAGCCATCAGTGTCGACAATCCTCACAAGGTAGGTTGACCACATCATACGTAATTTCTTTCTTCTTTTGCAGGTAGTTTCTTCGTACAATCATTTGTGACGCTCCGCCACGAAATGAGTCGCTTAGCACATTACCCAATTTTGCTCTAGGAGCCATTAAAGGCAGGTAGGGGTCAAGTTGTCAATTTTGAGATTTTGATTAATTATTAAACTATATCCATTTATCTACCTTATAATGAAGTATCAAGGCATAATTTTTATCCCTTTTGCTTTTAAATGTGTTTTGAAAATACCCAAGCCCTCATTTTGACAACGTGTTACGAAAATAAACTTGTCCGTTTCTTATTTTGCCACTTCCTGTAGTCTATCATTTCAACTTGTAATAACTTTGCACAGAATTGTCCGATTTTCAATCTTTTTTTTGTATTTGATAGCCACTTTATTGTACATTGATAACATGTCAATAACTAAAAATTGACCTCATGTGCACTCCGTCTCATTATGTGGTGGAGCGTCACATTTGTAAATGCAGAAGTTTATCAATGGTTTCTGGATTTTCCACTTCAGATTTTAGTGCATGTGAAATTGTTCAGGTTTGATAATTGTGCATGTTCAAGTACCGAAAGTTCAAAATAATTATGAAGGAATTTGTGTACTGTGAAAACATTAATTGTCACACTTTATTCTGTCACACAAAAAGTTTAAAGTGTAGTGTGAACAAAGATCAGTGTGAAATTTCAGAGTAAAGATGTAAATGGAAAATTGGAGACATAAGATTTTAAAGCGCTTTTGCTTGTATTGTTTAAGGTAAAAACTAATGGATTTTAAATACTGAACAAGCTGATAACAATGCTTGTGCAGATATTTTTAAAGAAATGTTTTACACAGTATTTGTTACACTATCTCCTACATTGATAAAAGAACGGTCTCTGAAATTTATGAATTTCATTCTTTCTGCCAGGTTTTTATTCTGAGTGCTTATGTGCATATGTGTAAGAAAAGTTTTTTAGTAGGGAGATTATTTGATAATCCCCCCCCCCCCCCAAAAAAAAAGAGAAAATTTATGCAAACTGAACAAGCCCAAATCAATATTTAAAGCAGGAAAAAGCTGACATTTAAAATGGTTTTAATTGAGCAAAAAAAAAAAAAAGACTAATGATCATTGAATTTTGTTTTCAGCAACCCATCCGAATGCGCCTCAAAATCACATACAACCACAACGGCACGACAGTGAATGAGATGGCCGAAGTGAACTCCTTCTCGGCTTCCCTCTGGCAATAGTGACACGCTACAACAACGCATAGCAGCAGACAGGGACTGCCTGACGAAGTGTGCAGACAGGCACACAGTGTGATAACTGAACGTGGAATGAATGACCACCTGTGGACTGACTATACATACATACCTACCTACCTAACCTGTGTAGGAGGGAGAGATACGTCCCTCCTTTGTTTTTTTTCCATTCTGCGCCTGTACATAACCTGCAATGGGGGTGATGCTCTTCTTTACGGCCTTGTGGGGACAGGCGAGGTGAGACAGACAGACGTGTGCTGGTCATGCATGCATGCTCTGGATACACTGTGGGGAGGGAGAGCAGGGCCCACCTGAGAGTGTTCCTGGGGAAGCGGAACCCCAGTCACCAGCCTTCCTTCCTTCCACCCACCCACAGTGGAGACCAGCAGGAGATTGACTTAGGGTCTGGGATTGGGAGGTAGATTCCATGGCCAGGCTGGGGTTGTGTGGTGTGGGCATGTGTTGTTGAATGGAAGGAGTGAAAGACGGGTCTCTCTGTGTGTGGGCTTAGAGATTACCGGTTTATTCATCAATACAAAGGATCAGGGGGAGGGAGGGATGTGTTTGCTCATTCTTTGTTTTCTTATGTGCATGTGGATTATTTGGCACGAGTAAGATTTTCAGGCCAAGCTACTGCAAGGTTGTGCTGCATGTCGGGATAACATGTATTGTGCTAGCATCGGATACCGTACTTGAAGGTGGATGCCAATTTAGTGGAGGTTTTATTTTTTTTCTCACAGCAAGGATAAACAAAAAAAAAAAAGGGAGGACCATTTTCATGCTGCAATCATCCATCTTTGTGATTGTTGCCAGTACAGGTTTTCTGTTGTTGTGGACTGAATAATGCTTGGCTTGACGTGACTGTGAGATGATACAGAAGGAAGATAATGCTATATCAGGAGAAGGAAGATGATACTGTAGGGAACAAATACAGGAAGGTGCCTCGACTCTAGCTGCTTGGATGTAGGATACTGTTTCCATCTGGTGCTGCTTTACCATATCCTGCCGAGCCCTGAGGTGGTGTGATGCATAACGGAGAGAGAGAGAGAGAGAACAGGTGGGGAGAGATTACCTGTGCTCTAATACTGCCTGGACCCTGGTGAGTTATGTCTGCACAGGAGGGATGTATTTAATGCCTTCAATTGCTGCTTATCTGGTCACTGATTGGCTCTCGCCCAGCGTTCATGAAATTATACTTTTTTTTATATTCATACTCTCTGACCGTCTGTCTGGCTTGCTTGTACCCAGCAGGATTATTGTTGGAAGGGTACCTTTAGTTTTTTGACAGAATTTTTCCATTGAAAATGGTGAAACTGTCCTTCAGTTCCAGGTAAAGAAATCTGAGGCTTTCATGAGGATGTGAAGTTAACGTCCGGTAAAGTAACAATAACTTGTATAGCTCAGTCATTCAGAACTCTCGCATCATTAGAAATAAGTTTGATGCGAGTCGTTTTGGATGTGGGTCATATGTCAATATTTGTGGTCGCTTTGAAAGCTGGAAAAGGAGTGAAAGTTGATTTACAGTTGGGTTATGACAGCAATTTTGGAAGGAGATTGAGTGAAGTCTGCAACTGAATAGTCGGCAATGTATTTTCATGTGGGCTTTTGTGACTTTCCCCCCTGTGCTGCTATAAACATGTACAAGATGCATGTGCCATTTTCAAAAGGCATTTGAAGGGGTTTCTCCTGTCTTCTGTTGCCTTGCTAGGGTGCATGGTGTTGTTGACTGTTGCGTGCTTTCAGAAAAGGAGGTAGGTGGGATTTATTGATCGGTTTATTCTGGTTACCGTCCTGACAAAAAAAACTAGAGGAATAACTTTGGTTATAAAACTGTGATCTCCAGTAAAAGAGGGTTTGATTTAAAATGATGTATCAGAACTTCATTGAATGATATGAATTTTTGTACTGAAAAAGGGGCATGAAGATTTAAGAAAAAGTATGATCCGTTTGTGCTTGTATGACACGTTTCCTTTGCTAGAAAAGATGGTACTTTAAAAATGTGAAAATGCTGTATGTAGAAAACAAGTCGAGATTATATCTTTTGCTCACTATTCCAGTAGTGCTTGAAGTCACTAAACCATGGCCTTTTTTGTCTATAATCTAGTGTTTATAGAAAACTGAATTGTCTAGATGTACACAGTTTGAATCAGCATCATATTTAGCTGTACTCTGTTCATCATACACACAACTTAAAAACCTGTTACTTTTTTCTTCATTTTGTTGTGCTTTTATTCTTTCTACAGATGTTTGCAGATGTATTATAAAACATGCAAAATACAAAGAATGCATGGAAAACAAATTTTCTTGTAAGTAAAAAAACTTGGTAGTTTCACAGTATCACTTTCAGATAAACTGGTTATTATTTTTTTGATTCAAACAAGAAGGAAATATGCATATAAGATTTTTCTTAGACATTTTGTAACCAGCTTCAGTGGAGAGAGCATTTGGAGAGCCCCCCCCCCCACCCCCCATCTGTTTGTATGAAATTCACCTGTAGGCTTCATTGATTTTTATTGCCCAGTTCACCCAGAGGCCAGATCTGGGCTGACATTTCGTGAAGGATTGTTGTAGAGCTGTTCTCCCCCTTTAGGAAGTGCCCGTAAAGTTGTGGAATAAGTGCACGTCCTGCCATAGTGTAGAGGCCTGATGAACTAAAAAGAAAGGTTAAACTGATGGGATAGAGGAAAATCTGTCCTTGCGGGATAAAACAAGATGTGCCTAGATGTGCCCCTCAGCTTCACAATTGTGTGTTGTCCAAATCGTAATGCTTTCATGTGGTAATGTGTGGATGTCGGGAGTGCTTGTTTAACTTTCCAGAATGTATGGATGTTGGCTTGAACATATAAATTATGAGTTAAAATAGATTAACTTGTATAATTCGTGATTACTGATAACGATTTGAATATTATATAAAGTGTGTACCGATAAAAAACCGGTTCTGAGGTGGACCGCAAGAAATTATGGTGATCTTACAGGAACTTGAATACTTTATAATAAATTCTCTTTTGTGAATTCCTTTTGAATGTGGGTGGAGTTGTGGGTAAGGGTGATTAAAGCTCACTATGCTCCAGGAAGATTTCTATGAATTTGTTTTTATGGCCTTATTTTTTACGGACAGTATATATCTGATTTGAAATGTTCTGCACCCTATTGACTAGTGACATTGAAATGGGAAGCTGTTTTTGTTTGGACATAGCGGATAGGTCTAGATGGCCAGGTCTGGAGTGTGAAGTTGAATCACTAAGGTGAAGCACCAACTCGCCACATCAGAGTGGACTGTCTGGCTGACCTGGTAGTGTGCATCCAGTACAATTGGATGCTAGACAGAGAGTGGCTGCCTTACTGGTGGGCTTAAAACTAATCACATACTGAAAATTCTCAGTCCAGACCTCAAAGTTCAAGCCAAGGAATGAAGCTATTTGGGAAGGAGGACAAGCCAAAGGTTTCTTCATAGTTTCTGTAATATTGTACTTGTTCTGTTTTTTTCCCCCTTTGTTTGAAACGTGGAAGCTCAAGGGTGGAGGAATGTACCGGTACTGTAACAATCTGGATTCATGAGATACAGCAGTGTCCAGCAGCTGGCTTGTTCAGAATGGAGGGATTGTTCAGTAGTAGTTAGGAGGACTGCTCACCCAGTAGGCAAAACCAGATCTTTTCTCCTTTGTAAGTGTGTCAAACTGAGATCAGTGGTTTGTAAATGACATATCTTTGAAATTTGCACTATTGCGGAACATACCCAAAATTGAATTACCATAGGTTGATTATTTTAATGTACTTAATTTGCTGTTCTAGTCGCTCGTATCTATTATCTCATGAAATAGAATGCACGTCTTCAAAAAAAGAAAAGGCAAGAATTTATGTTTTAGGCTCTGGAGTGAATAGCCAGGTGCTGCATGGAGAAAGTAAGTATTTGAAGTAAAATATTCTGGAAAGAAAATATCACCAAGGATCAGAAATAGTTGCCAGTGGTATTGTGTGAACCTGCTGTATAAGAGCAATAAGTTTTGAAGTGAAGATGGATGATGGTCAGGATTTCTGGGCAGTTTTTGTCGGTTATATTTGGTTGTCTTTGAGACAGAGGGCTTTGTTGGACTCTAAACCATGACCTTGCAAGGAGGGACATATTTGTGCAGTCAAGTTCAGAGGACTGGTGTATTTTTTTCTTCTTTTTTTTTCATTAAAAAAAAAGAGTATTTTTTATTAACAAGCAAAAAGTAAAAGAATTTAATGTCTCACAGATAACATCACAGATAGACTATATTAATATTAAGGACTGATATTGAAAGTAGTGAGATGTGTCATTCAGTTAGCACAAAACTGCAACCATGCTGGCACGTGTGTGTTTCAGTTGAAATTACATCAGTTCTCCCCCCTTTTAATTTCTGTGGTGATGGTATTTTTCAGTGTATATTTCTAGGCAGATTATTTATATATGTGCACAAATCCTTGCGGCGGTTGTATTATGAAGGCCTCTGGTCACTCTGGCATTTTGTATATCCCTTCCCTCGCCCAGAGCATGTCACAATCCAGGCTTGAAGAAATCTTGTCAAATGTATTGCTTTACTTCTTTTCCAATATAAGCATTCCAGTTCTTGGTGGTATACTTCTGTTTCTAGTGTTCATGGAATATATTCTGTAACTGTACATAGACATCATTGACATAATGCATGGAATGATTTTTTGCGTATTTGTATTTTGAAGATGTATGTACTTTTGTTTATGGAACTGGCAAAAAAGACTGACGGAAGAGTGCTACGTTTGAGAGTGGTATGAAAGTTGAGAAAGTGGGATAATTTTGAAGTATTGCATCAGAACAAGTTGCTTATGGTCGATTTGTATGAACTGCACATTGAATAAATGAGAGGAAAATTGTATTTTTTTTGTGGACATACCGCTTGCATGTTGATTGAAATAAGGGGCGAAAATGTTTAATTGTAACCGCTGTACTCTTGAGGAAAATGGATTATGATTTTATTAAAAAATGGATCTCTTGGTTTGACTTGCAGTGATAAGACTGATCAATATTTTTAGTGTTACATTGTCAACATCATGTACCATGCATGGGTTCTCATTTTAGGGATTTGAAAGACTACAAACTGATGACCTGTGGGTGAACCCTGGCAGAGCATCTTTAACACACGTTATATAACCTGCTACACTTTTTGGAAGAGTAGGTTATTACATGCAGATGGACCGGATGGCAAAATATATTTTAAAAAAGCCTGTTCATTGTATAGATTTGATCCCTTTGGTTTGGGATTTTGGTTATTACGGCTTTACTAGCATATCCACTGGATGTAATAGTGAACATTCTTTGAAGGTTCTATTGTGGGAAGGAATGGATGTGTACTTAAGAGTTGACTGCTTTGAGCACTTTAATGGAGTTAGGGTAAGTGATAGTATTTAACACCAGTGCCAACTAAAAACAAAACAAAAAAAAAAAAACACATCAGTGCCGACTCCACTTCCCTCCAAATCCTTTGGATGAGACTATAAACCGAGGCCCTGTGTGCGAATGCACGCGGAACATCTTGCGCATACGTCAGATCCTGTTCCACTTTTAGTAAGAGTAGGCCATTGTGTGCCGATGGGAACAGATGACAAGATTTACAAAACTGCATACACACGGGACTGAAAGTAAAAAAGCACAGAGTGCTTATTCCATTATCCTTGATATAAAAGAATAATTTTTTTTTTTTCAAAATAGGGGAAAGTGTATCTAGGGCTTAATATCCTCCAGGGTCACACCACATGGGACATTTGCTGTCTTTATGCTGATAAACGGGGGAAGAGGGAAAGTGTTAGTATTTGACTGGGAAAGGGGGGGGGGGGGGGGGTTAGGTTCCATCTCTTGGGCCTAGTTGATGCTGAGAGATATTATGATAGTAAGCATAGAGTATAACCCTGTCTATAGTCTCAAAGCAGATGCACTTCCATAGCAGCAGCATTATCACATCATCCTCATCACCATATTCAGGTAATCTTTGGGTGGGGGTGGGGGGGTTAGGAGGCTAGAAATATAAGTTGGGGAAAGGAATGGAGAGTCTACAAAGCTATAGGCTGTTTCCTCCATCTTGATCCTTCTCCTGCCTTTTCTTTAGAAAGACTTAAAGAAGAACAATTCTCTTTCCATGCCAAACCAGATGCGCTGGGCCCGACTTGTCAGGCGCTTAAGGGCAGTGCAACATATTTTTTACTCATATGACAGACAACAGCAGTTACTGTCTCCAGTGTTCGACGAAGAAGGATTGTAGGGGACCTAGGAGGAACATGCACAACACACTATTTTCTTACAAACACTTTTTCTGTTTGCTCTCTCACTTTTTATTTCCAATATGGTGATACATAATCTGAAAGAAATACAATCATCACTCACTATATTTGTCTCACCTAAAAATAAAGTAACTAAGCATTCTTCATACTTCCATGTAACATTAACATTCTCCATACTACCATTAAAAAGCATTCTTCATACTACCATGTAACAAAGCATTCTTCATACACCATGTAACAAACATTCTTTATACTACCATAATTTTAAACAAAGCATTCTACATTACTAGTTATACCATGTAACTAAGCATTCTTCATACTTCCATGAACAAAGCACTCTTTTTACTACTTTTATTGATTTATTATTTATTTATACTATTTATCAAGGATAATGGAATAAGCACTCATGTGCTTTTTTACATCCAGTCCCATGTTTATGCGTTTTGTAAATCTTTCATCCCTTCCCACCAGCACACAATGGCCTACTCTTACAAAAAGCGGAACAGGATGTAACTCTTTGCAAGATGTTCTTCTGTATGCATTGGCACACGAGGGCCTCAGTTTATAATCTCACCCAAAGCATTCTTCATACTACCACATTAGCATTCTGTCTGCATAAAGCAGTGGTCTGTATTGTGTGTGAGACAAACATAACCTGCTGACCAGCACTTGCTGTGATCATTAACAGCCAGCACACGTATGCCATGTGGGTACACACCACGAGGTTGCATCAACTGAATGTACCAGAAGGGGGACGGGATAGCCTAGTGGTCAGAACATTGCACTCGCAATCTGATGACCTGGGTTTCGAATCCTGGTCGAGGGGATTTTTCCTCTGGAGTTAACATCAGTGCCGACTCCACTCTCCCCAAAATCCTTGGATGAGACTTTAAAACGAGGCCCTGTGTGCGAACGCACGCAAAACATCTTGCCCTACACGTTAAATCCTGTTCCCTTTTCATAAGAGTAGGCCATTGTGTGCCAGTGGGAACAGATGACATTTACAAACTGCATACACATGGGGACTGGATGTAAAAAAAGCACAAGAGTGCTTATTCCATTATCCTCGATATAAAAGAATAAATCAAATCAAAATGGCCAGCACATGCTGTGATCATTCAACAGCCAGCACATTTATGCCACGTGGGTACACACCAAGAGGTTGGCAGCCACTGATGAACCAGAAGCAGCGTACCAACTAAAGATAGCTACAACTGGGAGACAGGACAGGACACATCAAAATGGGAACAGGACCTCTTAATACATAGCTAGAGAAACATTTTAGAAATTTCATCAAGAGGGGGAAAAACAGCCTCAAAGTGCTAGCCCCCCCCCTCCCACCACACACCACACACACACACTCAAAGTGAGTTTTATCTTCTTTCCCCCAGAAAGTCATTCTTTGATGTGCAGACATCAGTCACAAAAGAAATTCACGAAAAAGTTTCCCCGTCAACTTCATTTATTTATTAAAAAAAAAAAAATGTATTATTATTTTTTCAGTCAACTGTTCCACTTTACCACTGGTACACTTTTACACTTAGCCTGCAGATTTTGCTTCATGTTGAAACATAAAGTTGGAAACCAATACAGAAAAAAAAAGATAGCATGACATGACCTTCCTGGGAGGAAAGAAGATATACCAGTGTAATGGCTGCCTCAGCTGCTGAAGAAGCTTTTTTTTATTTTTTTTTTTTTTTTTATGCTTGAAGAAGCTAGTTTTGCTACTTTCATCCTGTTTTATCTCGACAAAAAGGAGTCTGATTCTATGGTAGATCTAGTATAACAGCCCTCAAGAATTTTCACTGTTGTATGGCCTACCTACTGGCCCCCCCTTACATTAAAATCTCTTGTCACGGGTCAGGTGTAATGCCCTTTGTGAGTGGACCCAGCCTCCAACAGGCCTGTTTCCTTACTCATCAGCAGACCCTGAAATCTTGCGCACACAGTTAAATCCTGTTCCGCTTTTTGTAAGAGTAGGCCATTTGTGTGCCGATGGGAACAGATGTCAAGATTCACAAAACTGCATACACACGGGGACTCGATGTAAAAAAGCAACGAGTGCTTGTTCATTATCCTCATTGATATAAAATAGAAATGAATAAATAAATAAATAAAATAAAATAAAACCGTGCAAACTGGAGTTGATTCTACTTTCTCACACAGGAACAAATCAAAGTGAAGGTCAGCAGGGTTACAGCATTAGAGACTCCTTCCATCTTGGTGACCATCCAGTACAGACAACAATGATAGTGAAGCAATGTTAGGTACCTTGCACCCCAAACTAACAAGGCAGAACTAAACTGTGTACCAGAGGTCTCATAAGCTCAAGGCAAGCTCAGCTGAGATATAAGTCGACAAATCCAGAAATTAAAATTGACTAACCTTTGCATTCCGTTCTCTGCACAAACTGCCTAGTTGGGCATTTTCCTACGAAATAGGTAAGTGCCCATACCCTTGGCGGTTGTTCAGCGAGGTGTCAGAGCTATCAGTTATTTCTGGCCCATATAGGGTTCCCCATCTGGCCTGATAGAGCTTTACATTCCTGACCAAAGTAGGACAGTGTACGCAAATTAAGCTGGTAATAGCAATCGGGGGAACTGTTGAGAAGGCGTGTGCATGTCAATTATTTAATCCCTGCTCAGACGGACTAATGAGGGTAATGTGGTTCCATACACTGCCAAGGGCCTATGCTCGGAGCCCCATTTTTCCTACAGTGACAGCAATTATACAGAACACGGGATTTGTCAGAGTGACAGTGCATATTTGGCTACCTCATGAATTTGGCAATCACTGAACAAATACATTCTACCACAGTTTATACTACAAGATCTTTGAACATTGTAAGATGAAGGAAAGTTTTCACTTTAGCTGCAGTTGGTATCTGATATCTGTATGTACTTGTGTCCCTGGAATTCAGTCTTTGTCTCTGAAGCTACAAATAGGGGCAGGCAGTCCTGACTTTAAAAAAAAAAGAAAAACTTTGTTTAAATGAAACTGACTATAAAACATACTCAGAAATGACAGCTTTTCACATTCCATGAGTCTATCACAGGTAGGTGATGGTGATGGACAGAATACTCCACATGAAACTCAAAACCAGCACCTCTGCTTTACAGATGCTACTAGAATTCATGACTGGAGATTCATTCCGGGGACAGGATAGCCTAGTGGTCAGAACATTGCGCTGGCAATCTGACGACCGAGTTCAATTCTCCGGTCAAGGGGATTTTTCTCCTGGAGTTAACATCAGTGCTGACTCCACTCTCCCCAAAAGTCTTTCAGATGAGACTAAAACCGAAGGCCCCGTATGCGAAACCATGCAGAACATCTTGCGCACACATTAAATCCTGTTCTGCTTTTCGCAAGAGTAGGCCATTGTGTGCCAGTGGGAACAGATGACAACATTACACTGCATACACATGGGGACTGGATGAACAAAAGCACATGAGTGCTTATTCTATTATCCTCGACATAAAAAAAAAAAAAAAAAAAAAATTAAAATGAAAGGCAGTTCAAAGACACTTTTTTTACTCATTCAAAAATGAAGTTAAAAAACTGAACCACAATGTACTTTGGTATCATCAAGTTACCATTTTTATTTTTGTACTTCAAGGGGGGGAGGAGGGAGCTGGGTTTGTTTTCTGGAGAAATAAAGAGACTTTGGCTAGAACTGTTACTTGCAACTCTTCATATCCTGCCGTTACATGAAAAAAACCAACAAAAACCAACCCAAAAACAACAAATCCTAATAAAGGTCCTAGATATTTGGGCTGAAACTTATGGCTAGTACCTCTGCCTGTTTATAGGGAAAATAAAAAAACAACAAAAAACAAAAAAACAAAAAAAAAATAAAACAAACCTAAACAAAAGGCCTGTGCAGCCAGGTAAACAATACAATCCCTGTATATAAAATCAAAGCTACATCGATGGCAAAACTGCCAGTACAAGAAGAAACGGAATACACATGAAAACAACGTTGATATATGGACGGAGAGCTGGAGGTTTAAACCGGACTGTGGCGGGTCACAAGAGGTCAGACTGGAGGTCACCCAGGGCATGGGTCAGACGTTTGACCTTCTCCTCCATCCCTCGCTTGCTGTGCTCCGTCTCCCTCAGCAGTTCTCTCATCTCCTCCTCCACCATCACCACCTGTCCACACCATCATCTTCATCATCATCATCATCATCATCATCATCATCATCATCACCTTCATTAGAGTCAGCTGCAAGAACTGGGAACTACCATGTTAAAGTTGTGTCAAAATTTGCATTGTATGTGCATGCATTTTTCCTCTTTTTTTTTGTGCTAGTCAAATTTTTTCATGTTCACATGTAACCTGTTTAAATTGATTTGATTGTACAGCGCGGTGAGCCCGTGTTTTTGGGAATTCGCGCTACATAAGCCTCCATTTTATTATTATTATTATTGAATTAAGCCTCTTGCATTTAGATTCTCTGAACACAAACTGCCCCTAGGTTTCGCATTCCATCACGAAATTAGGTCAGGCACACATGCTCGCTCGCCTTTTCCTCTTACTAAGTACATACCAGCAGCTATAATTACTTCCATACTCTCAGCAGGGTTTCTAGCCTGATAGAGCTTTGACATGTGGTAGCAATTAGTAATGGCTTGATGGAAATCTACTGTGTGTAAATCCGGGGATTTGGCAAATCCCAGTTCAGGATTCGGGTGGGGGGGGGGGGGGGGGGGCAATTATTCAATCCTGGCAAATCCTGGTTCGGGACTAAGAGGGTTAATCATACTATGGAGAACAACTGCACTGTCCAGCACACAGTATGGTAGACCACTGATAAGAGCATATTTGTATGAGAAAGCTTTTTCTTTTTTTAATTTATTTTTTGTATGAGAAAGCTATTGATCCATATTCTTCACATTCCAATACAAAGCACAAGTATTATCAAGACAAGCCAGCACCCACGCAAAGTGACTGTGTAAACTAGTACTTTAAAACGTGATGTGGTTAACTGTTGTACTTTATAAGATGTGGTGTAATTAAACTTGTTGCATCATCTTTATTAAAAAAAAGTTATCCATCCAAGCGTTGCACATTCTTGCTGCTATTTTCTTTTGCTGTCTATGCTGTTATACATGTGCAACTGCATTCTGGTCACAAGATATCCATACCCAGTGTAGGGTTGTTATTGGTCTTTTTCGCCGCCGCTGTAGTCTAGTGGTTAGGGCGTTGGACTCGTAATCTAAAGGTTGCGGGTTCGATCCCAGCTTTCGGCTATGGCGTTGTGCCCTTGGAAAAGGCACTTAACGGCTATTTTCTCACCCCACCTAGGTGTAAAAGGGGTACCAACCTTGTGTTGGGGGTTAACCCTGCGATAGACTGGCGTCCTATCCAGGGGGAGTCTATGACTCTCAGTCGCTTAACGCCACAGAAACCGGGATAAGCACCGGCCTGATGAGCCTTAGGCTCGGGACAGACTAATTGGTCTTTTTCAGCTTTTTACATCTGTTGATTACACAAAGTCTACCTTAGACAGTGGGCAAAAACTGTCGCATAATTTATGCAAAATCTCACCATTAGTGAACCTCAGAGCTCTAGCTCAGGATCTGGAAAATTGACCTGTATTTCCTCAAATGGCAGACAATATTACTGCTTAAACTTCATGAATAGCGGATCTTGTGCACTAAAGTGAGGCTCCTTTCTACACTTACTAACTAAAGTATGCAGAGAAATTGCAAATAATTACGCATGAAACTATTCCGACACAAACACTTTTCCCCCATATGACTATCGTTGAAACTATTCCCACACACACATTTATCTCCCCCTCCCCCCCTCTCCCCAGCCACCCAACAGTAGAACTGATATCACGCGATATAAATTCCACTTATTATTATTATTACTATTATATCATCATCATCATCATCATCATCACCACCACCACCACCACCACCACCACCACCACCACCCTCCTCCTCCTCCTCATCATTGTTGTTATTATCATCATCATCATCATCATCATCATCATCATCATCATCATCATCATCATCATTATTATTATTATTATTATTATTATTATTATTATTATTATTATTATTATCACTATTAACTGACCTTCCGTTCCGCCATGTCGACCTCTCTCTGCTTTTCATTGGTCATTGTGGCCAGCTCCTCTCTGTGCGATTTCTCTGCTGCCTCCAGTTGCTGACGGAAAGCGTCGTCCATTCCTCGCATCTTTTCCACAGCCAGGCTGAAAACACAGCAGAAAGTAGTGAGTCAATGTGCTGTCTTGGGTCACCAGCAGTATTGAATCAATGGGCTGTCTTGGGTCACCAGCAGTATTGAATCAATGGGCTGTCTTAGGTCACCAGCAGTAAGTATTGAATCAATGTACTGTCTAAGGTCAACAGCAGTCAGTATTGAATTAATGGGCTGTCTTAGGTCAAGAGCAGTATTGAATCAATGGGCTGTCTTAGGTCACCAGCAGTATGTATTGAATCAATGGGCTGTCTTGGGTCACAAGCAGTCAGTATTGAATCAATGTACTGTCTTAGGTCACCAGCAGTCAGTGTTGAATCAATGGGCTGTCTTGGGTCACCAGCAGTCAGTGTTGAATCAATGGGCTGTCTTAGGTCACCAGCAGTCAGTGTTGAATCAATGGGCTGCCTTGGGTCACCAGCAGTATTGAATCAATGGGATGTCTTAGGTCACCAGCAGTATTGAATCAATGGGCTGTCTTAGGTCACCAGCAGTTTTGAATCAATGGGCTGTCTTAGGTCACCAGCAGTATTCAATCAATGGGCTGTCTTGGGTCACCAGCAGTATGTATTGAATCAATGAGCTGTCTTAGGTCACCAGCAGTAAGTATTGAATCAATGGGCTGTCTTAGGTCACCAGCAGTAAGTATTGAATCAATGGGCTGTCTTAGGTCACCAGCAGTATTGAATCAATGGGCTGTCTTAGGTCACCAGCAGTATGTATTGAATCAATGGGCTGTCTTGGGTCACCAGCAGTATGTATTGAATCAATGGGCTGTCTTAGGTCAACAGCAGTAAGTATTGAATCAATGGGCTGTCTTAGGTCACCAGCAGTAAGTATTGAATCAATGTACTGTCTTAGGTCACCAGTAGTATTGAATCAATGGGCTGTCTGAGGTCACCAGCAGTATATATTGAATCAATGTACTGTCTGAGGTCACCAGCTGTAAGTATTGAATCAACAGTCTTAGGTCAACAGCAGTAAGTATTGAATCAACAGTCTTAGGTCACCAGCAGTAAGTATTGAATCAATGGGCTGTCTTAGGTCACCAGCATTATGTATTGAATCAATGGGCTGTCTTAGGTCACCAGCAGTAAGTATTGAATCAATGGGCTGTCTTAGGTCACCAGCAGTATGTATTGAATCAATGTAACTGTCTTGGGTCACCAGCAGTATTGAATCGATGTACTGTCTTGGGTCACCAGCAGTATTGAATCAATGTACTGTCTTAGGTCACCAGCAGTATTGAATCAATGGGCTGTCTTAGGTCACCAGCAGTCTTGAATCAATGGGCTGTCTTAGGTCACCAGCAGTATGTATTGAATCAACAGTCTTAGGTCACCTGCAGTAAGTATTGAATCAACAGTCTTAGGTCACCAGCAGTATGTATTGAATCAACAGTCTTAGGTCACCAGCAGTAAGTATTGAATCAATGGGCTGTCTTAGGTTACCAGCAGTCAGTATTGAATCAATGGGCTGTCTTAGGTCACCAGCAGTATTGAATAAATGGGCTGTCTGAGGTCACCAGCAGTATTGAATAAATGGGCTGTCTGAGGTCACCAGCAGTATTGAATCAATGTACTGACTTTGATCACCAGCAGTAAGTATGTAGCTACTCTGCTACATGAACACAATCCCAAACCAGCATTATTAGCCATAAAGCTACTCTGCTACATGAACAATCTCAGCTACTCTGCTACATGAACAATCTCAGCTACTCTGCTACATGAACAATCTCAGCTACTCTGCTACATGAACAATCTCAGCTACTCTGCTACATGAACAATCTCAGCTACTCTGCTACATGAACAATCTCAGCTACTCTGCTACATGAACAGTCTCAGCTACTCTGCTACATGAACACAATCTCAGCTACTCTGCTACATGAACAGTCTCAGCTACTCTGCTACATGAACACAATTCCAGCTACTCTGCTACATGAACACAATCTCAGCTTCTCTGCTACATGAACAGTCTCAGCTACTCTGCTACATGAACACAATCTCAGCTTCTCTGCTACATGAACACAATCTCAGCTACTCTGCTACATGAACACAATCTCAGCTACTCTGCTACATGAACGGTCTCAGCTACTCTGCTACATGAACAGTCTCAGCTACTCTGCTACATGAACACAATCTCAGCTACTCTGCTACATGAACACAATCTCAGCTACTCTGCTACATGAACACAATCTCAGCTACTCTGCTACATGAACACAATCTCAGCTACTCTGCTACATGTACACAATCTCAGCTACTCTGCTACATGAACACAATCTCAGCTACTCTGCTACATGAACACAATCTCAGCTACTCTGCTACATGAACACAATCTCAGCTACTCTGCTACATGAACACAATCTCAGCTACTCTGCTACATGTACACAATCTCAAGCCAGCATTATTAACCATAAAGCTACACTGCTACAAAAAACAAAACAAAACAACAACCCCCCCAAAAACAAAACAAAAACAAAAAAAAACCCACCTCTGCTACATGAACTCAATCCCAAGCCAGCCTTATTGGCACTAAGCTACTCTGCTACAGGAACACAACCCCAAGCCAGCATTATCGGCACTGTGCATACATACCTTGCGGCCTCCACGGCTTTGTCGCGTTCCTGTCTGAGGGCTCTCTCCTTGTCCTGCCAGCTGCTCTGCATGCTGCTCACCTGTTTCTCCAGGCCTCCAATCAGCTCCGACTTCTCCTTCCACCGAGCACTCAGCTGTCTGAAACCAAACCAGAAAAATAGTGGGTTTTATTTATTATAAAAAAATGTTTTAATAATTTTTTAATGATGCACACAGAGCAATATAATGTAAGGATCAATCCACAATTGATTCATATCAAAATATGATGTAAGAATCAATCCACAAATAATTCATATCAAAATATAATGTAAGCATCAATCCACAAATGATTCATATCAAAGTTTATAAAATTTAAAAAAAAAAAGGATAAGATTACAAACTGATACACAACCTACTAGCTTATGTTTTAGATTACGTATGAACTCAAATGGTCATATATACGTATACACACATGCGCATGCATGTATACAAACATACCATACCCAAGTATATAGACATACAGAGATATACATGTGCTTACATATATATACATAAAAACCTCCACACACACAACTGATACAACATTGCTTAAAAAGAACAACCCCCCCCCCAACATAAAAATAAACAAAACAACAACATAAACGACACACAACCATAAACATTGTGTATCTATGCTGATTATGCTGTTATTTGATCTGACTTCTCGCACATGCACTCCTTGAGAAGTTATAACTGTGGGTTTTTTAAGGCAGTGTGTTGTAGTCAAACTGAATCTGGTAGTCTAGGCCATCCCTCTCCAGAAGCAGAATGCAAACTGCTATGTTTCCATCATGTCCTCTGTCCTGCTGGCTAAAGCTGCCCTCCTCTTCAATAAAAGGTTAATGGGGTTTTCATGTGTGTGCAGATGCTCAGCAAGCTTTTGCACACATGACTTAGGTTTATAGAACATCTTGCGCACACGTTAAATCCTGTTCCCCGCTTTTTGTAAGAGTAGGCCATTGTGTGCCGGAGGGATGAGATGACAATATTTGCAAAACTGCATACACACGGGGACTGGATGAAAAAAAAGCACCTGAGTGCTTATTCCGTTATCAACGAAATACAAGAATGAAATAAAAAATAAAACAAAATAAATAAAATATAGTCTTGTCCAAAGGACTTTTATGGGAGAGGAGAGTACTAATGATGACTCCTGGGAAAATTACCCATGAGTAGACACCTCAGAGGAGACTTGCTTGAACCAGTGCTCTCATTTGCCCTCAGATCACTAGTACAATGCTTTAAACTCACAAAGTTTTTCTGCTTCCCCAATGGTAGGATGCATACAGCTAAGATTTTTTTGGTATTAATTTAATTTTGCATGCATACCCTTCAGACAGTATTGTATATCTGTTTGTTTGAAGTATTTTCATGTGGAGTGGCTTTATAAACATAAGAAATACAAATTAGAAACTTTTTTCACATAACATTTCAGGGAAGAAACTCTGCTTCCAAAAACATTTGTTGGTTGTTTCCCTTTCACAAATGATTGGTAATTTTCAAGACTTCTGTAAAAGTGGAAATATTCCATTATTATTTAAACAGACTGCAGTATGAAGTTACAATAAAGATGGCTTATAAGAAAAACACACTTTATCTATCCCTCAAAAAATATAGTATAAAAATGAATATTCTGAACACACACAGACCAGCTAACAGATGAATACACACACAGCACCAATTATATCAGGATTCATTATACATGGTTGATTCACACACACACACACACACACACACACACACACACACACACACACACACACACACACACTTACACACACACAACACACATCCCTACTCAAGAACTCATCCACCCACCCACCACACACCTCCCCCACACACACTACACTAGAACCCATATATATAATATATAACTGTGGCAGAGTGAGCACAGCACAAGAGCAGGAGGGGTGACTGACTGGTGTGTGTGTTTGGAGGTGTCCAGTTCAGTTTGCAGGGTGGCCACTTGTTGCTTCAGTTCGCTCTTCCTCCTCTGTGTCTCCTCCAGCTCTTCCTGCAACACAGAGTCACCACACTGCATGTTTATTTCATTCATTCATTCATTCATTTATTTATTTATTTATCCATTCATTCATTCATTCATTTATTTATTCATTTATTTGTGTATTTTATTGGGGGCGGGATAGCTCAGTGGTCAGAGCGCTCGCTTTCCCCCAGCCAAGGTTAAGCATCATCGAGCGTGGTTGCCAATTGGATGGGTGACCATTTGTGCGCCTTGGCTACAGTACAGTCCCCCCAGTTCACCCAGCTGTAAAAGGGTACCTGCCCTCTTTAGGGTTGGGGAAGGTAAAGAAGTGAGGGAGAGGAGATGGGCGCCGCCCTCAATATGCTGGCCCCCAGAGAAGCTGAGGTCTCTGATGCCTCGCTCCCCTATGACCACGCAGGTTATGGGACACCTTTACCCTTTTACTGCTATTTATTTATTCTTTTATATTGAGGATAATGGAATAACCACTCATATGCTTTTTTTACATCCTATCCCCGTGTGTATGCAGTTTTTGTAAATCTTGTCATGTTCCCACCGGCACATGATGGCCTACTCATACGAAAAGCAGAACAGGATTTAACATGTGCACAAGATGTTCTGCGTGCGTTTGCACATGGGGCCTCGGTTTACAGTCTCATCCAAAAGACTTTTGGGGGAGAGTGGAGTCAGCACTGGTGTTAACTCCAGGGGAAAAAAATCCCCTTGAACAGGAATCGAACTCGGGTCGTCAAATTGCTAGCGCAATGTTCTGACCACTAGGCTATCCCGTTCCCCACAAACGAAATGAGGGTATGTATACAACAGAGTGGACATTGGCCCATGTCCATCTCTGCACAGCTTCTCGGGTGGGTACAGCTAGTCAGTTAGGATGTAACCTCTAAAAAGAGGTTGCATAAATTCTACAGTTCACCGTGAAGGCAAAAAGTAAGCAATGGAAGGCTTTCGACCACCAGCCAAGGAAACAGAGCATCGCACAATTCGCAGGTGTGTCCCGATTTAGTAACACAACGCTGCGACAGGGCTCTGATCGCATGGGAGGTAATCTACTTACAGCCCCATCACATGTATATAACATAACAAATCCCATAAACAAAATCCCATAAATCCCTGCCTGTGTGTCTTGCAGAGCTGCTCTCTCCTCATTCAGCTGGTCCTCCAGGTTTCTCTGCATCTTCAGGCTTTCCTCTCTCGCCTCGCGGATCTGCTCGTCTCGCTCTAGTACTCCCTGGCAGACAACATGGAGGACATCATGAAAAGTGATGTAGGCTACAGGAGTAAGGACATGAAAACTACATCAACTAGGTAAAAGGAATGAACTATAGTGTTGTGTAAAATCAAATGTATAACCCTGATATCACAAGAGTAAGGACATGGAAAAAAAAAATAAAAAAAAATATATATATATATAAGGATAGAAGTATAGTGTCATGTAAAATCGAATATATAACTCTGATATCACAAAAGTAAGGACATGAAAAAGACATCGATTATGTATATAAAAGGAATGAAGTATACTGTCGTGTTAAATCGAATAATTATATAACTCTGATATCACAAGAGTAAGGACATGAAAAATACATCGATTGTGTAAAAGGAATGAAGTATACTGTCGTGTTAAATCGAATAATTATATAACTCTGATATCACAAGAGTAAGGACATGAAAAATACATCGATTATGTATATAAAAGGAATGAACTGTAATGTTACGTGAAATCGAATATATAACTTAACTCTGATATCACAAGAGTAAAGACATGAAACATACACCGATTGTGTAAAAGGAATGGAGTATAGTGTCCTGTAAAATCGAATATATAACTCTGATATCACAAGAGTAAGGACGTGAAAAATACATTGATTATGTATATAAAAGGAATGAACTCTAGTGTCATGTAAAATTGAATATATAACTCTGATATCACAACAGTAAGGACATAAAAATACGTCGATTATGTACAAGGAATGAACTCTAGTGTCATGTAAAATCGAATATATAACTCTGATATCTTTTATCACAACAAACAGGTAACTAAGCACAGATTTTTGAATTGAACTTTTCAAATTTTCACAATCATGATTTAAACATTATCATGTGTCCTAGACATTATACAAAGTGAAGCTTCAAAGCATGTAACAAAAAAGTCATAGCAACAATGTGATAAACCTATATCATCCTCTAACTGCTTTATTTCCAATCTGAAAATGAATTTTCAAGATCAAATCTGTTATCATTTCTTTCATAATCAGCTGAGAATGTCAACCTTTTGAGAATGTCAACCTTTTGGGTAAATTTTCTGATACCTTTTCTTTACAATTAAAGCATATGCTGGATTCTCTCATAGCTCCTTATGGTATTCTGGGAGGGAAAAGAATGACCATAGGCACAACCACCTCACTGTTGAAATGACTCAGATTCATGAACTAATAGAATCAGATGACAAAGAAAGGGGAAAGTGATGCAATACTTCAATGAGTTAAGATCTTTCCATCCTACGAAAGAAAAAGTAGATACAGCGGTTTTTTTCATTACCGCACATCACCTTCAATTCATATGTTATTCCAACTCCATAAAGATAGATGTAAACCTCCCTCCACATGCAGCGTACGCACGCACGCATGTACGCACGCACGCACGCACGCACGCACGCCACACACACACACACACACACATCTGGCTGTTCAGAATATAAACAGTACCCACACTCACCTCTTTCAGTTTGCGGATACTTTCGGTCTGGTCGTCAACCATCTTGGTTTTGATTCTCACCAGATCTGTCTCTTTCTGCAACAGTCGACAAGCATGGATGTTGTTGACTAATGAGAATTGTTTACGAATACATGATAATTATCTGAGCATCCATTCTCTAGCTAACTTCTTAAGACAGAACGTCCTATGGCAGCCACAGTCTATTTCACAGCCTAACTTGCAATAACTCGTTTTAACTTCATGGCATAACTTAAACCTAATGACCATAGTCTTACCAGTATTTTGACAAGTTCCATTCTTGGAGTCTTTCTCGGTAACTTGAAACTGGGAAAGAAACTGAAAAAAGTTACTCCTGTTGTGAGATTCTATCTATCTATCTATCTATCTATCTATCTATCTATCTATCTATCTATCTATCTATCTATCCATTCATCTATCTATCTATCTATCTATCTATCTATCTATCTATCTATCTATCTATCTATCTATCTATCTATCTATCTATCTACTCTCTCTCTCTCTGTATCTATCTATCTATCTATCTATCTATCTATCTATCTATCTATGTATCTATGTATGTATGTATCTATCTATCTCTCTCTCTCTATGTATCTATGTATCTATCTATCTATCTATCTATCTACTTACCTATATCTATCTATCTATCTATCTATCTATCTATCTATCTATCTATCTATCTATCTATCTATCTATCTATATCTATATTTATATACATACATACACACATACACCCGTCAGTTTCGTATGGTTTTCTTCATGAATTTCACAACCTTGCTTAGCAGTTTGAAGACTTCACACAGTTTCCCTTCAGGCAACCCACAAGGAAGTTCTTTTACGTGCACTAAATGCGTATAAATGCATACACGACCATGATTTATCGTCTTATCAGAAATACTAGGACACAGACCAGCACTCAAGGTCTAGTGGCAAAAACTCAAGCTGAGACAAGGATCTAACCCACACTTTTTGCTTCTAGGGAAGCGAGTTACCCCTAGATAACCGACCCACCATTCTTTTTAAAGATCTGGCTGACATCCCAATGTGCTGTGCCAAAAACCACTGACAGTAAAGAGATTGATATAGGTGACAAATGTTTCTCCCCAGAAAAGACTACTCCTATCTACACCCCCTACCTACCCTTCGCTTGAAACACTCAGCATGTCTGGAACAGCTCTGGAGTCTTCTTGAGAGAAGCTTGATCCAAATACTGGCATAAACATAGAAAAAAAGGGGGAGAGGTGGGGAATTTGACATACCACATATGTATGTTTATTTGGCAAAACCTATTTTAGATGACAGAAAAGAAAAAAATGAAAGCTCTTTTCTGAATTAGAAGAACTGTTTCGAGACAAACCCACAACTCGGTCACAGACACTCAATTCCTTATATCATGCTATCTATTTATTTATTCTGTTATATTGAGGATAATGGAATAAGCATTCATGGCTCTTTTTTACATCCAGTCCCCATGTGTATGCAGTTTATTAATCTTGTCATGTGTTCCCATCGGCACACAGCAGGGGTTATGGTTGAGGGTTGCCTAACTCACCTCCAGTTGTTTTTTCAGGGTGCTGACTTCAGTGCTCAAAGCGTCAATCTTGGCCTCCAGACGTCCGCGGTCCTGGGAGAGAGAGGCTCCTGAAACAACAAGACCATCACCTTTATTTTTTACAAGAGAAAAAAAAACCCCTAAACAAACACAACCCCCCTTGCTAGACTTTATTATTTATTTATTTATTTATTTATTCTTTTATATCGAGGATAATAGAATGAGCACTCATGTGTATGCGGTTTTGTACATCTTGTCATCTGTTCCCACCGGCACACAATGGCCTACTCTTACGAAAAGCAGAACAGGATTTAACGTGTGCGCAAGATGTTCAGCAAGAGGTCAAGTTGTGGGGGAAGGTGTGCTGCTGCCTCTGCTGCCTGTCACAGTGACCCCACGGCCTTTGCTGTCTGTGCTCCAGGTGGACATTGACACAACGCCTTTCGGGAACATCAAAGACGTTCAATATCTGGGCTCAGCCAAACCCAAACCATGGATTATGTACCAAAGACATAAAGACCAGAATAGTCATGGCTAAGAGCATAATGATCCAACTAAATATCTTATGATCCCATATACTGGGATCATCTGCAAAGATCCCAGTATTCCTTACCATCTAAAAATGGATATACGGAAATGCCTAGCATGGCCTTTCAAGTTACATAGCTGCAAATCCTAGAAATGAAAAAAGACAGGATGACCATCCACCCCCACAAAACAAAATGAAAGCAGCCTAGATGTTTTTAAAATAAAAAAAACAGACAACTTTTAATTTTATTTTATTGTTATTTATTTTTGTTGTAGATTTAATAAAAAAAAAAAAAAGTAGCTTAGATGTTGTGTTCTTTCAGGAGGCTGCGTGTGGGTCAGTTGGATAGATAAAAGAACACACGGAAGCACACTACAAGAAAACTGGGCCCATGGGAGCAACAACAACAACACTTCCATCATCAAGAAACAGAAAGGAAATAAAAGATATACAGGCCATACGCAAAAATGCCAAGACCTCGTAAAAGACTTTACTTTCAAGGCAAGACCGAGAGAGAGAGAGAGAAAAAAAAAGCAAAAATCCCTCCAGAACACCAGCTTCTCTCATTGGCAGCATCACCAAAATACCTGTGGCAAGAGAATCTATAAAGTCAAGCAGGGGGCCAGCGAAAACGGGAACAACATAACGGGGAAAAGAAGGATCATGCAGTAGTGAGCACCCATCAGTCTCGGAAGACTATGGAGTTGCGCTCTAGTCTTTTAGAGCGCAAAGACCGGGTAAGTTAAGTATGGAGGACAAGCTGTTACCCATGCAGCAGACTCCCTCCCCCTCGCTCTCCACGCCACTGGAATGATCCATTGGAAAGGCAAATGATCCATCGGAAAGGATCATGTCCAGTGTCATTGAAAGCAGCGGCTAACTCCCCATACATGGCGATGCTGACGGTGAGGCTTAAGATACATTCCCACCAAGGCCTGACTTCGCCTCTCCCCCCTCTCCTCTTCCCCTCCTGCTGCTGTGACTCCATTGGAAGTCATCTGGACGCCTCACTAAGGGGAGGCTATGTGAGGCCACTGAAGGTGGGAGGGAGGGGTGATCCTTGTGGAGGAGGTGGTAGGGCACATAGGGTCTGTACTGTGAAGGCAGGGATCTACCTTGGATTTCTTTAAGGCAGTAGTGTTGGAAGGAAAACTTGTAAATGTCTTCTAGAGTATGGCTTAACTGTTTTTCTTTATTTTTTTATAGGTTGGGGGCAAGGGGAGAGGGAGAAGGAGGAAGCGAAAGAGGATGGATGGGTGGGAAGGGGAGGGAAGGGAGAGAGAGAGAGGAGAGGGGGAGGGGGAAGGAGGGAGGGGAGGGAGAGGAGAGAGAGAGAGAGAGAGAGAGAGAGAGAGAGAGAGAGAGAGAGAGAGAGAGAGAGAAGGGAGGGAGGGAGGGAGGGAGGGAGAGATGAATTATGTTATTCCTTTTTTCCTCTCCCTTTCCACATACACCCATGCATGTCCATATGTGAGCGTGCGCACGCGCGCACACACACACGCGCGCGCACAACACACACACGCACACACACATGCGCCCACACACATGCAAATGTAACCCACCCCACACACACACACACACACACACACACATACACACACACGCACACACACACACACTCCCTCTTTCTCTCTCTCCACCAACTAACCCATCCACTCTCACACTCCCACCTACTCCCCCCCCGCAACCGTCCCCCCCCCACCTCACCTTGCTGCGCTAACTCCTGTCCCCACAGCCGTCTCTCCGCCTTCAGTCCCTCAATCACCGATTCCTGGGCGTGAACTGTGGATTGGAGCCGTACTTTCTCCTGCAAAGAGGGAAAATACATTGAACAACAACACCACTATGCTCTCCTCAAATCTTCAGTTTGTATCTTATTTATGATAATACATACTTTTCGTGAGGGAAAATACATTAACCAACAGCACGTCTCTCATCGGAAATTCTGTTTTTTTCTTATTTATGATATATGTGTAGGCCTATATACTTTTCTTGAGGGAAAGTACATTCAACAACACCACTATGCTCTCCTCAATCTTCTGTTTGTATCTTATTTATGATAATATATACTTTTCTTGAGAGAAAATACATTAAACAACACCACTACCTTCTCCTTAATATTCTGTTTGCATCTTATTTATGATAATATATACTTTCCTTTCTTTTTTTTCTTCTTTTTTTTTTTGGTAGTAGCGGCTCTGTTTAACAGCTACAAATTTCATGCATGTGATTTTGGGATCACTACAGGAAAATGGGACGACGAAAGAAGAGCTGGCAAAAAATGACCCAATTACTCTCTTCATTTTTGGGATGTAGGGGGCTGGAAAGATGAATGGAAACGACCCCCCACCCCCCAAAAAAAATAGAAAAAGAAAAAAAGGCAGCAACAACAACAAAACAACCAACCCCGAAACAAACAACCCCCCCCCCCCACTCCCCACAAACAAACCCCACCATCACCAACCAAAAAACACCACACACACACACACACACACACACACTACTATACCCCCCCCCCCCCAAACACTACACATACACACAAACACACACAGAAACACAGACACACTCACAGAAACACAGACACACACCACACACACACACATACACAAACAAACACATACAGAAACACAGACACACACAAACAAACACACAGAGAAACACAGACACACAGAGAAACACAGACACACACACACCTCTCACACACACACCTCTCACACACATACACACACACACAGACCCCCCCCCTCCCCCCCCCACCACACCCCCCCCCCCCCCACACACACACTCACCTGTTTCAGAAGTTCAAACTGCACCATTCTTTTCCTGGCCTCTTCCACGCTGGCTTCCAGACCGTCAACCCGATCCTGAAACACACGGGGGACTGGATGTAAAAAAAGAGCACACGAGTGCTTCTTCCATCATCCTAGATATAAAAGAATAAATGAAATGAAAATGAAAAAAAGAAAACACACACACATACACACACAGAGACAGAGACACACACACAGAGACAGAGACACACACAGAGAGACAGAGACACCCTTCTTCCCCCCCCCCCCCCCCCGAAAAAAAACCCCACCACCAACAAAAAAGCAGACAATACTAATGCAAATCTGAAATATACTATACTGTTTTGATTTTTTTGTTTGTTTTGTTTTCTGATTTTTTTTTCAACTGCTGGTATTAAGCACGCGCGCGCGAGTGTGTGTGTGCGTACGTGCGTGTGTGAGTGTGTGTGTGTGTGTGTGTGTGTGTGTGTGTGTGTGCGTGTGCGTGCGTGCGTGCGTGCGTGCGTGCGTACGTGCGTGCGTGCGTGTGTGTGTGTGTGTGCGCGCGCGCGCTCAAATACACCTTTGTGAATTCTTTTTTTTAATGATGAGATGGCCTATTTTCTGGAATTGTTCGTAAAGCACCACAGATTAATCTAAACACCACTTTCATTTCGCGTCCATTTTCGCGTCATGCTGCCATTTTAAAGGGATTCCGCGCATATATATATATCTTATCAGAGAGAGCCAGAGAGAGAGAGAGAGAGAGAGAGAGAGAGAGAGAGAGAGAGAGAGAGAGGAGAGAGAGAGAGAGAGAGAGAGAGAGAGAGAGCACTGAACACTGAAATGATTTAATTGCACATCGGCCTTGGGCCACAATACAATATAGAAAAGAAAATAGGAAAAATATCTGACATAACAGCACCTATCTGTAGTCTACAATCACTGGATATCTTAAGCTATGGAGGAGAGAGAGAGAGAGAGAGAGAGAGAGAGAGGAGAGAGAGAGAGAGAGAGAGAGAGAAGAGAGAGAGAGAGAGAGACAGAGACAGAAAGATAGAGAGAGAGAGAGAGAGGAGAGAGAGAGAGAGAGAGAGAGAGGAGAGAGAGAGAGAGAGAGAGAGAGAGAGAGAGAGAGAGAGAAAGAGAGCCAGACGAGCAGAGAAAAGAGGAGAAAAAAAAGCGTTTACCACAAAAAAATAATGGATAGAAAATAAACAGAAATGACAATAAAACAGTATCTTTTTAAAATCCAGCGGGAGAAAAAAACAAAGAAGAAAAGAACATAACAGAGGAAAGAGGAACAAAGCAATAAAAAAGAAATCACACACACAAAAAATGATAACCCCCTCCCCCCTTCAGAAAATAAAAGACCCAAAGAAAGAACAACAGGGACACGACAAAGAAAAGAAAACAAAAAAAACAAGCAGCAAATAGAAAACCAAGGTAACTTAAGGAACAGACAAACAATGAAAACATTGAACAGGAATGACAAACAAACGTCTTCAAGACAATTAAAAAAGAAAATAAGTAAACAAAGAAGAACGACAAAAAAAAAAAAGGAATTACAAAAACCAAAGGCGGCACACACGCCCAAAATGACAAGCAAATCAATTTAAGGCAAAGAAATAAACACACACACACACACACTCACACACACAAGGATGACGATGACAATTTTTACAAAACTGCATACACACGGGACTAGCTGTAAAAAAGCACATAGATGCTCATCCATTATCCTCGGAATATAAGAATAAATTAAAACACACACACACACACACACACACACACACACACACACCACACACACACACACACACACACACACACACACACACTGGAACGAAACAAGCAAAGAAAGAAAGACAGATAAAAGATAATGAAACAAACCATACGGGAACAACTGACAAGAAAAACAAAAAAAACAAAACAAAAAAAAGAAAGAAAGAAAAATAAAAAGAAGGAAAAAGAGAAGAAAATGCAGCGAATTTGCAATACAGATCTTTCTTCCTTATTTTGTTTAAGTTTGGAAATGTTATCTACAGCCTCTTCCCCTACCAACCCCCTGTACTCAGAAGAGAGAGAGAGAGAGAGAGAGGGGAAGAGAGAGAGAGAGAGAGAGAATGAGAGAGAGAGAAGAGAGGAGAGAGAGAAGAAGAGAGAGAGAGAGAGACAGAGAAAGAAGAGAGAGAGAGAGAGAGAGACAGACAGAGACAGAGACAGAGAGACAGAGAGAGAGAGACAGACAGACAGACAAGACAGACAGAGACAGACAAACAAAGAGCATCTAAGCCAAATCCAAGTTTCCAGCAAGACGTTTTTTTTCCCGAGGACTGTGACATTTCTGACTGTAATCCTCTCCATTCCGTTTTTACCGCCACAGAAAATCATGGTATTGTGCTGACGCTTCCCATGTTTACTCTCCCCCATCCCCTCACCACAACAACCCCCCCCCCCCCCCTGCTTCTTTTCTTCCTCATCAGACTTCTCCCCTCATTTTGTAAGAGGTCGCCTTGCACTGCACTACATACGCACATACATTACATACGTATACATATATGAATAAACATGCATTATATCAATATATGTGATGGAGGTGTTTTTTTGTTTTTCTTCTGTTCCTGGCTAGAGCTACGAGGTTCACTGATGGTGACATTTTTTTTTTTTGCGTATGCGACCGGTTTTGTCTACCATTAAGGTAGCCGCATTCCAACTGCGGGGAATATTAATATGAGTGAGTGATGGGAAAGAGATATTTCAGTTTCCAGAGAGTGGAGTATAGTGTTTATACCGTAGACCCCCGGCATTCCTAAGGGGTGCAATACAATACATCACTATAAAACACAGTACAATACAATATGCTGCTGATGTTAATTGCCACTGTTGTTGATGCTGTTGCAACTTACTACCCTAACTCCTCCTCCTCCTCCTCCTCAGAGAGAGAGAGAGAGAGAGAGAGAGAGAGAAGAGAGAGAGAGAGAGAGAGAGAGAGAGAGAGAGAGAGAGAGAGAGAGAGAGAGAGAGAGAGAGAGAGATCAAACGATCACCTTAGACAGACCGACACACACCACTGACCCTGTATTGAGTAGACTGCTCTTGTTTGGCCCGAGACAGTTCTGCAATGCGTCCTTTCTGTTCCTATCACCAGCTGTAGGTCACACACACACATACACACACACACATACATACTCATCATCATCACATCATCATCATCATCATCATCATCATCATCATCATCATCATCATCATCATCATCAATCTTTTGGCAAATTTTTAGATGTACCGAAAATGATGAAGAATACCAGAAAATAGCTACACGTCCAACAATAGATCTACACAAAGTAACTAATATGTGCAAGTTTGCCACACACTACTATAGGGTATTAAAGCACCTAATGATAAGATTGCTGAGAAGAATAGAGCAAAAACAAAAACAAAACTTTCCTACACTTGCTCAGCTCAGAGAAAAACAAACAAATAAACGGAAGGAACAGAGAAAGCTGAACAACTATCAATCAGTCAACGACATAAGCAAAGTGTCATGCTCTACTATTACAGTTAAACGTTGATAAGCTTTGAAATGCTATGTGGGGAGGATTGCATTCCCCCATGAACGATTTTAGCCAAAAACCCCCCAACAACTTGTACTCTCCTTTGAAAGGAAAAAAATCCTCTGAAACCAGAGTATGGCTGCCAATATTTCGAAGTACTGGAAAACAGTAATACACGTACAACTTCTCATCCAGTGTGCATTCACGATTTCGCGGTGATTCTCAGGTGTGATGTTGTGTGAAACAGACACGGTACACATTCTGGGTGACTCAAGGGCGATGATAAGCTGGGAACGCCCAACGACAACATAAATATGACGGACAGGCAGAGCAATGCCAATTTTAACGAAGACCGACCAACGTGGAACTCCACGCCCTTCAAAACTCCCACTTTGAAGCACACACTGCACCTTAATCAACTTCTCCCTTAACCTTCTTAGTCCGAACCGGGATTTGCCGGTACTGAATAATTGCCCCCCCCCCCCCCACCTGAATCCCAAACCGGGATTTGCCGGACTGTATAATTGTCCCCCCCCCCCCCCCGAATCCTGAACTGGGATTTGCCAGGATTTACACACAATACATTTCCATCACGCTGTGACCATCACTAATAGCTACCACATGCCAAAAGCTCTATCAGGCTAGAGGTAGAAAGCCTGCTGAGATTCTGGAAGTAATTATAGCTGCTGGTATGTACTTTGGAGGAGGACAAGGCCGTGGTGGAATGCGAAATCTAGGGGCAGTTTGTGTTCAGAGAATCCAAATGCAAGAGGGTTAACTTCTTGTGGAAGTCATTGAAGTGCTGCACTGATTTTTTTTCAGGTTATGTCTTTTGGGCAAGATGAATTTGGTGGAGCCCATGCCTCTCCAGGTACAGGGTGCATGCTGGGTATGTTTGTGTCATCCATCCCCCCCAACCCTCGCTAGTCTACTTTTTCTCTATCTATCCCTTAGTCTGGCGACCGTGGAGATACCCTGAAGAATTGACAACCAGTTCCCTCCATTCCTCTCTCTGTTCTGCCTTTCTCAAAATTTGGTTGAGTTCTAGACCTGTCCATTCCCTGATGTTTATGTATTTACCCATGAAATGATTGTATCAATTATTATTTATAATTATTATTATATCAATTAATTGTATTGTATGATACAATCAATGTTGGGTCGAGTTCTAGGCCTGTCCATTTGCTACTTTTTCACAAAAGGTAAAAAGGATTTTAACATTTAATCCGATATTTCACATGCTTTCACTCTCAGGACCTCGTCTATAGTCTCACCTGAAAAAAAAACAACCTTTCAGAGGAGTTCTATTCATGTCAATAGCAATGCTAACTCAAGGGCTGAAAAACAAAACAAACCCTTGAACGGACATCTCAGCAGACTCAAACCCGCGCCATCAGTTTAATTATTGTCAGACCACGAACAAGACGCCCTAACCACTAAGCTGTGTCCCTGTCGCAGGACGCTAAAACTAACTGACCAACTCATCCAGGGATGACGTGGCTCTAATGGGCTCACAGAGCGGTCAGGCGAGAAAACAAGAGGACAAGTGTGGCGTAAACGGCCGCACACCAGGGGCGGGAGGCGAAGTGTTCATTTAGTGTTCTGCAGCGCTGAAAGCAATCTGTAAACCTCGCCGATAAATCAGCAGTTCGCAGCCTAGGGGCCCATCCGTTTTTGAAAGCGACGTTGCTTCTTGAAGCCTCTAGCTATTTGCGATCACGTTTTGTTCCTTTTCTCTTCTGTTCTTGCATTCCTTTTCCCCTCCTTCTGTCTATCTCTCTCTCTGTCCCCCCTTTTTTTTCTTCTCTTCAGTCGGTTGTATTCTTTGTCTCTTTTTTTCTTTATTTTGTGATCGATCAGTTAATCATGTTGTTCATTGCTCGCTTGACCGCAGAGGTCTTATGTAAGCCACCGTGGGAGTTGCAAATTTATTACCTTTGTAGAAATGGAAGCTTTTAATGCTGAAAATAAACGGAAAAGAGAAAAAAGGGTTCCAGTTTAATAATATGGAGAAAAAAAAAGCACAAATCAGAGTGACAGCGAAGAAATGTATCAACCGCCGTTCTTCAGAAATTTATGTGATATTTTTTATATTTTCCAAAAAAATTATTTATTTTTTATTTGTTATTTTAGCTGAAAAAATAATACTG
>CM060330.1:11087661-11095161 GCA_030674155.1 Stramonita haemastoma
AGCCAGGAAACAAAATCATTATTATCCATTCGATATTTGACTATCAAATGAAATATCACAATCTGTAATTACCATTACCGCAACGGCCTCTCGAAAAATTAGATCATCATACCTCAAAGTACACAATTAAAAAACAAAAAAGACAGGCAAAAGATGCCAGAGTATGCAGATGTACCTTTGGGGAAGAGTGATGCGTGTGGCAGGGTGGGTATGCTTACTGCCTGTATGTGTGTGCGGGTGTGTGAAGGGTGCCCTCTTATTGTGCGTGTGCATCTATGTGTGTGTCAGGGTGAAAAGCATTGTTTATCAGAGTTTACGTGTATTTGAAAATGTCAGTCCGTTAAATTAAGTATGCATGTGAAGACTATAACCTAAATTGTACAAGTTCATGATCATTCGAAATTCTATGAATTGGTGCTGTTGAAGAAAAAATACTTTTACACTTTTGTCTTTGTGTTATGATTGTAGTACTTGCTCTGATACCGTACTGTCATCTATCAATCTTCTCAGTGTGACTTCTGATTTTTGTTCTTACATTCACAACGAGTTTGGCAGATGTTTAAATTAAAAACCGTAATCTTTCTGAAATAAAGAAAAAGCGGAATCAATGAGCACCACCACAGTGACCCTGCCAGCAGCAGTGCAGGGCCATTCCATAGTGTGGTCTGATGGTGGGCTGACACTGATAATCTCCTTGTGAACTTCTGGCCCTGAGGATACGGAATGAACCTGGACACCCATGGATGCCAGTGATGTGGTGAGACTAGAATGAGTGGTATGGGGGCAGCAAGAGCTGGTATGTCACAGAAGATGAGGCAGTGTGAAAAAAAGAAAAAAAAGGAAGGCAAGTTGGAGGAGAAACAATGAACAACAAAGAACAAATTTTATTCACAGAGGGTAATAGAATAAGCATAACAATTGCTTTTTTTTTTTTACATCCAGCCCTCTGGATGTAAAAAAGGAGCCCACAAGGAAACAGATCCCAATCCTACCTCACATCTAAAAAAACCCCAAGAACAAAAAGAGGTCCAAACCAAAACACCAAACAGAGACAAACCTACAGACACAAACACCCCCGCCCTACTCAAAGAGCATGGATGTATGAAAGTAAAGCAAGCTATGACGTTAAGAGGTCTTCAAGTGTTGCCAGGCTTGCCATTTCTCCACAGCAGGACAGAAAACTGTGCACCCTGGCTTCTGAACGGAGCTGTCAGCCCAAGGACCTCTGGCCTTTAAGCGGAGCTGTCAGCCCAAGGACTCGTGGCCTGTAAACGGAGCTGTCAGCCCAAGGACCCCGGCACACAACAAGAACTCTACAGGGCAGAAAGCTGGCAGCAGCCAAAGCCCTCTATCCCCGCCACTAACAGGCATTCATCTGAAGAGGACAGCTGCACACACAGGACAGTGCTAGGGAACCAGCGACCTTCTTAGGGCATCACTGTGCCCATGTGCTCAGCTCCTGGGATCAGCATCAATATTGACCGCAGCCATTTACAGCTGCCACCACACCCTTCCCGAGGTGAAGTGGACACCGCATATCGCCCTGGTGTTTGCCGCCAAAGAGAACACACTGTTTATAGGGCACTGACACTAGCTGTCCACTGTGTTTGTTGTCAATATTTGAAGAGAAAACGTGGGTAAGATAGGGGTGGAGGGAGGGGGGGGGGGAAGAATGGATAAAAAAAAGAGGAAAAGAAAACAGGTGCAAATAAAATGGGAAATTGGGGGACAGAGAAAGAAATAAACAAACAAAAAAAAAAGATGGATGAAAATAAGGAACTGACAGAAAGAAAATACACGAACGAATCCCCCCCCTCCAAAAAAAAAAAGAAAAGAAAAAAAAGAAATATGGTGAGAAAATGTAAGAAGGGAAGTGGAAGGATGCAGCAGAGGAAAAAAGCCAGAAAGAAACAGATCTCCACGCTACTTACTAATAAAATCCTATCCCCTCTCCTCGGAAATGAACAACCCCCTACCCTCCCACCCAAAAAAAAAACAAAAAAAAAACAAGCACCCCACCCCCAAACCCCGAAACAGCATGACTCTACAGAGGAGGGCAGGGTACAAAAATGGAGAAGTGCTCAAGTGTTACTCGACATGTCAATGTTGCATGACAGCACAGACAAAACGCACACCCAGGCCTGTGAACTGCTCTGTCAGCCAAAAGATTCCCCACACAAAGCCAGAGAGGACATGGTGCACTACCCACAAATTGGCAGCAACATAGCAGTACAGGGCCGCCGCTGTCGTCTAGTGGTTAGGGCGTTGGACTCGTAATCTAAAGGTTGCAGGTTCGATCCCAGCTTCCGGCTATGGCGTTGTGCCCTTGGAAAAGGCACTTTACGGCTATTTTCTCACCCCACCCAGGTGTAAAAGGGGTACCAACCTTGTGTTGGGGGTTAACCCTGCGATAGACTGGCGTCCTATCCAGGGGGGAGTCTATGACTCTCAGTCGCTTAACGCCACAGAAACCGGGATAAGCACCGGCCTGATGAGCCTTAGGCTTGGGACAGACTTTACTTTTTTTTTTTTTTTTAGCAGTACAGAGGCAGCTATACTAGCTCCACTGGCTGGGAATGAACGACCTTCTGACATCGCTTATTTTATTTTTATTTATTTTATTCTTTTATATTGAGGATAATGGAATAAGAACTTATATGCTTTTTTTCATCCAGTCCCCGTGTGTATGAAGTTTTGTCAATAATGTCATCTCTTCCCACCGGCACACAATGGCCTACTCTTACGAAAAGCGAAAAAGGATTTAACGTGTGCGTAAGATGTTCTGCACGCGTTCGCACACGGGGCCTCAGTTTATAGTCTCATCCAAAAGACTTTTGGGGAGAGTGGAGTCAGCACTGATGTTAACTCCAGGAGAAAAAATCCCCTCGACCGGGAGTCGAACTCGGGTCGTCAAATTGCCAGCGCAATGTTCTGACCACTAGGCTATCCCGTCCCCCATCGCTGAGCCAGTAGTGTGCTGAGCTGTGGTGAGCAGTATCCATTTGCTGTGCCGCCATTCTTGTTCCCACTCTCTATTCACAGCTGCCAAACCCTCATTTCAAACCCCTGATGTGTGGTGGAGTGGAGAGGACATCACGTATCGGAAATAACTGCAAAACATCTTGCAAACACACGTTAAATCCTGTTCCGCTTTTCGCAAGAGTAGGCCATCGTGTGCCGGTAGGAACGGCTGACAAGATTGACAAAACTGCATACACACGGGGACTGGATGTAAAAAAAAAGCACATGAGTGCTTATTCTATTATCCTCGATATAAAAGAATAAGATAAAAAAAAAAGTGCGGCCAACAGCAGAAGAGGCACAAACTGTTTACAGGGGGCACTGACTGAAACTTGCTGTTCTCCATGTTATGCTATTCATATTGGCGGAAGAAATATGGGAGAAGGGCAAAGAGGTGTGTGTGTGTGTGTGTGTGTGTGGTGTGTGTGTGTGTGTGTGTGTGTGTGTGTGTGTGTGTGTGAGGAGAGAGAGGAGAGAGAGAGAGAGAGTGGGGGGGGGGGGGGGAGGGGGGGTAGAAAAGGGGAAAAGCTTGGAGGAGGTAAGAGAAAAAAAAGGGACGAAGTTGACACATGAGGAGGGAGGGAGGGAGAGGGGGAGAGAGAGAGAGAGAGAGAGAGAGAGGGAGAGAGAGGGAGAGAGAGAGAGAGACAGAGACAGAGAGAAAGAGAGAGAGAGAGAGAGAGACAGACAGACAGACAGAGACAGAGACACAGAGAGAGAGGAGGATGAACAGAAAAAACCGGAAAGGATGAAAAGGAAGCAGACAAAGAAAATGTGAGAGAAGATGCACAAAGAACAACAACGGCAAGAGGAACAAAATAAATAACACTGCAAAAATACAGAAAGAAAAAAAAAAGAAGAAGAAAGAATGCAACGAAACGGAAAAGAGAAAAGAGAATAAAGAAGAAGAAGGAAAAGAAGAAAACAGAAATCAGGAAGTGGGAGGACCATGAATAAAAGGGGTACAAGTAGAAAGAGAAAGAAAGGAAAAAGCGCCAAAGATTGGAGGGGGGCGGGGGGGAGGAGGAGGAGGAGGAAGACGAAGAAGAAGAAGAAGAAAAATTGCGAAGAAGAAGAAGAATTGCAAAGAAAAATTGCGAAGAAGAAGAAGAAGAAGAAGAAGAAGAAGAAGAGGAAGAAGAAGAAGGAGAAGAATTGTGAAGAAAAATTGCGAAGAAGAATTGCCAAGAAGAAAAAAAGAAGAAGAAGAAGAAGATGAAGAGAGAGAGAGAACTCGAACTCGAACTCGAACTCGAAAGGTTTATTCATGAAAAAAGGCCATTGGCCCATACATGAAGGGGGTTGCCGAATAACGATAACGATAATTGCTTTAAGCTGACACACGACGCTACTCCAAGCCATGGAAACCACAGCATTGATTAGTAATGTACATCGAGACACAAACTCTTTACTGTCCAGATATGTTACGGCATTCCGAGCCTTTCTTTCGTCCAGTCTTTGTCACAAACACACCCTTAGGTCTAGGCTAGGCCTAGCCAAGAGACTGCTGTAATAGGTCTCTAAGTGTCGCTAAGTCCCTTGAAGCACACGATAGGGTCTCCGTGTGTAGTGTGTTCTGGATACGCTTGCCATTCCGCAAACTGGCGAGTTTGACACGTTCCTCTTTTAGCATGTTTTTCTCTTGCTGTTTGACAAACCAGTACACACATACTGGCTCAGTGTCTGGTTGGCATGCACACTGGATCACAATGTCGTCTGACTCACACGTCACAATATCTTCACCGTCTGAATGATGTAGCACGGATTTTCTAAAGTGTGTATTTCTTTGTCTGTCTCTTAGCCTTCTCTGTACGGATCTATCAGTTAGAGTAGCCACGTACTGTTTGACATTTCTTCTGTCGAATGCACCAACAATATTATCATCGTTCACCTCAGGCTGCAAAACACACATATCAGCACAGTCACTACAATCAGACATACAGGGAGGTTCTAAATCAACCGATGATGGCAACTTAACTGATGTTTTTGTGTTGATGTCCTGTGTGTGTGTTGTTGGTAGGTCTATTCCATGTGTATCTACACATGCTGTATTCCCCTGTTCTACTCCACTGTCAGGCAGACTCGAGGCACTGAGGACACAGTCACTTTCACACACAACACTTGCCTGCTTCTCTTTATGCTTTCGAGACCGTTCAACATCTCGTCGTCTTTGAGAAAACGATTTTTTCCTGTAGTACTGTGCTTGTGTGCTGCGATTCACTGTTGGATCCGCCATGTTGGTTGACACTGTTGTGTCCACTGGTTTCAGTCGCAAGACAAAAACCACGCTGTCCCCTTCTCCTGCCACTTTCCAGCTGGAAACTGCATTGTCGGTCAGCAGGGCGCCTAAGGTCCTCTCCACAGCCGCTGGAAGTCCAGTAACTGGCATTTTTGAATGAATTTCTAGTTTTACTGCTGCTCACAGAAAATGTACGCCCTGTCCGCTTCACTTCTCGTGACCGCCCCGCGAGAGAGAGAGAGAGAGCAGAGAAGAGAGAGAGAGAGAGAGAGAGAGAGAGAGAGAGAGAGAGAGAGGAGAGAGAGAGAGAGAGAGAGAGACAGAGAGACAGAGAGAGACAGAGAGAGAGACAGAGACAGAGAGAAAGAGAGAGAGAGAGACAGAGACAGAGACAGAGAGAAAGACAGACAGACAGAGACAGAGAGACAGAGAAACAGAGAGACAGAGAGAGAATGTAGCAAACAAGTAGGAGAACACAACACAGCCAAAAAAGATTTAAGTTTTCTAACCGTAAGAAGGGTTAGTTCATTATATTTTAGAATGAAATTAAATGCATTCCTTACCAAATTTTGCAAAAATGTCCGATGTCTATGTGGAGATAATATTTCAAACACTCATATCATATTTGAGTGCCCAATTCTAAAACCATTTTTGCCTGCATTTTTTGAGCAGTCTCTGGAAAATGTATTTGAAAATTCAAAGTTAGCCTTTGCCATAGTTGGATGTTTACTGCACAGCCCACTTGAACATTTACTGTAGTTACATTATTATTGTTAATTGTTCCTACTTTGTTGAGTTTAAATTTTGGTCCTGGTTTTAAGAGTATTGTTTTTTATCTTTTTTTTTTTTTTTTTTTGAAGGTACAAAAACACCACCATTAATGCTATCTTATAAGGTTTTCTCTTTTCACCCCTTCCACTCACTTCCATAACTTCCATTACACTTTCCACTTCTCTTGTCTAATATCACTTAGAGTGAACAGACGTTAAATTGAAGACAACAACAACAACAACAACACAGCCAAAAGGGGCTGTGACAGACGAGCCTCCTGCACTGTAGGGCTGGGATGGTCAGGGCCAAGGCCAAACAAACCCCAAACCAAATCGTCTGCCACCTTCAACGTACGTCTTCACCCATGTCAGCCACATTGTTTCAGCTTTATTTCACATGCTTTCGTTTCATTATCTTGCAAATACCATACTGCCTCCTTCTTCAGTAATTCTATGCTCTTTGTAAGCTCAGATATGTTTCCCTGTATTGTTTCTCAGTGTGAAATGCAGGCTACTTTTCCTAGGGAACTCACATCGCTGTAAAGTAGTACCAACCCGTTTTTTTTTTCTTTACAAACAAATGCTGTCTGTATGTGTATGCAAGTCGTTTTTTTTTTTTTTCTACAGAATTTTGTCAGGTACGACACTCTTTGTTGCCATGGGATCTTGTACGTGTACTTACTGTGTGGTACTTACGGGACCGCAGTTTATCGCCTCATCTGAAAGACTAGCACCCGGACCATCACTCAAGGTGGCGACAGATGTTGGCAAAAGTTCAGGCTCAAAATACGCAATGAAACTCCATGTAAATCGGAATCACCTATGTATTTAGAAAACAGGCCAAAGGTACCCTCTCCCTTCCCCACTACAACTCTCTCATTTTATTTTTTATCGATATCACAATTCAGCCCACAGGAATTGTTAGGTTTTTTATCTTCAAAAAGTTTATTTCAAGAGCCACCCCCCCTTCCCTTTTGAGAGTACATGAAATCTGAACAATGTTTATTTCGACTGATGTGGGCGTGTGGCAGTATTCCCACTGCAGCCCACTTATTCCACAATGTATTGTTACTGCAAATAGAACAACTGGCAACTAACGCTTAAAGGAAAACACAAAAGCTCTCCACAAGGACAAACATAATAACAGAAACCAGGGCTTCCTGTTGAAAAACAAACAAACAACACAAAAACAACAAAAAAAAAACAAACCCGCCAACACCAAAGTACGTGCTCTTACAAAGAAGTAACACGACCACTTAAAACTGCTTAACAGCTAAAATGGAATAATCCATAGTATAAAAACACACACACACACACACACACACACACACACACACACACCACACACACACACACACACACACACACACACAAACACACAACACACACGCATACAGACACACATACACCACATGTAATAGCCCTTCAGGAGATTATTAAAGTGTGGCTTGACTTGACTACACACACACA
>CM060330.1:11106208-11108708 GCA_030674155.1 Stramonita haemastoma
TAATATTAGAAAATCATAATTCTTAAAATCTGAACAGACATTCAGACTCCTTATTCATTTTCCATAAAAAAAAACATATAATACTTATTTTTCTACCTCAAATAGTGTTCACACCAGAATTTTTTGTTAATTATTGCCCCAAAAACTGTAAAAACCTCTAGCAGTGGCAGGTCCCTTAAATCAGATTTTTTTCTAGCAGCTAACTGGTTAAAAAAAATTTAAAAAGCTAAAAAGAAAAAGAAAAGCCACTCCAATAAGAAAACAAACATCATTTTCCACCACTATCAGCACTCACAGCTGTCGATTTCCCCCAGTTTCAGCTCCTCTCAGCAGCTAATTAATCCATCCCATCCCAGCCCAGCAGTGGCCAGCTGGTGCTATTTATAGCAGGAGCTGACCACACATGGACTAGGTAACAGGAAGGAGCGTGCTATATTTAGCACTCTTGACTAGCCCTACTGAGTGATGTTGGAATTGTGCACTGTGCACCCACGCACGCACCTCCAGCCAGGACCTGAGGATGGTGGTGTAGGTGGCGGTACCCTTCACCAGCAGAACGGGGTAGTAGGTGAAGTGGTTCTTCAGCCCCACCACACAGGGGGTCCACTCCAGATCCACCCCACACAGCACCCCAGTCACCATCACCTGCACCCCGCCACTGCCACCTGCTCAAACACACACACACACACACACCTGCTGTGTTACCTGCCCACTGTCCTAACACATCCATTTACAATAAAATAAATAAATAAATCAATCAAAAATTTTAAAAAAACAAATCCATTTACATTTTTACATTTTACACCACGTTGGGTCACGGCAGATTTCTCTGCGTGAAATTCGGGTTACTCTTCCCCAGGGAGAAACACGTCACCACAAGTGCAGCGTTACCATATATGTTTAAATCAAAAGGCCACCACATACTGTTTAACCCTCTTGCATTCGGATTCTCTGAACACAAACTGCCCCTAGATTTCGCATTCCATCACAAAATAAGGTCAGGCACACATGCTTGCTGGCCTTTTCCCCTTCTAAGTACATACCAGCAGCTATATTACTTCCAGGCTCACAGCAGGGTTTCTACTTCTGGCCTGATAAGAGCTTTGACATGTGGTAGCAATTAGTGATGGTCACAGCATGATGGAAATCTACTGTGCGTAAATACCGGCAAATCCGGTTCGGGATTCAAGGGGGGGGGGGGGGGGGGGGGGGCAATTGTTCAATCCTGGCAAATTCCGGTTCGGGACTAAGAGGGTTAAATCAAAAGGCGATTCGCACTTGTCAAAATACAGTCTTTTTTTCATGAGTGTGTGTTGTTCCTCGGCTAGAGCTCGAAGGTTTACCAATGGTGAAATTTTGTGTATGTGACCGTTTTTTGGCTCACCATGAAGGTAGCCACATTCTGACTTCGGGGACATACGATTATATGTTGTATGAATCCATAGTGAGACCATATCCACACATCAAAATACTTTTTTTTTTCACACATCGTAACACATTCACACAGTGCATGGCTAAATGGCAAGGTAAGTATAACATATTTTCCCCTGTTGCAATATCCTCCTCTATGTTTATAACTCTATTAACCTTTATGACACCAACATCACAAAAACAAATAAAAAGGGTAATAGAAGCAGCAAAACTAAATAAAAAAAATTAAAAAGCCAAACAACGGAAAAAGCTGAAGACTGACCATTGTTTGCCTTACTTGTCACCAGAATCTGCACTGCTTCTGGATCATCTGCACAAACATGCAACGACATCAAAATTACAAAATCAAACATTCACTTCGATATCAAAATCAAACATTCACATCAATACAATATCTAACATTCACACCAATAGCAAACATTCACAACTATACAAAAATTAAGCATTCATACCAATACAAAAATCAAACATTCACATCAATATCAAAATCAAACATTCACGCCAATATCAAACATTCACATCTATACAAAAATTAAGCATTCACACCAATATTAAAATCATTCACACCAATATTAAAATCAAACATTCACACCAATATCAAAATCAAACATTCACACTGATATAAAACATTCACATCAATACAAATATCAAACATCTACACCAATATCAAACATTTATATCAAAACAAAAATCAAGCATTCACACCAATATCAAAATCAAACATTCACACCAACATCAAAATCAAACATTCACACCAACATCAAAATCAAACATTCACACCAACATCAAAATCAAACATTCACACCAATATCAAAATCAAACATTCACACCAATATCAAAATCAAACATTCACATCCTTATCAAAATCAAACATTCACACCAATATCAAACATTCACATCTATATTAAAATTCAACTAAAAATATTGATCAGGGTTTTTCCCAGCTACTTTATAAGACACTTCGGTAAGACTTTGCGTATGCTACCATTTTTGCCCACCATGAAGGTGGCTGCATTCCGACTTCGGGGATGTATGCTGGGTATGTTCGTGTTTCCATAACCCACCGATC
>CM060330.1:11113708-11116845 GCA_030674155.1 Stramonita haemastoma
ATTTAATTTAATATAACCATTGCTCTCTGACCCCAAGTGGAACAGCCAGTGAAAGCCCCCCACCCCTCCCTTTCTGCCTTATATTAGAGCTGCTAGTCCATCCCTATCATGAAACTTGACACCCATTGTTGGTTCACGTGGTCTTTCAACAGAAAAATTTGTCTTGCTAGGCCTACCTAGGCTTGAATTGCCTTGTGACATAAAGCAGGTAAGGGGAGTAATTACTAACCGGTATGGAAGAGTTAGTTCCCTTGACCTGCTTTCGTAGATTTCTTTTTTCTCCTATTTTTTCTTCTTCTCTTTTTTTAATTTTATAAAAATTCCGCGAATTTGCAGTCAGTACCATACCTGATCTTACCATGCCAATCTCTCTCTCTTTCTCTTTATCCTTCTTAGTCTTTGGTAAAAGTAAAATTCAAGGACTTTTCAAGCACCTGGAGGCATATGCCTGATTTTCAAGGACTTTCAAGGCCTTGAAAAGGGGTGTCCAAAATTCAAGGACTTTCAAGGACTTTCAAGGACCGTAGGAACCCTGATTATACATGATGTATATAAAATTGTCACATGTGTGTGCGCGTACACTGTATGCATAAATCCATGAGTACACGCAAGCATAGATGAGCGCACATATAATAATGTGGTGTCACTGGTGTGTGTGTTTGAGTGTGTGTGCATGCATTATGCAGACATACAAAAATGTATTATAGGTATACATGTACAAATTACAATGTTTGCTTGCAGGTGTGTATTGTGTGTACAACGTGTGTCCACACTCATGCAAGTCTATATGATGTGTGTTAATAAGTTTTACATATATATATATATATATATATATATATATATACATATACATATATATATATATATATATATATATATCTAGATCATTAAATGAAGTTCTTTGTGTGCAACCAAAAAATGTATTCATACGCATCATTTATCTGTAACACATTTCTCCTTCCCTTTCCACAGTTACAGATAAAAAATATATCCCTTGAAATCAATAAATATACCAAATGACATTGAGAATAAATTTATCCATTAAAAGAACTTAGACAACAAAACCTTACCTGCAATTCGTCGCTGTCTAGGCGTGCGGCCATAAGGACATGTTCGCCGTGCGCTGGTGTAAGACAAAGCCAGTGATGTTGACGGGGCTGTTCTGGGTGTCTCCATGGCATAATGAGTATGACGCCTTCGAAGGAAAAAAATGTATTAATTACTAGTTTAGTTTTTGACACCATAATTCAGTTTAGCTACTACCAAGACTATGATGCTTTATTTCACAACTGAAGAAACCATTTAGGCATTTTGCAAAAGTTTATACAGTATTTAACTTTACGTTATAATAGAATTATACTATGAAATGTTTAAATTAGATTAATGTTGAATTACTTAATATTGAAGCTGTTATGTGGTCATTTTCTTCTTCAGTGTCAGCTCTGGCTCTGATATGGTTCCAATAGTTGGTTGCCATATAAAAAACACTTGAATGAGTAAGTCTTATGTGTGTAAAAATCTGTAAACATGTTACCAATTGTATACATCCTGATTTACTATGTATCTGATACTATCTACAGGTACATTCTGTAGTCATTTCATGTGTATGTTTGTTGTTTTGTTTTTGTAGACTTGTGTAGCACAGGCCCTTTTCTTCTGCAGATATTTATAGAGTTATACTGTTTGCATCTTATAGTAGATCTCTTGTCTGATCCAGTACATTCAGTGAGTCACACACACACACACACACACACACACACACACACACACACACACACACACATGCACACACTCTCAGGTGAAAAATAATACCTAAAATAATGAGGCATACACTGTTGACGTTGTTTTGCACAGTATTCTGCTTGTCACCTTGTGTAAAAAAGCATGGAAAACGTCACAAACGGCAGTAACATTTAAAATGATAACATCATAATTAATGTGCATATATCTTATGCGCATTACACGCCATTAGCAATTACCACAGATTCCAATTCACTGCAGTGGGTGGGTTGTGGGTATTGTATTTGTAAAGTGATCAATTCAAGTGCTTAATAAGTTAATGTGATTAGTTAGAACTGTGTTATGGCTCCTTCAGTCCTCGCGATCGATCGCTGCTTTCAAACAAGTGAGTGCTAAATAAGCACTCGATTCAAACTCAGGACGGTATGAGACCTGTACATGTTTAATCTATAACTACTTGTAATCTTGTGCAAACTGACGGTTTTTTTTAATAATCGAAAAGTACACTGTACAGCCTATTACTGTATTAGTTATTACGAATGTGCGACACCGAGCACGCAAGTGTGGATGCTTTGTATAAGTGGGAGAGACGACGGAAGTAAATGTAAACATAATCTGCATACAAACCTGATTAACTCGTGGAATATAAAACGAAAAGATCAAAAGCCGTCTTCAAACAATTTGATATGGTGGGATTTGATCAAGATTTGGACAGCCCGCCATATTGTAAATAACTTGTCTCCACTTTGATTTTGTCACTTCCGGTAGAAGAGAGGAATGCTCGTTCTTGTTTTTGTTTCAAGGCCTCTGTGTGTGCGTGCGTGCGTGCGTGCGTGCGTGTGTGTTGTGTGTGTGTGTGTGTGTGTGTGTGTGTGTGTGTGTGTGTAGTATGAAGAAGATTTGTTTTGTTTTGTTGTTGTGGGTTGGGTTTTTGGGGGATGGGGTTTTTTTTGTTATTTAGAGGGGGGGGGGGGGGGGTACTATGCCATCTCTTTTCTTTTTTCTTTTTTTTTTTTTTTTTTTTTGGGGGGGGGGGTCCTTGTTATGTGTACACTGGATCATATCCTCATGGGTGTGTTCTTGCCACAGAAAACAGAACCTGTCTGCTTCTTGCTGATAACTGACATGTCTAGCCCTCTTGGTTTTGGTTTTCTGTTTTTTTTCATTGGGCTTTGATTTTCTTTCATTGTAGGTTTTCCTTTTGTTATAGTTCAAGTTTGCCTTTGTAAGGACTTGATATAACACAGTGTCCAGCAGCATTCACACAACACACGACATTTGTGTTTACTCCCCTCTCCCCACTAGAGATAGCCCCAATCTGATGCTTACCCTTTTGTCCAAGGATCTTTTGGAAGTGCTTCTGATTGTAAATTGTCATCTCATTTGAGTGCTATGAT
>CM060330.1:11124445-11161945 GCA_030674155.1 Stramonita haemastoma
GGGCTGTTATACCGGAAATTGTCTTCCCTTTTAGTGCCAACCAATGGTACATTGAGGAAGTGGACATGTGGTAAGGTTAGCTGGTAGGCCTATATCCATCAGTCAGTATCGACTATGGAATTCGCGCCAGAAGAAAGGTCATTTGTTCAGTGACAGCGCGGGCTGTGGCTGGTCAGTCCAGTCCGATGCGGGAGTGGCAGTCTCTGCCGCATCTGATGCAGCTGTGGTCTGTTGAAGTGACTGGAGTACATGCCTTCCGCTTGGCTCTCTTTTCGTTTGCTGCAGTGTGGATCTTTTCTTCACCACACTTCAGCTGTTTGTGGAGAACACTGCGCCATTTGCTGCGGTCAGCGGCTACCTCCTCCCAGTTCTCTGTGTTGATGTCCAGGGCTTTCATGTCACGCTTGCAGACGTCTTTGTAGCGCAAGTTGGGGGCGGCCAATGCTTCTCTTGCGGAGGCAAGTTCACCATAGAGGAGATCTTTAGGAATGCGTCCATCCTCCATCCTTCGCACGTGACCGAGCCATCGGAGTCTGTGTTGTCTGAGGAGTGTGTACATGGTGGGAAGACCTGCAACCTCGAGGACCTGAGCATTGGTAACTTTGTCAATCCAGTGGATGCCGAGGATGCGACGAGAGAGAGCGCAGGTGAAAGTTGTTCGGTTTGTGCTCCTGTTTGGAGTATGTTGTCCAACCAGCCAATCAACAAACCGATCAGCCAGCCAACCAACCAACCAGCCAACTGTTCAAGAAATCAACCAAACAACAAGTACAGGTATATTGTGGTAATTTGGTATTGTTCGCAACTTCGAATGTGTGTGTATTCGTGTGTGCGTGCGTGGTGGCGTGCGTGTGCGCGCGTTTGTGTGTATATGTGTGTATTCGAGTGTGTGTGTGTGTGTGTGTGTGTGTGTGTGTGTTGTGTGTGTGGTGTTGTGCGCGCGCTGTGCGTGTGCAAGTGCGATGTGCAACATGTAGTATATATGTGTGCATTCTCTCATGTACAATCACGTATACATAAATGGCCACATGCAGCTAAATGACTAACTAAAATTTCAGATAATGTTGTTTTTTTTCTAAAACTGACAGATATTTCTGTCCATGTTCATTCACATTGTGATTAAATTCAAATTCAAGTACAATCTGCACGCAAGGGAGCGAAACTCTCTTTGCCGGTCTAGTTGAGCTGTCTACTGTGATTGTGCTCCCTTGTTAAAAAAACGGAGAGATGCATTGAATGCAGTTTAAAAAACAAGTGTATTTCCATTAACTTAGATAAATGGTGGTCAAAGTTCACCGTCACTGCTTTGGCATTGTACTTTATTTCTCTTTGTATTACACTTAAACTTTACAGAAAGTTATTGGTAAGGTAAAGTTTATAATTACGGTGGTAGGAAAGGAATCAAGACTCACGTGCTTTTTTTTGTTCACATTTAGGCTCCCATGTGTATGCTAGTTTTGTAATTCCTGTCCTCTGTTCCAACGGTAACACATTGGGCCTACTCTTACGAAAAGCGAACAGGATTACAGCGTATGCGCAAGATGTTTTGTCAAAGCCTTTGGTTGTGAATCACAGAGAGAAAGGTCTGTTGCAGAAGACGGGTATGGTGGAACCAACGTGGGTGTCTCACCTATTTCTGGGACCCAAAAGGAGAAGCCATCAGTATGTATGGTTTTTTATATTTTATTTATTCTTCTATATCGAGGATAATGGAATAGCACTCGGGTGCTTTCTTACATCAAGTCCCGTGTGTATGCAGCTTTGTTAAATTTTGTCATCTTTATCCCACCGGCACACAATGGCCTACTCTTGCGAAAAACGGAAAGGACACATTTTAACGTGTGAAACACATAATGGCCTACCCCTTGCGAAAAAAACGGAACACAGGATTTTAACGTGTAGCACAAGATGCTCTTGCTGTGCCTTTCACAACCCGGGCCTCGGTTCATAGTCTCATCCAAAGACTTTTGGGGAGTGGAAGTGGTGAGTCAAGCACTGATGTTAACTCCAGTGGGAAGACTTCCCTCGAACGGGAATCGAACCGGGTCGTCAAAATTGCAGTGCAATGTTATTTATTTATTTATTTATTTATTTATTTATTTATTCTTTTATATCGAGGATAACAGAATAAGCAATCATGTGCTTTTTTTCATCCGTCCCCGTGTGTATGCAGTTTTGTAAATTGTCATCTGTTCCCACCGGCACAGGATGGCCTACTCTTACGAAAACCGGAACAGGATTTCACGTGTGCACAAGATGCTCTGCGTGCTTTCACACACGGGGCCTGGTTCATAGTCTCATTCAAAGGACTTTTGGGGAGAGTGGAGTCAGCACTGATGTTAACTCCAGGGGAAGAATTCCCTCGAACGGGAATCGAACCCGGGTCGTCAAATTGCGAGTGCAATGTTCTGACCACTAGGCTATCCCCTATCTGTTTTTGAGTATGTTAGCCAAGAGCAGGCAGCCATGAACATCACCATGTCTTCATAACCAAGGCATAACCATACTGCGGTATATGGAAGACTATACTGTCGCAAGCGGCATGATACAATTATGTGTTGTGTACAGCAAGTCTTGTGCCAGTCCGCGTGCTTAGTTGTGTTGGATGTGACGTGACACAAAAGGTGTTACACTGGCTGGGTGGTTGCAGATGAGAGAGAGAGAGAGAGAGAGAGAGAGAGAGAGAGAGAGAGAGAGAGAGAGAGAGAGAGAGAGAGAGAGAGAGAGAGAGAGAGCCCGCGTGGCAAAGACCTTGATGTCTGTTGATGCTTTAGTGAGGTACCAGGTTGTATTAGAAGATTTTATTCTGAGGCTTTGGGAGAGTGTCTGGAATATGATTTTGAGTGAAGATCTTGTTCGAGTTGGTATAGTGAAAACCTATGTATGTATGTAAGTTGGTCGTTGTGTTTGTCTAGTTGTCCTTCTGTTTGTCTGTCTGTGTGCCTGTTTCTCTCTCTCTCTCTCTCTCTCTCTCTCTCTCTCTCTCTCTCTCTCTCTCTCTCTCTCTCTCTCTCTCTCCTCTCTCTCTCTCTCTCTCTCTCTCTCTCTCTTCTCTCTCTCTTTTGTGTGCATATGTATGTGTATATATGTATATATGTGTGTGTATGTATGTGTGTGTATATGTATGTGTGTGTGTGTTTTTTTCTCCTTCAGTTTTTCTCTCTGATTTTTTTCCTTTGTGCTCATTTCTTTCTTTTTGTTCTTTTAACGACATCTCCATTTTGACATGCATTTCTATGATGTTACAACTATTTTTCATGTTATTTTTCTGGGTTTTTTTTTTTTGTTTTCGAAATTTGCTGTTGATTTGTTTTCTTTGTTATGATTTTCTTTGATTGAGGGCTGGATGTAAACTAGCCATTATGTGTGCTTATTCTTATCCCTTGATAAAAGTGTTTCAAAGTATTTCAAAGTGTTATTCTCTCTCTCTCTCTCTCTCTCTCTCTCTCTCTCTCCTCTCTCTCTCTCTCTCTCTCTTTCTCTCTCTCTCTCTCTCTCTCTCTCTCTTTCTCTCTCTCTCTCTCTCTCTCTCTCTCTCCTCTCTCTCTCTCTTTTCACCCTCTCTCATCTCTCTCTCTCTCCTCTCTCTCTCTCTCTCTCTCTCCTCTCTCTCTCTCCTCTCTCTCTCTCTCTGCCTTTTTTGTTCTACTGCTTTCCTCAAACCTGAAGTTTTCTTCTAATCTCTGTGTTTTCTGTGTGCTCATTTTCTTTGTCTTGTATTTGAATTATGTAGTTTTTGAAGATGCTTATTATTTTTGTGTTCATGCTGATATATTTTTATTTTCTGTTTTTTTGTCTTTTCGGCTCATGTTTATGTTATTTCTTTTGTATTATGGGGGGAACGGGACGGCTCAGTGGTCAGAACACTCGCTTTCTCCAAGCTAAGGTTAAGCAGCGTCGAGCGTGGTTACCAGTTGGATGGGTGACCGTTTGCACGCCTTGGCTTCAGTACAGTCCTTCAGTTCATCCAGCTGTAAATGGGTACCTGCTCTCTTTAAGGTCAGAGAAGGTAAAGCGAGTGAGGGAGAGGAGATGGGCGCCGCCCTCAACATGCTGGCCCCTGGAGAATTAGAAGCTGAGGTCTCTGATATCTCGCTCCCCCACGACCACATAGGTTATGGGACGCCTTTACCTTTCACCTTTTATTTTGTTGTGTTTATATTACTGGTTTTAGGTTCTGTGTCAGATATTTGTTTCGTTTGGTTTCTTTTTCGCTACTTTGTTTAGTTGTGTGATTCTTTGCTCTTTTACAAATTTTTCTTAGATTGTTTGTTCTCCTATATATTATGAACTCTTGCTGTTTGGGGTTTTTTTTAGGGCTGTTATCCTTTGGTTGTTGTTTTAGTTTTTGTTTATGTGACTGAATGGGTATTGGGCTTATTTTAGTGTCAGGTTATATCTCTAAGGGTGGGAACTGGATGTAAAAAGTTACATGGGTGCTTATTGATTTTCCTCGATATAAAAGAATTCGATTTGATTTGATTTGATTTGATTTGTCTTCTCATCATCATCTATCTATCTATCTATCTATCTATCTATCTATCTATTATCTATCTATCTATCTATTATCTATCATATCTCACGATATATATATATTATATATATATATATATATATATATATCACTCTCTCTTCCCAACATCTTTTTACTTGAAATACAGAAAACAAATCTCTTTAATCTTCTCAGCATTTGGGCCAAGAAACTTTTACGTGCCCATTACAAGAAAAGATAAACTATATATCTTCACTGTGTGATAGGGACACATAATATATAACAAAATTTCCACAGAGAGAGAGAGAAGAGGCAGAGTGAGAGAGGGGGACAAGATAGAGAGAAGCCAACACACACACACACACACACACACACAACACACACACACACACACACACACACACACACACACACACACACACACACAACACACACACACACACACACACACACACACACACACACCACACACAACACACACCGCCCACCTCCCACCCTACCCCCCCCCTCACACAACACACACACACACACACCACCACACCCCACACACACACACCACCCCACCACACACACCCACCACACACACACACACACATAACAAAGACACAGAGTTCAAAGACATAACGACAAAGACGTACAACAATGTCATGGTCATTTACATTTCAACGCCACACCACCAATCGCGCACAATGGATTTGAACCTAAACTTCTATACTTGTCACCAACATGCGTGTGTACCAGTGGTTTTACACTGGTCCCAGAGATGAAAATGTATGGCATCTTGAGAAGAAGAAAAAAAGAATCTAGAAAATAATAGCGTTTACTGACATTAATGGCTTTGGAGGCGTAGTAGGAATAAGTTCATTTTGAGTTTGGATGGGATTATGGATTGTGGTGCAGAACTTGATTCTCTTTGGTGATATGCCATTGAACAGTGTAAGATCTCATCGTGAGAGGATTTGGGGTATTTATTGATTACAGAAAAAGAAGTGAGTCGGAGAACGCATACGCAAACACATACACAGACTCACCACGCGCGCAAGCAAGCAAGCAAGGAAGACAAGCAAGCAAGTGCGTACATGCTTTCACATGCACATTCACACACATGCACGCACACGCGCACACACACAACAACATACATACATACATACATACATACATACATACATACATACAATACATACATACATACATACATACATACATACATACATACAATGAAAAGGTTATAAAAAAATAATTAAATATTTTAAAAAAGCAGCCAAAAAGGCGGCAAAACATTCTAGCTGTTCGAATGTTTTAGACATTCCTCTTTCTCTTCATGAGGGTTATGCTTTGCTTCAAAATGTGTGCTGGAAACATGTAAAAAAAGAAACATGAAGAGGCTGGCTATCCCCAGCATACTTGTTCAGTTTTGGATATTGAGAACATCCTTTGTACTCAGTACGGCTTTCAAAAGTCCAGTACTAGAAATATTGTTTCTCTAATTCACAGATTGAAATTGAATGCATTTCGAGCAAAATTTGCCAAAAATACAAAATGCATATGTGGTGAAAAACTTTCCAATGTTCATGTTTTGTATCATTGTCAAGGTTTAAAACAGTTCCTACCACCATTTCAAGATAAGTCTCTGCAAGAAGTGTTAATCAATCCAAAGTTACTGTGTGAGATAGCATTGTCTCTGATGCGATCCCCAGTATTCTCTTTTTTATAAAGTACGACTGTGAAGACTGGAAATTATAACACCCTACTGTGGCAATGTCTTTTTGCTTTATTCACGGCAGCCATCACATGTAGTTTGCAATTGTTCATCTTACAGTTTTAGATTTTAAAGTTTTTTTGCTGTTCGATGTTTTTGTTATTATTTGTGTTTCTTATGCCATGTTTTGCGACATTCTAGTTATATAGATTTGTAATCAGTCTTCTTATGCACATAATTACCAACACACTTTTTTTAAAACCCTCATCTCCTTCTTGCCCCCCCCCCCCCCCTCCCATCCTTCCTTCGTCTAATATCACTTTAAGTGTACAGACGTAAAATCAAAGACACACATAATACATACATTCATACATTACTACATACACATACATATACATACATACATACATACATACATAACATACATACATACATAACATACATACATACATACATACATACATACATACATACATACACATCACATACACACACCACACATCATTTCTTAACTTCTTGCAGGAATCGTTAGGGCTTCGCACTACTACTACTACTACTACTACTACTACTACTACTACTACTACTACTGCTGCTGTGCTGCTGCTGCTGCTGCTGCTGCTGCTGCTGCTGCTACTACTACTACTACTACTACTACCTGTCAGTACTGTAATTGCCTTTCAGGGATGTTTAAAGTGTTTTTGACTTGTGACTTTACTACTATCACTGCTGCTGCTGCTGTTCTGACATTGCTGCTGCTTACTGCTGCTGCTGCTGCGCGCTGCTGCTGCTGCTGCTGCTGCTGCTGCTGCTGCTGCTGCTGCTGCTGCTGCTGCTGCTGCTGTGCTATTGTTCCGACACTGGTGGCTTCAAAATATCTACTGAAGGTTGACATAAATGAACGTGGGAAAAAATCCCTGTTGTTTGCAGATGAGCGGAGCGTGTGTGAGGGGAAGGAAGCGTAGCCTGTCATCCGCCATGTTGATCCTCAGAGTCCTCTGTGCTCTTCTCCTGTCTCTGCCTTCAGGTCAGTGCGGTTTCTTCTCTGGTGTTCGTGACAGAGACACAGAAAGACAGACAATAGACAGAGAGGAAAATAATGAACAAATTGTATGCCTATTTAGCAATGTGGCGCTTACAAACGATATCTAGCGCGTCGCGATTTCAGTGACATGGACGCCATGGCGTAGTGGTATGTACATTTGAGATTGTATACATTATTGTCCGCATCTCAATTTTCTGTGTCTGTGTTGTGTGTCTGTGTGTGTCTGTGTCTGCAATGTGGCGCTTACAAACGATATCTAGCGCGTCGCGATTTCAGTGACATGGAGCCATGGCAGTAGTGGTATGTACATTTAGATTGTATACATTATTGTCCGCATCTCAATTTTCGAAACCAGTCTTTCCTTTTCGAGTCTGCAGCTAGCAACGTCAGCCCAAATAAAACCGAATCAGGTCCCTCGTACCACTGTCTCTGTGGGTTGTGTGTTAGGACGCTGCTCCTTTTGCGAAGTCTGGAAAGTTTGACACGTTTTTCTGGCAACATATTTTTCTCTTCTCGCCTTTATGTACCAGAATATGCATACTGATTCTTTGCCAAATCTCCGCTGCAAGAATATTCCAGGGCGATGTCATCCGACTCACACATCAGAATGTTTTGATTGTCTAAGTCGTGAACCACAACCTTTCGCAATACAACCGTGTGTTTCTCTCGCTGTCCCGCAATCGACACTGTACACATTTGTCTGTTATTTTATTTTTTATTTATTCTTTTACATCGAGTATAATGAAATAAACATTCATGTGCTTTTTTTACATCCAGTCCCCGTGTGTATACAGTTTGTAAATCTTGTCATTGTTCCCAACCGGCACACGATGGCCTACTCTTACGAAAAGCGGAACAGGATTTAACGTGTGCGCGAGATGTTCTGCGTGCGTTCGCACACGGGACCTCGGTTTATAGATTCATCCGAAAGACTTTTGGGGGAGAGTGGAGTCAGTACTGATGTTAACTCCAGGAGAAAAATCTCGAAAGAGAATCGAACCCGGGTCGTCAAATTGCGAGCGCGATGTTCTGACCACTAGGCTATCCCGTCCCCAGCTATACTGAGTGAGTCGCCCACTCGAGGTGGCGTCCACCACAAAACCCCGCCAAATTGTTCCCCCAAGAACCTCCCGCCTCAAAGGGTTTGTCACAAACTCATCATCACTCAGGCACAAAAGTGTGTGTGGAAAGTTAACGGAGATCACCTTGAGACCAGAGCAACAAGGATTATTGAATCAGAGACGCTTTTCTTTCAATATGTATGATGATCGAAGATGGTGAGGAGGATGTAAGGATGGAGCTGTGGAAGTGCATGTGTTTTGAGACTACTTGACAGGGCAGAGGTCTATGTTTTCTATCATGATACAATATCCTGGCGTCAACCGGGACAGAGAGATACAGACACCTGCAGTGTTGGTCAGGTAATTTGAGCAACACTCTCAAACTCGCATCCCTAAAGTGATTGAAGCTCGACTGTGTGGTCTCAGTGTTTCCATGGAGCACACCGCACACTCATTCTGGGTAGGAGCCTGCAAGAGCCCGAAAAAGTCCCTATGACTCTTGTAGGATTCGAACCCGCGAGCTTTCAGACCAAAACCAAAGGTGCTAACCACTGCGCCATGGTGGATTGTATCTATCCATTTTTTTGTACGTCATTACACAGGGAGATAAGACTTTAGACGAATAAGAAATCCAGCAGTGCTTTTGTTTTCCTCTTGTCATTGAGAGCAGTTTTGTTTTTTTTTGTTGTTGTTGTTGTTGTTTGTTTTTGCTTTTGTTCAGTACACTCCGTTTCATATTCAGCCTAGTTTTCCGTAGCGGTCAAAAGCTTGACCCTTTATTTCTTTCTCAGGCACAAAACCATCTGTCAGAATTGCAATGAATAATTCTGGTTGTAGTAACCGAGAACCTAGCATGCATTATATATCTCCCTTTTTTTTAGTATTGATTTCTATCGGCATAACTAAACCTTGTTTGTGCATCCCTGTATAATATATAATATGAAGAAAAGCATCCCGATTGAGATATCTATTCATTTGCAATTCTGATAGATGTCGAGATGATTGTGTTGATTTCATGGCTTGATCAGATCAATGAAACTTTATTTCTAATAACTGATTTACGGACACCATAGCCTAGTGATTAAGACCGTTCGACTTAAATCCATGGGTTTATGAAGTGTGGGTTCGAATCTCGGCGATGTCCGGTAATTAAATGGGATTTTTACAGGTCTTCAGATCAACTTCAAGAGTAGACCTGCCAGTGCTTTAATTCCCTTCGCCTATATATACATTTATACGATCAAAATTTTGCCAGTTAAAGATCCCTTTATTCATGTCAGTGTTCGGTGGGTTACAGAAACACGAATCAAATCTCTGCATTCTAAAAGAATGTGAGCAATGGCAATATTTTTGCCACACATCGAGGGTTACCTGCCTGAAGCGGCTATCGGAGTTCGACCTAGTTTCGAGAAAATGGCGTATGAAAGTTTCACACCGCTGTGGGCTTTGTGCCTTTTATGCTGTATCCTTTAGCCTGTGAGTGTTCGGTGGGTTACAGAAACACGAACATACCCAGCATACATCCCTGAAGTCGGAGTGTGGCTACCTTGATGGTGGGCTAAAACAGTGGCATATGCAAAATATCACTATTGGTGAACCTCTAAGAGCTCTAGCCGAGGAACGAAAAAGAATTTCAAATAAATGATGGTGACAAAGGATGCAAAGACGGGTGCAACTGGTTGATGCACCGTGTTCTTGATCTGAAATACTATGAGAGCTTTGAGTTTGTGTAAGTGTGTGCGTGTGTGTGTGTGTGTATGTGTATGTGTGTGTGTGTGTGTGTGTGTGTGTGTGTGTGTGTGTGTATTAGTTCTTCAGTTTAACATCCTTCTACTAAAAGGTGATATCAGACGGGAAAGTGTGGGTGGGTGAGTGAATGTGTGTGTGATTGTTTGGGGGGGGGGGGGGGTTGAGGAGGGGAGGGATAGGTGAGATGGGGGGTATGCACATAGCTAATCATCCTAATAAAGAATTATATGAAACAAAAAATTTACCATAAACAGGAATGTTGAAAAGAAAGAAATAGCAGCTTAAATACTAACTTTGCAATCCATAAAAGCAGTGAAAAAAACCCTCATTATACTATAAGAACCTGATAATAGGACTATGACTTAATGACTACACATTTTCTTTCATTAAAGGAATGTCTTTAGAATTTGCTGTAGTGTAAGCAACAGACTGTGAAAACAGGTAAAAACGTTTTTCAAATCTCTGTATTCTAAAAGAATGTGAGCAATGGCAATATTTTTGCCACATATTGAGGGTTACCTGCCTGAAGCGGCTATCGCGGTTCGACGTAGTTTCGAGAAAATAGCGTTTGAAAGTTTCACATCGCTGTGGGCTTTGTGCCTTTTATGCTGTATTCTTAGCCTGTGAGAATTATTTTGTCACATATATTCGCTTTTCATATCTGAAGTTTCGATGGCAACTAGTATTGTTTTTATTCAATGACACCTTCTTGTTCAACCACAGTAGGAGCTAGCCAAATTGGAAAGATGGTAAGTGAAACGAAACTAGCCCGCCCTGATTGCCGAACCTGCTAAGGGCGGCACAGGCATTGAGCTGTGGCGGGAAAGTAAAATTAACTACGGATGCCTGAAGGGGCCGTCTACTTGAAGTGTGTTTGACAAGCCTCCAGCCTGCCAGCTGCTGTTCCGCCGGAAGCGGCGACTTGGCGTCGGGCAATTACCGTAGGGAGGGCTGGACAGCTCTGGGACCATGAAATGTGGTTTAAATCTTTGTTACCATCGTTTTACATCACTGACTGTATAAATTAGGGACCTCGAGAAGCGGCTATTTTAGAAAATATTTCAACAAAATTTGCTCTCAGATAACACAGGAGATCAAGAAGCAGTATCTATGAACCCCAAAACGCATATATAAGTCTATCACTTTATATTTCCGATTTTTTAAACTCTGAGAAAGAAGGTTGACACTCTCTCTCTCTCCCTCTCTCTCTCTCTCTCTCTCTCTCTTCTCTCCTCTCTCTCTCTCTCTCTCTCTCTCTCTCTCTCTCTCCCCCAATTTTATGTTTGTTTATCAAATCTGTCATGCAAATATTTGTAAGTTCATAATTTTGTTTGATGTCATGTTTTCTGTCTTATATGTTTGCTGTTATATCAGTTTTTCTATTGCCTTGATTTCGTTTATTCCGATTTAAATCGAAGATGTAATTATTCTATTGTTTCCATCGGTGATATCTCTTACTCCATACTCACAAACACAAACACATATACACACACACTCGCTCACACACAGACTCACTCACACACACCCCACACACACACACACACACGCGCGCGCGCGCGCGCGCGCCACACACACACACACACACACACACACACACACACACGCACACACACACACAAACACAAACCATACACAAACATACACACATGCACACACACACACACACACACACACACACACACCACACACACACACACACACACCACACACACACAAACAAACACTCACACAACACAAACACACACACACACCACACACACACATCATACACACACACTCATACACACACATACACATAACACACACACACGCACGCACACACGCACGCACACACGCATGTGCACACACGCATGCACGCAGGAAGGTACGCACACAGTATAACTAAGACCATTTATTAGCTAATTACACAACAACAACCCCCCTTATTTACCTGATAGGAGAGGCAGGTTGAGATGAACAGAGAGGTGGGGGGATTATCTCCTAGGATACTGTGGACACTTATGCCATCTTTAGCTACTTGATGTGTTTAGGCTAGGCTTGCCACACCCCAGCACAGGTAACAGCAGGGCTTAACTCTGGGCTTGCCACTTCCTTTGACATCACCTCCACTGGCCTCTCAACATTGACATTGACAGGAGGAAATGCCAGCTGCCTCATCTCTAAGTGATGGGTTAGAATGGGACCTAGGTATACATAGGTGATGTGTGTGAATGCACGCAGAACATCTTCCGCACACATTTAAACCCGTTCTGCTTTTCGGAAGAATAGGCCATTATGTGTCAGTGGGAGCAGATGACAAAAATTTTCGAAACTGCATAAACACGGGGGCTGGATGCAAAAAAGCACACGCAAAACCACACACACACACACACACACACACACACACACACACACACACACACCACACACGCACGCGCACAACACACACACACACACACACACACACACATATATATATATACATGTTTTTAAAAATTTATTTTAATTTTATTTTTAAGGCCTCAGTTGCATGCAGATCATGGAGCACCATCTTTTTCATATCTTTTTGGTGGGTGCTTCACACGTCTCTCTTCATTGGAAAAAAAAAGAAAGAAAAAAAAAAAAAAAAAAAAAAAAAAGGCAACAACAAAAAAGGAAAAAATGTGCCCTTTCCCTTCCCTTCTTTTCTCTGTCATCCATGAACCTGAGTCAGCACTTCTCTTACCTACGTCCAGAGCACTAACTGCCCTAGTGTGAATTGCTGCCTGTGTCTATTCATGTTCAGCGGCAGTGAACAGTCGGCTGGGTTTATTGTTGCTCTAGTATAGTGTGTGCTGCTGCTGCATGCGTTTCTACACGTGTAACGAGTGATATACATTTGTCTGGGTTTATGTTTGCTCTAGTGTGTTTGTGGTAGTGTTAAGTTTTTTATTCTTTAATTCTTTTTTTTCTGGCTTTTGCTGCATGCTTTCCTGACAATTTTGTGCCTTTGTTTTTCCTGGGCCTAGTTGGTTTTTTTCCGGGGGGTGGGGGGGGGGGGGGGCAATCACACTTGTATTCATTTCACAACCTTCTGCTCTCGAAATTCGTTCAGCGGGTATTGCAGCGTGGTCACTACAAATAAAGATGACTATTTCCTGACCTAGCCGCCGCTGTAGTCTAGTGGTTTAGGGCGTTGGACTCGTAATCTAAAGGTTGCGGGTTCGATCCCAGCTTTCGGCTATGGCGTTGTGCCCTTGGAAAAGGCACTTTACAGCTATTTTTCTCACCCCACCAGGTGTTTGAAAGGGGTACCAACCTTGTGTTGGGGTTTAACCCTGCGATAGACTGGCGTCCTATCCAGGGGGGAGTCTATGACTCTCAGTCGCTTAAAAGCCACAGAAACCGGGATAAGCACCGGCCTGATGAGCCTAAGGCTCGGGAGAGACTTTAACTTTAACTTATTTCCTGACCTAACATCAGTTGTGACAGGACTATACCAGACTTCATTTTTAAACAGATCATCTGAATGCATTCAGGGAAAATAGAGCTAGAGATGACCTGATATCAGGGACTGTATATAACAAGGTTCACAATGGGACTATGAATTAAATGCATATGGACAAATACTTCATTTGAATTCACAAAAACAGCGCCAAAAAAAACCTCTGGAGTTTTGCAAACACTAAAAAAAAAAATCATTTCAAAGCAGTATACCAATCAGAAAATTGGGGAAAACAAGCCCTCAATCTCTAGCCCAGCTTGTATCAAACCATCTAAGGATTTTTTTTTTTAAATATACAGCTTTATAATCATACCACCAGAATAAAACGAGAGGAAACTCGTTAATTTATAACTAATAAACCTAACAAAACTATCAGGGCACCCAAATAAATATTCTTTTACCCCAATGGAATTCTTTTTATGGATTAGAACAAAAATTTTTTGAAAAAAAAATTTTATAATAAAAAAAGAAATAAATTTTTTTTTAAAAAAAAAAAACCTAAAAATTCTTTTACATTTTTTTTTTTTTTGGAATTAGAAAAATTAAATGTTGTTTTTTTGGGGGGGTATAAAGGATCCCTTTTCGGGGAAAATTTTTTTGAAAGGAGTTAAACCCTTTTTTCCCTTTTTCTTTGTGGAAGCTTTTTTTTCCAATTTTATTTCCACGGAGGGGTAAATTGGGAAAAAATAGAAAAATGTTTAAAAAGGGGAAATGAAAAGTTTTGAAAGTTTTAATAAAATAGGGGTTAAAGATTTTAAAAGGTTTTTTAAGAATTAATTTTTTTTTAAAAAAAAATTATTAAAAAGAAATAATTTTTTAAAAAAAAGGGGGTTTTTAGTTTTTTTTTTAAATTGGGATTTTTTTTGAAGATTGAAATTTGGTTTTTATTTTATCCCTTTTAAAAAATCCCAGCGGTTTTAAAAACCTCTTTTAATGAAAAAAAAAAAATTAAAAAAATTTAAATCGGGTAAAAAAAACCCTGGTTTGACAACCAAATTTTAGGAAAAAATTTTTTAAACTTTTTTACCTCAACCACCCCCCCCTTTAAAATTTTTAAAAAAAAATAACCTTTTAAAACCATTTTCAGACCATTTTATTTTTTCCCACACAAATTAAAACCTTAAGGAAGAAATTTTTTTTGAAGAACTTTTTGGGAATAGACCATTTTGGGGGCCCGGGGTTTTTAAACCCCAAACCCAAATATGAATATGGAGGGGGAAAAAAAAAAAAAATAAATTTTATACCAACAAAAAAAAAAGAAAAGGAAATGGGGGGGGAAACTTCTAAAAAGTTCTTTATTTATTTTCTTATTTTAGGTGGGGGGAAAATTGAAAACAATTTTTATCTTTTTGTAAATTAAATTTAAAGACCAAATATTGAAAAAAAAAAAAAAAAAAAAAAAAAAAACAAAAAAAAAAAGAAATAAAAAAAAAAAAAAATTAAAAAATTAAAAAAAAAAAAAAAAAATAAAAAAAAAAAAAAAAAAAAAAAAAAGAAAAATTTTTTATATAAAAAAAAAAAATAAAAAAAATTTAAAATAAAAAAAAAATTAAAAAAAAAAAAAATTTTTAAAAAAAAAGGAAAAAAAAAAAAAAAAAAATTAAAAAATAAAAAAAATTAAAAAAAAAAAAAAAAAAAAAAAAAAAAAAAAGTACCGTTAAATCGTTTTTATAGACTTTGGGGGGTTATTGAAAAAAAATAAAAAAAAAAAGCCCCCCCCCTCTTTTTGGGCTCGGGGAAAGGGATTATTTAAAAGGGAAATGTGGGAAAAACAAAAAATGTCTAATTTTTTTTATAGACATCTGGCATCATGCATCAAATTTTTTTTAAAATTTTATTTTATTTTTGGAAAATTTTTTGCAAATCTTGTTCTATCACGGTTTTTCCCGGAATTAAAATATTTCCAAGCGGTCGAAAACCCCCAAACCCTCTTTCCCTGTGTTTTGCTGTTTCCCTTATACGCTTTTTTCCCCCATACCGCAAAAACGGGAGTCAGAGTTAAGGAATCGCGGGGTTTTTAAAAAGAGTTAATAGTTTGGATCACTGGTAAAGTGTTGGGTTTGGGGGCATGGGGGCAAAAAAAAACAAGGGTTAGAGTGGAGTTTTGTTGGAAGCTCCGGGGAAAAACAGCACTAAAGGGAAAAAGGAGTATGGGGGGAAAAGTTTGCTCTTTCTTCAAACACCCCTGCACTCAGCTTGTGCATTATTTTAAATTTTCTTAGTGATTCCCGAAAAAGTGAGGGGTTATAATTTGATTTGTTTCTGTGAAATGGGCGTTGCTTTTCCAAAGTAATGACTATGGAAAGGGGATTTGCATCACAACAAACGTATAAGCCGAAGTACATTTCCAGGAGTTTTCATTTACGTCTCTGTTTTGTAAAAGTATTCTGATACGAAATCTTTTTTAGAATTTTGAGCATTTTTGGCGCCCAAAACAAAACGACGTTGTAAGCCAGGTAAAGCTTTAAAAATTTGTTCTTTCAAAAGAATCAAATTGAAATTGTGCGCGCGCCTCTGTGTGTGTGGTGTGTTGTGTGGGGTGTGTGTGTTGGGGTTTTTGTGTGTGTGGGTTTGTGTGTGTGTGTGCCTATTGTGTTTGGGGTCTAATCCTCGCCCCATCTAAATATAAAAAAAAACGTCCTCATATTTTCCACAAGCTGGGATATGAAGAAAAAAGACCCTTTTTTTTTGGAAACCCAAATTAAATAGAAAGAAAATTATTAAATACTGGTAGTAGCAAAATATTCAAGAAAGAAAATACTTAGGAAACTATTTTAACAGGGGGAAGATCTTTTTACTTCCGCACTTTGGTACCAACTTAAAGGTAAAGAAAAAACTTTATACTTTCATTTGCAATAACTCAATACGAAGGTTTTTTTCCCTAATTTTGACAAAGAACTATTCAATTTTTCAAAAAGAATTTTTATTAAAATGTACCAGCTAATTATTCTGAACGAAAGAAACTTTATGCTTGGACACCAAATTAAAACTCCTCCAAAAACTTACTTTATGATTGGGTGGTAAAAACCTATGAAGGGGAGCTTCTTTAAATTTTCCAAATGGGAAAAGGAAGGGGGAAAACACAAAATTTAAAATTACCTCAAAATAAAAGAAATGGCTTTGGACTTTGATTTCCACTTTAAAACACAAATGAAGGAATTTTACTTCCACATACCAAAAAATCCTTTTAGGGAAAAATTTCTAAAAGAAAAAAAAACTTGGATACAAAATAAATGTGAATAGCAGATGTTTTTCCCTTTTTTTCCAACTTCTCAAATTTTTTGCTTTAAAAAAAGTTTATGGAAAAATGATGGATCTAAATAAAAGACCTTCATGCATTATGGTAAGAGTGATGTTTTTGGGGAAAGAGCTGTTTACCTTGGGTATCACCTAATAGACAATGGAGTAAGGAATCACATTTTTTCAGTAATAAAATCTGTGAAATAACTGTATACTTCGTAAATTTCTTATTTGACAAGGAGGAAACAGCTTTTGCTTTAATTCTACAAACCTGATAAAAAAAATTTAAATTTTTAAAAATTAAAGGGGAAAAAAAACTTGTATTTGATACCCGTTAACTGAAGAAATGGCTCTTCCTTGAATAAAACTTTACTCACCCTATAGGAAAGTAGTTTTACTTACAACAATCTAGCCCGATGGGGGGAAGAAACTTTTTCACTGATGCCCAAATATGATATGAAGGAAAAATTTTTATGCCTTGAAGACTTAACCAAAATGAAGGAAAGATTTCTTACTTTCATACCCCTGGGTTTCAATATGAAGGGGAAAAGGGTATAATTTTAATACCCAAACTCAGGGATGAAGGAAATACTTGATACTAGGGTTATGTATTAGGGGACAATTTTTTTACCCTTTATTCCCGCGAGCTAAATACCTTTTTTAAAAACTTTATACTTTGATTCCAACTGACCCAACATGAAGGAAAGGAAAGGGGACTTCATCCTTTGTTTATCCTTGCTCAATATGAAGAAAAAAAAACTTAATATGCGAACACACAGCTATGAGGTCTGACATTAAGTAATTACAGCAGAAACAGAAAGACTACAAATATCGGCGAATTTTGATATGGAAGGGAAAACACATTTTGATTAATAGTATGCTTCACAAACTAACACATTTCTAAAATGTCACGAACTTGAATTTTTTTCTTTTATTGCCCTTGCAACTAACTAGCGTTTGATAAAATGTAGGGACGAAAAACTGACAGAGCTGAGTGATTTGAGGGTAGTTTCTCCTCACAGTTAAAACAAACAAAACCTATTTCAGTGTAGGTAGGGAGGGGGACGGGGACAGCCTGATTGGTTAGAGCGTTGTGCATTGCGCTCATGATATGCTGAACCGAGTTCGAATGCCGTTCAAGGGGATGTTTTTCCTCTGGAGTTCACATCAGAGCCGACTCCACAATCCTCTCCTAGGACGGGAACAGCCTTGATGACGGAAGGATTCTGCACAGAAAAAAATGACATTCAAGAATAAATGCGTGCACACACACACACACACACACACACACACACACACACACACACACACACACACACACACACAGAGAGAGAGAGGAGAGAGAGAGAGGAGTAGAGAGAGAGTGAGAGAGAGGAGAGAGAGAGAGAGAGAGAGAGAGAGAGAGTCAAGTTAGTCTTTTTTATATCGAGGATAATGGAATAAGCATCTCCATTGTGGCTTTTTTTCATCCCAGTCCCCCGGAGTTAGCAGTTTTGTAAGATGCTATCTGTCTACTGGCACAATGGCCTACTCACAAAAAGCGGAAAATTTAACGTGTGTGCAAGATGTTTGCATGGGCCTCGGTGTAAAGTCTCATCGGAGGATTTTAAGTGAGAGTAGAGAGAGAGGAGAGAGAAGGGAGAAGAGAGAGAGAGAGGAGAGAGAGAGAGGAGAGAGAGAGAGAGAGAGAGGAGGGGGAGAGTGTCACATTTATAGGGGAAACAAATGCACATGCAGAAAGTAATTATTTTTTAAGTTATGGGAGGTAATGCTCTGGTGGCGATGTGTCTCCCTTTGGAGGTCAGCTTGAATTTCGCACATAGAAATTTACCATAAACAAACTACACTATGCGATGTGATGTGATGCCATGCGGAACGGCAACGGCACGCATTGCACCCGACCCCGGACTGTGTCGACCCGACCGACCCGACACGACGCGACGCGACGCGACGCGACCAGAACATGGCAAGCGACCTGACCTGACGACCCGACCACGACGCGACGCTACACGACGCTACACGACGCGACCCAACCCGACACGGCGCGGCAAGGCACGGCCACAACACGACACACACAACGGTAAGACGGAAAAAAATAATAGGCCTTACTTACTGGAGTTCTGTAGTTCCATTCATGACATGCAAGAATGTGGCAGAATCCCACAGCGAGTCCACATGGGCAGTGCAGTGTTACGCGGTGAAGTGTTCATGTTGAAGTGTTCGTGGTGAAGTGTTCGCTGTGAAGTGTTCCGCGGTGAAGTGTTCCGTGGTGAAAAAAAGTGTTCCGTGGTGAAGTGTTTCCGTGGTGCAGCGTTGTATGGTGTAGTCCACTGCGGTGTAGTTTTCCATGTAGATTAGCAGGCAGAGAAAAGGAAGAGCAGTGTGTAAGAACACATATAAGACATTTTAATTTAACAAGTCATCATGCTGTGGACAACATTCCAACCATTCTCTTGGCACCACTGAAATGTCTATTTGTGGGGTCCCCTGCTAAAGTGAACATCTTTGCCCTCGCATTACCAACTATCCTTTGTGCTAGAATGCAGGCCTGCTACAGCCAACCAGGTCAGCAATATACCGATCAACCTAACCAGCCTGCACCCTGCTACCTGGAAAACAGACAGGCTCTGCCAAGGTATACATTATCCCCGGAAATTACTGTCTGAAAAACAAACTCCATGCTCTGCCCCACCGACTCCTGGAGGAGTTAAGAGAGAAGTTCCCCTCCACAGCACTGGAGAGCTGATCAAGTGGACAATGCAGAACTCTTGAGAAGGTACACTGGAACTGGAGCCTGTCTCAGTGAAATAAAATACCACAGAAATCGGATATGTGGTTTTCTCTGGAGAGCGCATCCTTGATCATTTTTTTTTTTTAGTTCACTAGCCCTTAAAACAAACACCCTGTTTTGTTGCACACAATATTGTGCAGTGTTTATACACTTGAGCTTTTTGGGGCCTAAAAAATAAACTTTGACTCTGGCTATTTCAACGATAGATTACACTTACTCGAATTTTGTACAAAGAATATTATCACTGTTTTTATCATCTTTAGTAGCATTTTCGTTATCATCATCATCATCTTTATTATTATTATTATTATTATTATTATTATTATTTTATTTTATTTCCATTATTATCATTGTCTCTAAAGACTAGAGTGCAAACTCCATAGTCTTTCGAGACTGATGGTGTCTATTATTATTTATTATTATTATTTATTATTATTATTATATTATCATTCATCATTATTTTGTGGGTCATTGGTGTAAACAAAGTTCAAATGCCAAATATTAAAATGTTATGCTTTTAAACTATGTGAAAGATTGTCTTCCTCCCATTACATACTCTTAGTATGAGCTTTACACTCCATAAAAGGATTTTTAAAAAATCTTCATGAAGACAGAGTACTGCTGCCTATATAGTAAAGCACTTGAAAAAAAAAAAACCGGCCATATACACAAACTTCTTATATTTTTTCTAATCTCAGTGATATTCCTAAGTATGATGTGCGAAACAGTATTGTTCTTGAGTATTCTCAGAAGGTTAAGCTATGGAACGGCCAACATCAACAGATCACATACTGGTATTACCTTTATGGGTGCTTCCACTAGCTCGGGCCGCATCCTCAGGCATTAAGTACCTAGGACGGGAACAGTCTTGATGAGAAAAGGATTCTTCTTCTTCATCGAACGCTCTGACAGCAGCCGGTGTCTGTCCCATGAGCAAAATTGCGTTGCGATCGCCATTTAAGCGCCCGACAAGTCAGGTCCAGCGCTTCGACTTCGGCATGGCGATGACAGAATGATTCTAAGAAAAGAAAATCAAGATATTTTGAACTCGAATTGCTTGCACGCATGCACGCACGCACACACGCACACATACACGCACGCACGCACGCGCACGCACGCACGCGCACACACAAAGCGCGTGGCCATACACATACACAACAAGAAAGAGAGAAAGAGGAGAGAGAGAGAGAGAGAGGAGAGAGAGGAGAGAAAAGAGAGACAGAAGACAGACAGAAGACAGGACAGACAGACAGACAGACGGGAGAGACAGAGAAGAGAGGAGAGGAGAGAGAGAGGGGGGAGAGAGGAGAGACGGAGAGAGAGAGGGAGAGGAGGAGAGAGAGGAGAGAGAGAGAGGGGGGGAGGGAGAGAGAGAGGGAGAGAGAGAGGGAGAGAGAGAGAGAGAATTATATATATTATATACATATATATTATATTATATATAAAATATATGTAAATATTCTGGGGGGATGTATTTATATACAGAGAGGGGAATGGAGCGGCGCTCGCGCTCGCGCTCCGCGCGAGCGAGCGAGAGAGGAGAGAGAGAGAGGGAGAGAGAGAGAGAGAGAGAGAGAGAGAGAGAGAGAGAGAGAGAGAGGGAGAGAGAGAGAGAGACAGACAGACAGACAGACAGACAGACAGACAGACAGACAGACAGACAGACAGACAGACAGACAGACAGAGTGAGAGACAAAAGAGAGTGAGAGACAGAGACAAAGAGACAGACAGACAGAGTGAGAGACAGGGACAAAGAGACAGGGAGAGAGAGAATAACACTGATGCCAGAACAACAAAGTTAGCACTGAAGAAGGCTATAAGAGTTTTCCTAGATTCGAACCCAGTTTGTCTGGAGATAGGGAATTGGAAAAAAAGTCTCATATCAGCACCAGACCACACGATATGACAGAGTTAAACAAATGCAATACGATACGATACAACAATAGTAGTAAACAATGCAGTACAATACGATTTCTATTTTATACAAACACAAGATACGATGCAACGGAAACGCCCAACAAAAACAACAATTACAGCAACTACAACAAGATGACACCACGGGTGGGGCCTATTCCTTATTGGGTGTTTCCACTTGCTCGTGCCGCGTCCTCAGGCATTGAAGTACCTAGCACGGGAACAGCCTTGACGGAAGGATTTCTACACAAAAAATTGAGACATTTCAAAACGTAATGCCTGCACACGGGGCGCACACACTCACACTCACACTCACACTCACACACACCACACACAATTAGAAACAATTTGTTACTAAAGATTAAAACAAGAGACAAAGAATGTAAACAATGTATAGATAAGTTAAGCGAATAATCACAGTTGATATCTATCAAGCAGAAAATCATTAGATATGTGTATGATGTATGGAGAAACGAGAAAGAAAATGAAGCAAATGTTTTTAGTGGACATATTTGGGCAAAAGATATTTAAAACTGATGTTTTTTTGTGGTCACATGGTCTGCATGACTTAAAATGGGCAATAAGTATTCTGAAAAACAGATTGTCTTTCTTCTCTTTCTCTTGTCTAGGTCTCTGCTCTTTCTTCTCATATCTCTCTCTCATATATATATATATATATATATATATATATATATATATCATATATTATGGAGAGTGAGGGGGGAGCGAGGAAGGAAGGGAGGGACAGAGAGGGGGAGAGAGAGAGGGGGGGGAGGGCAGGGGGGAGTGAGAGAGAAGATGAGAGAGAGAGATATAAGTATATATTATATAGAGGAGAGAGAGAGAGAGAGGAGAGAGAGAGAGAGAGAGGAGAGAGAGGAGAGAGAGAGATTATGCATATATGTTGTGTATTCTCTAAATTTCAGAAAATGCACAGTTTCTAGGGATGTTTTAGCAATTGACGGTGGCTAAGCTTTTCTTCATATCAAACTGCTGGCGATTTGTTTGGTCTGTGTCGAATTTCTAATTGTTACAATTATGAAATCTTTGATACCCAGGTTTAATCTTGACAGTGCTTAACACATCAGGGGGACATTTTGTCATCATCTTTCATAACTTCTATTCATGCTTGCTGGTGCTTTACTTTCATTCGTGTATACAGGCATGCGGAATATCAAAAATGTCCATAAAGGTCTGGAAGTTTTGTCTCTTTCGGTAAGTTATGGAAACACGGGAATATTCAACATAAATCTTAAAACTTCGCAGTGGTACCTCGAAAAACAAAAGCACGAAAAAAGAAAACATTGCACGTGTACTTACCTCTGTGAGGTCTTGATACGTGTGACAATCACGACGTCAGAGACAGGGCCAGAGAACTAAGATGACCCACATGACTTTTTGACATCTATGCTAAGACTTTTAAGGATCAGGGCGAGATGGAAGAGACCCGTAAGGTCGAGCAAATGGGCTGGATGTGTCCTTTCCCCTTGAGCACTGTGTAGCAAGGGTTCTGCTGGCTGTGCCAGTTTAGGACACCAAAGCCAATGTCGACACCTAGTCTGCCAGTCTTTGTGATCACAGAGTAAGGTTCAAAGGCTCCTGATGAAGTTCTGAAATCCGCGATCGTTGAGCCTTACCGAAAACTTCAGGGACAAATTTTGATTTGGGAAATGTGAAAGACTGAGGTACACGTGTGAACATGATGCACGCAGGCATAGACAGGTTGTACTCGGTACAAAGATACCTGTGAAGAATGCAAGGTAGCCCTTTCATGGAAGGAGGCTTTGCAATTCTTACCTTTCACATGCTGCTGCATGTCGAACGTCTGATGTCCACAGAGACCCCAGTCCTCACTGCTCTCATCGCATTTGATCCCTGAATTGTTTCAGAGATACGAGGTCATGCAGACATGATGCGAAAGCCCCCAAACTTCTATCAACTTTGCTCTTCAGCCTAGTGGGATCTGATCCTAGATCCCTGGGCAACAATGCTAGGCCTGCACTGGATTCGCCCTTCAGGGTGGCTGGCTGGTCTTTCAGGAGTTTGCCCTTCAGGGGCTGGTCTTTCAGGAGTTTGCCCTTCAGGGGCTGGTCTTTCAGGAGTTTGCCCTTCAGGGGCTGGTCTTTCAGGAGTTTGCCCTTCAGGGGCTGGTCTTTCAGGAGTTTGCCCTTCAGGGGCTGGTCTCTCAGGAGTTTGCCCTTCAGGGGGCTTCAGGAGTTGCCTTCGGGGAGTTTAGTTTGCCCTTCGGGGGCTGGTCTTTCAGGAGTTTGCCCTTCAGGGGCTGGTCTTTCAGGAGTTTTAGCCCTTCAGGGGCTGGTCTCTCAGGAGTTTGCCCTTCAGGGGCTGGTCTCTCAGGAGTTTGCCCTTCAGGGGCTGGTCTTTCAGGAGTGTGCCCTTCAGGAGTTGGTCTTTAGGAGTTTGCCCTTGAGGGCAGGTCTTTCGGGATTTTGCCCTTTAGGGGCCGTTTTGCATGCAGGATTTTGCCCTTCAGGGGCTTATTTTGCATGTTGCCCTTCAGGGGTCTGTTTTGCATGGAGGATTTTGCCCTTCAGGGGCCTGTTTTGCATGGAGGATTTTGCCCTTCAGGGGCCTGTTTTGCATGGAGGATTTTGCCCTTCAGGGGCCTGTTTTGCATACGGGATTTGTCCTTCAGGGGCTTGTCTTGCAGGATGCTGCCATTCGGGGGGCTTGTCTTGCAGGATGCAGCCCTTTAGTTAAAGTCTGTCACGAGCCTAAGGCTCATCAGGCCGGAGCTTATCCCGGTTTCTGTGGCGTTCAGTGACTGAGAGTCATAGACTCCCCCCTGGATAGGACGCCAGTCTATCGCAGGGCTAACCCCCAACACAAAGTTGGTACCCTTTTACACCTGGGTGGGGTGAGAAAATAGCCGTAAAGTGCCTTTTCCAAGGGCACAACGCCATAGCCGAAAGCTGGGATCGAACCCGCAACCTTTAGATTACGAGTCCAACGCCCTAACCACTAGACTACAGCGGCAGCAATGCAGCCTTTAGGGGCTCGTTTTTCCAGACTTTGCCCTTCAGAAGCTCAACCCTTCAGCGCTGTGTTCAAGCATTGCTCCTCGTCTCCGGTTGTTACCCGTCCTCCCTATCGGTCTTACATAGGTCAAGTCAAGTCATGTGAGTGAGGACAAGTCCACTGGGCCCTGTGCTCCAGCATCGTGCTGCTAGTGTCTTCACAACCTGCAGTGGACAGACAGATCCAGGAGAGTGGAGATGACCTGGGGAAAGAAACCATGAGCAACTGGCTACTACAGATCCATATCAATATCCATGGCAAAACTTTTTAGAGGTCGCTGAAATGTTGTTGTTGTTTTTTAATGATTATGGTTTTTTTATATCTACACTTAGTTCCATGATCCCGTCTTTTTATTGTCTATTTTGGCAGATCCTTTGGAAATATGAAAAAAGTCTTCTGACGTGAGTGCAAGATGTCCTACCAAAAGGTCTTTTGACATGTGTGTTCGTAAGATAATCCAGTGTTTTTTTTATCATCTGACGTATGTGTAAGATGTTCTATGAAAAGGTCTTCTGGCGTGTGTGCAAGATAAATAAAATGAAAATAGAATAAAATTAAATAGAAAACCAATATGGTACAAATCATAGACTACAGCCATGAGCACCTCATTGCCTTCTATCTAGGATTGTGGTTTTAGCATTAAAAATTAAATTCTACGAAGAGAAATATTGTGCTCGCAACCGGGTTCGATTCCTGGTCGAGGGGATTTTTCCCCTGGAGTTAACATCAGTGCTGACTCCACCCTCCCCAAAAGTCCTTCCGATGAGACTATAAACCGAGGCCCCGTGTGGGAACGCACGCAGATATCTTGCGCACACGTTAAATCCTGTTCCGCTTTTCGCAAGAGTAGGCCATCGTGTGCCGGTGATAACAGATGACAAGATTTACAAAACTGCATACACACGGGGACTGGATGTAAAAAAGCACACGAGTGCTTAATCCATTATCCTCGATATAAAAGAATAAATAAAATTTAAAAAATACATTGGCATGCATTATAGATATCCCTCCCTCAGTTGAAAATTTTTTTTCTTCAAAAAATGTTTTTGATCTCTACATTTCCCAGTACTCATTTTCGACAGAAAGATTCTTACGTTAGCTTTCAGACATTTTTTTTTGTAACGAACAAGTAGGGTACTGGTTTCAGGCATTCATTGTTCATTGTCTTAACACGATTTTCAAAGACAACTTTACAACTGTGGGAAATCTAACCAATAATTATACTTGTGGTAGTAAATAAACAACAGCACTCCTCTGATGTAAAAGTTAGGTCATGCAGTACTGTATCACAACCAAAACAAAATGAAAAATGGGTTTACATTTATGAGATTGCCCAGATTGTTTCTTTACCATTTTAAAATAATTCTCAGCTACTCTTTACTTATTTTTTCTTTTATGTCAAGGATAATGAAATAAGCACTCGTACTTTTTTTTTACATCCAGTCGCCGTGTGTATGCAGTTTTTGTAAATTTTCTTCGGCACTGTCTGCTGAAGAAATACGTGTACCTTTTTAAATGCCGTTTCAGAAACACATCCAGTAACTGAAATAGAACTACAACCAACCATATGAAAAAAATATGGTGGATATTTTTCCTTTTTTTCTTTTTTTACAGAATTTGGAAGACATTTTTTCCCGTAAGCTACACCGCGTTGTTTTACATACCTTTCTCTGGAATCTGAGGCCATGATGATGGTAGGGAAGGGAGACTGAAGAGCAGAGTGCTGATCTTCCTCCCTCAGGGGATGCTGCTGCAGGCATTTCATGTTGAGGTTTGTCTGGTCCTTGATGTTGAGGTTTGTGTGGCCCTTGATGTTGAGGTTTGTCTGTTCCGTGTTGACGTTTGTTTGGTCCTTGATGTTGAGGTTTGTGTGGTCCTTGATGTTGAGGTTTGTGTGGTCCTTGATGTTGAGGTTTGTGTGGTCCTTGATGTTGAAGTTTGTGTGGTCTATGTTGAGGTTTGTCTGGTCCTTGTTGCAAACCCAACTCTTCCTCTGGTGTCTGCGATGTCTTGTAACGTTGGTTAGGACAGATTGCCATGGCAGGTCGCCTGGCCACCCAGTTTTACCTGAACAAAAAAAACACGTAAGTTCATAAAGTAGGTGAAAACTTATACAGCGATTTTTTTTAATCTCAAAGTATGAAAATTTACACCCATGTTATGACAATGACAGTTTTACTCGTTTCTATTCTAAAGCAGTGTAAAATAACTTCACAACTGAACTGAATTCAAATAAATTGAAAATTGAATTGAATACCACTTCCAGTCACAGCATATTTATCTGCCGGCAATTTGGGCTTCTCTCTCAGGGGTGAGTGCGTTGCCACAAGAGCAGTACCACTCCAAAAAATGTCCTTTTTTAAAGTGTATTAGTTTCCCTATGAGAAGGGCTTTATTCTACAGAATTTTGCTGGAGATCTCTTTCTTAGTGTCGTGGGTTCTTTTACGTGCGCTGAATGTGTGCTTCATGCAGGACCTTGTTCACCATCCGTTCCGAAAGACTTGTATGCAGGCCACCACTCACAGTCTAGTGGACGGGATAAAGTTTCGGGCAATAAACGGGGATTAATCTCTAGACCATCGATCCTCCCAATTACGAGTAATTGACAACATTAATGACATCATTGATAGGAGCTGTAGTAAAAGATTCATATCCTCCAGTCTCTTTAACACACGAATAATGACATGCAACGTTTTTATATTCAGATATCAAATTATTTACTTATTGTCCACATTTTTCTGTCAAGATAAAGCCAAACCCAACTCATAAATGTAGAGTCAAGCAAACTTAACTGCACTGACAAAAATGTTTAATATCAGCAAGTGCAAAAATTAACTACAATAACAACAACACGTTAAAACTTGCTCCGTCTTCCGGAAGAGTAGGCCGTTCTGTGGCGGTAGGAACGGATGATATTTAAAAAAAAAAAACCACACACACAAAAACCCACATGCACACAGGTGTGTTTAGACATCATTCTTGAAGTCGGAAAGCGACAACCTTAGCCGTGAGCAAAAATGGTCGCATATGCAAAATTTCATCTTCAGTCAACCTCGGAGCGTGAACCTCGGACAGAAAAAAAAATTGTAAAGATGATAAAATTCACAATTACCACAGGCAAAAACCACATCGTTCCATTTAACATTGTTGTCAGTCCTCTTGTGATCACATCAAACTCAAACTCGACATACTCACAAACTTGCATTGTCAAAGCCTCGAATAGATTTGTTCAAATCAAGCCTACATTATTCAGGAGGTACCCTATGGAATTCATTACCAGAACCTCTCAAAAATTTAAAAAGCCATTATTCTTTCAAGAAAATGTATCGAGAACATCTATCATCGAACAATATATAACTCTCTCTCTCTCTCTCTCTCTCTCTCTCTCTTCTCTCTCTCTCTCTCTCTCTCTCTCTCTCTCTCTCTCTCTACAGCTATGAAGTATTAAGTTACATAATTGGTTGTTACAAACAGAATTATGCTATGTTTTTTGTGTGTTTTTTCTCCATTTTCTTGTTATTAGTTTGCTTTTACTAGTTTGTATCATTATAGAAGGCTGGATGTAAAAAAAGCAATTGTCATGCTTACTCCTTCACCTTCTGAAAATAAAATTCAATCAATCAAAACTGCTCTGCTAAAGCTTTCAGCAAGAAAATGCATAAACATGTCTTAAAACACAAGATGTCCATTTGCACCTGTTGATGTAAAGATGCTTGCCTGCCTACCATTTAATATGAGGATCGTTTATCCAAAATATCTTTGTCTATTTCTCAATTCTACAGCACTATTTGACAATATTTAAAAAGAAAAAAAAATCAGCTGTAGGAAGAAGGGGAGCATCTCGACATCTTTCCCATTTCAAGCATTAACATAATTATGAGTAAGGGTTTACGCCTTTTTTTTTAGGGGGGGGGGGGGTTGGGGAGGGGTTAAGATCTTCCCTTAACATCTTGCTTTAAGGTCCTAATCAAAAACAATCTTGCCTTGAAAGTCTGGATGTGTTGTGTTTGTGTTTGTGTGTGTGTGTGTGTGTGTGTGTGTGTGTGTGTGTGTGTGTGTGTGTGTGTGTGTGAAGGATGCGTATTCGTGACAGTACCAAACCATTTTGGTTCACGACACAGCTGTTTCAATCAGTTTTCAAAACCACGTAATAGGCCTGGTTGGTTTATGACACAACTACACTAGATCAGACTCTCAGCCCTGGTCCTTGTGAATGCGCCAAATCACTCGCTGCACTCAAGATTAACATTTCTTGGCAGCAGTTGTCATGAAATTCACAAAGCAGGGATTTCCCCCTAAGTTTTAAAATAAATAAGGAAGATTAAAGGCCCGAAACACTTGTTTGAAGGGGGCTTCTCCTCTGAGGACTCCCTGCTGCCATGCTCTACGCGAGTTTCTTACCACTATGATACCTAATGGCCTACTTACTAAGTAGCTACTTCTAAATAAAAATTACTCACCAGTGCTGGTCTTCATCATAGTCTTTCTATAAAAAAGACAAAGGCAAAAACGATGATGTTCAAAATCCCACATTTTGCTTTCCCAGCTGTTCAAGTGGTCCACACTGCATGCAGATGTCAGGCAGTTTGAAATAGCAAGAGAAAAAAAAAGAAAAGAAAGAAACAAATCAACTCACGGGAACTCGCAACAGAGACACGATTTGCACGTGTGTGTTGTGTCGCTAAATGTGTTTTCTGTCCCTAGCTGCTGTGGAGTAAGACCTTCAATTGCAAAAACCTGGTCTTTTCAATGTAACTGGAAATTATTTCTAAACTGCCGGGCACTTCGTTTTCTATCAATACACTTGAAAAACCCACCCAAAATGATGACCATAAAAAGATACTTTATATACGATAAAATCTATGTCGAGAATGCAAACTTAAAACGTGTACAAGACTCCTTGACTTACCAGGACAATCTGTTGTTCTATTGATATGCACGTTCACAAGAAGAATTTCAGATTTAGATTCGTTTGTTTTGTCATTTGCAGTCTGTGCATTGACAGCCCATCTGGTAAAGGAAAGGGGAGGTTGTTTCAAAACCCAGGAGAAGTTCTTACCTCTCTTGAGCATATTCATTTTAGGATATAGACCACTTTAGGACACAACACATGCACAACAATGTTCAGTTCAAGGTATTGTTCAGCTACTCACAAATGTTTTACCTTTTGGGTTTTTCTTTAAACAAAGGCTTATTTTGGGTGGTGGATGTGTAGGCTACTTTCAGCAATGTTCCTGCTGACTGTTTGTCTGTCTCTGTCTCATACATATCAGAGCATATTATGCATGTATTCAGTAGGGGGGAGGGGGGGTGCGTGCGAGCGTGCGTGTGTTTGCGCACATGTGTATGTGTGTGTGTGTGCGTACATGTGTTGTTAGGACAGTAGGTGTCAGTACAACATGACAATTTATGTGATGAAGAGGAAAAATGAATTTTAAAAAATTAATGATGCTGAAGCAGATCTCTTAGAAAACAAAACCACTCAAACAAAGAAACCAGATCTTAGGTGTATTAAAGAAATGACTGCATCTTAGGCCCAGTGCATTCGTCTGTATCTACACCTGGTATCATGTTTAAGAGCACATTGCCCAGAATACCTACAGGCGTACTGGTCATACGTCTGAAAGTGCGCCCATGAATGATCCTCATCATTATCATGTTGCTTTGAACTTTTGGACCGCAGTGCTATTCTTTTTTGTGTGTGTTCGTGTGGCAACTGCCCTGCCCTGAGCTGTGCTGTGGTGCATCAATTGTATATTTTCATTAATATTATGTGTAATACTATGTATTGTTGCCTATACTTTACCAGCTTTCGTTCCGACAGACTTGCTAGATTCAAGCCAGGCTGTTCTCTTTGTGGCTGTGGTATCACCACAAGAACAGCACCACCCATATTAAAGATGTTAGTAAAGTGTGTATGCCTACAGTAGAAAACTCTCTTGGTGCCCTGGGCTCTGTTACTGCACAAAAGTCGGGGTAGGATGGGACTCCAACCGGCCTTTTGTCACATCTTATTGATCTGCCCCTTATTTTTGAGGGTGTGTATGGGCAGGCACGCCTGTATTTGTGGCACTGCACCACATAAGGAGTCGCATTGCACCAGAGGTCAGTTTTTAGTTATTGGCATGTTATTAATTTGCAATAAAATGGCTATACAATACCAAAAAACAAATTGAAAATCGGACAGTTCTATCAAGTTATTACAACTGCAGGAAATGGCAAAATGAGAAATTGACAAGTTAGTAGGTGTCCAGAATGAGGACTTGGCTATTTTCAAAACACCTTTAAAGGCAAAAGGAAAATTTATGACTTGATATTTCACTTCAATGTAAAATAAATGCTGGAGTTTTATAATCAATAAAAGTCAAAATCCTCAACCTCACCCCCACCTGCCCAAAATGTCCCGGAGCATCACATTTGTGTTAACCTTTTTTGTGTGTGGCGACGGCCCTGCACTGTGTTGTGATGCATCATATTGTAGATTATGATTAATATTATGTGTTATACTATGTGTTGTTGCGCAAACTGGACCAGCGTTTGTTCCGATGGACATGCTGTATTCGCCAGGCAATTCTCTTTGGGCCTGTAGTATCGCCACAAAAGCAGCGCCACTCATATCAAAGATGCAAATAAAGTCTGTAGTAGATCACTCTCATGGTGCTGTAGGGTCTGTTACTGCGCAAAAGTTGGGGTAAGATGGGACTGAAAAATAGCCGTTTGTCACATCTTCTCTAGATGTATAATTATGTGGCTTGTTTTTGAGGGTGTGTCTGCGGGTGCCCTAGCGTGTATGATTGCCGTGTGTGTTCGCGTGTGAACACGACCCTACACTGTGCTGTGGTGCAATTATTTGGTCAATATTTTATGTAAAACTGCGAATTGTTGTATACACCGTACCCTCATACTGTATTCGCCAGGCTGCTCCTTTGGGGCTGTGGTGTCACTACAAGAATAGCGCCACCCCAACAGCCACCATGGCACAGTGGTTGAAAGCCAGTTAGGTGAGCCTAGCGATGTCTGTTCCTGTCCAGTTCGCATACTGGGTATGTTTGTGTCATCCATGACACTAACCACAGCTGCTCTTCTCTCCTGAAAGAGATACATAGGGTTTTAATGACCCCTATGTACAAGATGTGTGATTTGTTCGCATAGAAGATCCGGGTTAATGTAGCGTCATCTAAAGGACTTCATGGGGCATGGGGATTTGGGTCAGAATCATTTGAAATGCATGACATTGTATCACATGGTATTGTATTGCCTGAATGGATTTCCATTGTTTTGTATTGTATCTTACTGTATTGTATACCTTACGTTGTATTGTACTGCAGGACATTGTATAGTTGACCACTTGTAGTCAGGCAGACCTCGAGCTGATCTTTCTTTTAATATGTATATCTGAGTGGACGCGTTTGATGTCTAATTTCTGTTTGCACCTCAGAAACATGGCACAATTATACAGTTTGGGATGTGATTTTTATACAGTGGTTGTGTAAACTACATTCCCTTATGAAATCGAATTGCCTGCAAAAGAACGTTTTCAACCACTACCCAAGAAAACAGAGCATCGACAATTCACAGGTGTGTCTCTAAATAGAAACACGACGCTCTGATTGTCGCCCCTGATCACATGGGAGATAATCTACTTACCACCCCATCACACACACACACACACACACATACACACACACACACACACACACACACACACACACACACACACACACACACACATATATATATATATATATATATATATATATATATATATATATTATGTGTGTGTGTGTATGTGTGTGTGTGTATGGCTGATAGTATGGCATATATATATATATATATATATATATATATATATATATATATATATATATATATATATATATATATATGTTATGGTAGTGGGGAAGAGGAATGGAGGGGGTGGGTGTGATTCAAACATTCCTTCTTTAATTTAACTTCTGTTCCCTTAAATTAATGTGATAGATCTATTAGACCACAAAAAGATCCTTTATGTAATTGTGTTACATTTAGAGAACATGTGTGTGTGTGTGTGTGCGTGTGTGTGTGTGTGTGTGTGTGTGTGTGTGTGTGTGTGTGTGTGTGTGTGTGTGTGTGCATGTGTATAAGTGCATGTGTGTTTATATGTGTGTGTATTTGTGTGTGTGTGTTTGTTTGTGTTGTGCTGTGTTGTGTATGTGTTTTATTTTTAATTTGTTTTATTCTGTCTGTGTTTGTGTATGTATGTATGTATGTGTGTGTGTGTGTGTGTGTGTGTGTGTGTGTGTGTGTGTGTGTGTGTGTGTGTGTGTGTGTGTGTGTGCGCGTGTGTGTGCATGTGTGAGTGTGTATGTGTTTGTGTGTGTACACGTGCTCGTTCGCGCTCCAGTATGTGTGCATGTATGTATACACATGTGTGATTTGTGCGTGTGTGCGTGCTTATGTGCATACATACACACATCCAATGATTCACAGTAGAACGCTTCTATATTTTTTATTTGTTTGTTAGTGTGTGTGTGTTTGAGTGTATGTGTGTGCGTGTGTACGTGTGTGTGCGTGTATATGTGTGCGTGAATATGTGTGCGTTCATGCCTGTGTGTATGTGTGTGTATGAGTTAGTGTGTGTGTGTCTTCAATTTAACGTCTATCCACTAAAAAGTGATTTTAGACAAATGATTGGGGGAAAAAAAAAGAGTCGGTGTGTTTGTGTGGACAGGTGAATGGAGGATAATAGAAAACAACAACAACAAAACAGGTCTAACCTTCAGAAACTGCTTGAACTATACATACTAAAAGATAACAAATAGAAGCAAGTGAACTTGAGTAAGATAAATGCTGCAATATATATATATATATATATACATATATATATATATATATATATATATATATATATATATATATATATATATGTATGTATATATATATATATGTGTGTGTGTGTGTGTGTGTGTGTGTGTGCGTGCGTGTGTGTGTGTGTGTGTGTGTGTGTGTGTGTGTGTGTGTGTGTGTGTGTGTGTGTGTGTGTGTGTGTTCTTACAGGCAGTAAATACCATCGATAAGATAACATGTTATTGGAACAAGAAAAAGGTAAAGTCCAATCTAAAGTAAACTGGCAACTGGACTATGAAGCAAACATTCAGAAATTCTAAAAATTAATGAAAAATCACCGAAAACATTTTCTAATGAACAATCGGGAATATTGGGCAAATATGTTTTTAAAACTTTACATTCAAAAATCAAATGAAAACTTGAAATGTTTTCACCACAACAGCACGTAACACCTGTCACAAATTTTGTTTTAAATGCATTTAGCCTTAGTCTATAAAGTAGCGAGATTACTTTCTGAACTTCACTATACTATAATGTGGAAAATTTGAGACCATATTTTTAAAGTTATAAGTCTTTACAATATGATGTTTAGAAATGCTACCAAAATCTTTAACTAATAATTTCATTTCATTCTTGGATTCTTTTTCCAACAGATTGTAAGCCTCAGAGATTTGGGCCTTTCTTGCAATGAATGGGCAGATCGCGCCGCCAAAAGGGGTGCGAAACAAGAGAAAGGATCAATAATTTTAATGTATCCACTCTCAATCTCTGAGGCTTAGTGTGTGTGTGCGTGCGTGTGTGTGTGTGTGTGTGCGTGTGTGTGTGTGTGTGTGTGTGTGTGTGTGTGTGTGTGTGAGTGGTGTGTGTGTTAGTGTGTGTGTTAGTGTGTGTGCGTGCACCTTTGACTGTCTCTGCATATGATACAAGAAATAAAACGAACAAACAAAGAAAGAAACAACAACAACAAAAATCACCTCCACCCCCTTAAATAATAAAGAATCTGAAAGAACCCAACTTTACGTCCAATAGTTTCATCTGTCCCTTGTCAGTCATAAGCCCAATTGCAAACCCACATGCATTTGTTTATCATGGAAAGGGAACTGAACAACTCAAACTAAAACAAGAAAAAGTACAAAAGTTTGCCAAGAAAGCTTCTTACTTAATTGTTATTTATTTCCAGTATAATCGCATTATTAAGCAATATTTTGTCCAAATGACATTAATTCAAACGTTGTATTGCGCAAATTGCACACTGTAACGATGAGTACTATTATATTTCGATTTTTGTTTGTATAAACAAAAACTTAAACAAACTATGGTATTAAAAGTCCTTAATTTTAAACATTACCAGCAGTCTTCTTCCTGTGCAAACGCAGATGAAAATGGAAGTCTAAAAAATTATGTCTCCCTGTATAGTTCCTCTGTAAGCAGGATGTTGCTGCCACATCCCTGTATTATCAGATTAGAGACTAGGATTTACAGAACCCCCATCTTTCGCAATCGCCAGCAGTAATCATGTACAATTGGCCGGTTTGTGCAGGGTCAAAACAATGTAGCCTGTAGCCACTTTGCCTCTACCTGCTTCAATCATCCCCAGATAGACATTTTGGGGAGGAAAATTGAAATCAGAAGTAGATGAATTTGCATTGCCAGTAGCGGCTATCGTGTTCTGGGCATTCCAGGCAGGGTTGGGATGGGTGAGAACTTTGATAAACCGAAATGGTTTTTGTAAATAACTACTTAAAAATCAATCACAGCCACATGGTTTATTGTAACAGTAAAGTGTATGCTATAAAGAGTCTCCACATACCAAAAAGTGAAAAAGTGGCCGATAGCCGCTTCTGGCAGGCAACCCTCGATATACATGTTGCTTTTTTTTAAATTTAGTTCTAAAAGCATTGAGCCTAAACCTGTAGATAAGAGCTTCATTTCTATATTCATATGAGTTGTGGCATTTGATCTTATAAGAAAAATAATAAATGGGTTACATCATCATTCCAGGGAGAACTTAGATATTGTAATTTCTTTTTAAAATGATTCCAACATGCATTAATTTTGTAACATGCTGTAGCCCTCATGGATGGATAAGGGACATTAATTTTATGCTGCAGGACCGATTTGGTATGTTTTGCTCCACATTTTGCTATTTGTCAACTTTTTCATTCAAGTAGTTACCACAATTTGAAGGAATCCAGCAAAAAAGTAACAATAGTGCCTCGGAATATCAGAAAATGAAACAAATATCCAATCTCATTTACAAGATTTTGTCTCACTTTTGAACTAGGACTTTTTTTTTAGATCAGGTAAAACCGACTTGGAATCAACACAAAAAAGCGTCTGAAATATATCTAGAAAAAATCTGGAAAATTATATAAAGCCATCAAAATGGCTGATAGTTCAGCTGTAAATAAAGATCGATTGTTCCCAACCTGAAAATTAATCATCTCTCTACTTTCAATGATGGATCACAAACGCTGCTCCCGCCTCATTGTTGCTCAAGAGTGAACCTTCAGTGTAGATCCTAGCTGTCCTGGATGTATAGTTTATTATATCAATACATTTTTACTTATTTATTTATTTTTTATTTATTTTTTTTTTATTTATTTTTTTATTTATTCTTTTATATCGAGGATAACAGAATAAGCAACAAGTGCTTTTTTTCATCCGGTCCCGTGTGTATGCAGTTTTTGTAAATATTGTCATCTGTTCCCACCGGCACACGATGGCCTACTCTTACGAAAAGCGGAACAGGATTTAACGTGTGCGCAAGATGTTCTGCGTGCGTTCGCACACGGGGCCTCGGTTTAAAGTCTCATCCGAAGGACTGACGCACTAAGAATATTTTCATTACGTTTTTCGTTAAAGAAGAAGAATTTATGTCAAAATTAGCTCTCTGGAGCTCCCATGGCGGACAAGATGAGAAATCAATCTTTGACCTTGAACAGGGTTTAACGTGTGCGCAAGATGTTCTGCGTGCGTTCGCACACTGGGCCTCGGTTTATAGTCTCATCCAAAAGACTTTTGGGGGGAGTGGAGTCAGCACTGATGTTAACTCCAGGAGAAAAATCCCCTCGAACGGGAATCGAACCCAGGTCGTCAAATCGCGAGCACAATGTTCTGACCACTAAGCTATCTCGTCCCGTGTGTGTGTGTGTGTGTGTGTGTGTGTGTGTGTGTGTGTGGTGTGTGTGTGTGTGTACGTGCATGCGCGCGCGCGTGTTTGTGTTGTGTGTGTCGCGCGCGCGCACGCGCGCCTCCACTTGCAACCGACCTTGTTCAATAGTTGATAGGGAAAAAAAAAAAAACTATCCCGTTCAAAGAAAATCTAACGTGCGTAGACAGGCCTCTTTTGAATTTTGTTCCGTCCGACTTTTAATTATGAAATTTGGATTTAAAAGTCATCAACAAAGGAAGACTAAAGAAAGAAAGTTTAAAGAAAAGATCTAGAATACAAAGAAGAAGAATCAACGGCAAAAAGTAAGGATTTAAAGAAAGACAAAAAGATAGAAGAAACACACACGAAAAAAAACAAAAACGGATGAGTAAAAAAGTTTGATATTGTGTGAAAGTTGGGCTTTTTCATACATTTATTTTATTTATTTTATTTTGTTTATTTTCTTTTATTCTTTTATATCGAGGGTAATGGGATAAGCACTCTTGTGCTTTTTTACATCCAGTCCCCGTGTGTATGCAGTTTTGTAAATGTCATCTGTTGTCTATAGACATACGCGCGAACGTTCTGCGGAGTCACACACACGCACGCGCGCGCACACACACACACACACACACACGCACACACACACACACACACACACACACACACACACACCACACACACACACACACACACACACACACACACACACACACACGGGTTCGATTCCTGTTCGAGGGGATTTTTACTCTGGAGTTAACATCAGTGCTGACTCCACTCTCCCCAAATGTCCTTCGAATGAGACTATAAACCGAGGCCCCGTGTGAGAACGCACGAAGAACATCTTGCACACACGTTTAATCCTGTTCCGCTTTTCATAAGAGTTAGTCATTGTGTGCCGGTGGGAACAGATGACAAGATTTACAAAACTGCATACACACGGGGATTGGATGTTAAAAAGCAAATGAGTACTTATTCCATTGTCCTCGATATAAAAGAATAAATACATTGATAAAATAAACACACATACAC
>CM060330.1:11166945-11176945 GCA_030674155.1 Stramonita haemastoma
TGTTTATGAAGTCTTACCCTTTGAAATGAAAAGGTTTAAACTTAATTCCGATACTTTGGCGATAAACACAGCCCTATGGAACATGAAATCATCTACAAACTCTATAATATTGTAACAATCAGACAATGCAAACATTTTTTTTTCGATGGAAAAGGCACCAGGAGACGTAAAGTGTTAAGATTTTTCTCTTCAAAGTTTTGAAACAAAACGTTGCTTTTTTTTAAATCCATACACTTAATCTTACGTTGACAGTTTCATTAAACACAGAGTTGGCTGAACTATTGATAGATTGTTTTCTCTTCAAAGTTTTGAAACAAAACGTTGCTTTTTTAAAATCCATACACTTAATCTTACGTTGACAGTTTCATTAAACACAGTGTTGCTGAACTATTGATAGATTGATGGGTAATTGATATTGATCATTGTTTGATTGATAGGTTTGGTTGATTGATTCGTTGCATATCTATTGTTCATTCTGTCTTTTATTTAAGAACCCGCCCATCCATAACTGATTAAATGGGGGATTTTTTTGTTCCTCAACAAGATCCCGAAGCTGTTTGCATAATTGTTTGACCGTTTCCACACCTTTAAGGCAGCCGTATTCCGACTTCGAGGACCTGAGTGGGTATTTTTGTTCGTAAGAGGTGGTTATTTCAAGATGTCAACTTACTGACATATCACTCGTTTGACTCTGAAAGTTGATTTATGATTCAGTATATCATGCTCTCTTTCCTTTCTCCCTTTCTTTCTTCCTTCCGTCCTTCCTTCCCATAACCTAAAAGTTGGTGAGCGAGGTATCAGAGACCTCAGCTTCTCCAGGGACCAGCATATTGAGGGCGGCAACCCATCTCCTCTACCTCACTGCTTTAGCTCCCCTGACCCTACAGAGGGCGGGTAACCATTTACAGCTGAATGAACTGGGGGACTGTACTGAAGTCAAGGCTGAGAGTCTGGAAGTAATTAGGCTGCTGGTATGTACTTACAAGGAGGAAAAGGCCAGCGAGCCTGTGTGCCTGGCCTGATTTCGTGATGGAATGCGAAATCTAGGGGCACCCTGTATTCAGAGAATCCGAATGCAAGAGGGTTAACATGTTTTCTCTGTGTGTTTCCTTTTTTCCAAACAGAAAGCCTGCAGACAACACGGTTCACCAGGGTCACCAAAGGGATAGGGTGGGAGGAGGCTCGAAACAACTGTTTGGCCCTTGGGGCTGATCTAGCTGTCATTGACCGCTACGCCACAGAGTACCTTCTACAAGCCTTTAGCCACACATCCGCCAGTGTGTGAGTATGCCCTGCTGCTAAGCTTTCTGTTTTCACTTGTATGGGTTTCTAGTGTGGAGGGGGGGGGGGGTTCAGGGCTCGGAATAGCTCAGTGGTCAGAGTACTCGCTTTCCATAAGCCATGGTTAAGCACTAGACCTTTAGGTCGAGTGTAAACACTGCACGGACACGAAGCTTTCCAGGAGTGGACATAGGGAGTGACCATGATCTTGTTTAATGATGACATTCTGACTCCGTCTCAAAACAGTTCACAAGCAGAACAACATCAGGATCAAGTTTGACCTCGAGAAGCTGTAGGATCCAGAGGTAACAGACATTTTTCAGGCAAGGATAGGTGGGAAGTTTGCAGCACTCACTCTGATAGACTCAGATGATATGAATATAGATACCTTGATGGATGGTTTCAAAACAGCAGTGACTGAAACAGCAAGCGAACTTCATGGCAAACATCGACCAGTCAAAAAACCCTGGATCACACCTAACTTCCTACAACTATGTCACAAACGTAGAGAGTTGAAAAAAAAATTAAACAGAAGAAAGAGCAGAACGGTATAGGGCAATCAACAAAAGAATCAGGAAGTCCATGACAGAAGCAAAGGAGAAATGGATTGGTGAACAGTGCCAGGACACTGAAGAAAACATCAAAAAAACAACAGCAAGAAAGCATATCAACTGGTGAAAGACCTTACTGGCACAAAATAGGGAAGAAGCTCAACAATCCAAGACAAGAATGGAAAGTGCCTCACTGATGACCAGGCCGGATATTTTGAACAGATGGACAGAATACTGCTCCCACCTGTATAACTACAAAACCACAGGAGATCCAGAAGTCCTCTATGTCCCCACAAGCAGAGATACAGGCAAACACCCTATCCTCCGAAAAGAAGTGGAAACAGCAGTCAGATCAATGAAAAATGGGAAGCCAGCAGGGGCTGACAACATTCCAGCTGAGTTGGTTCAAGCTGGAGGGGAAGCCATGATCAACGCTCTACTAAAAATCTGCAACAAGATCTGGCAGGCAGGAAAATGGCCAACATCATGGACACAGTCAGTCATCACCCTCCCCAAGAAAGGAAATCTTCAGCAGCGCCAGAATTACCGCACAATCAGCCTCATATGCCACCCAAGTAAAGTCATGTTGAAGATTATACTGAACAGAATGAAGCCACAAGCAAAGACTATCATCGCTGAGGAACAAGCAGGTTTCAGAGCAGGGCGTAGCACAACTTAACAGATATTCAACCTCAGAATATTCAACACCAACAAGACCTCTACCACATATTTATTGATTTTAAGAAGGCATTCGACAGGATGTAGCATTCAGCTTTGTGGGCAACCATGAATTTGTACAGTATCAATGCAAACCTGATCAGAGCCATCAAAGCGCTGTACAACTAGGCCACCAGTGCAGAGTACTACAACAGCAACATTGGAGAATGGTTTCGAACAACAGTTGGAGTAAGGCAGGGCTGTCTACTCTCACCCACTCTTTTCAACATCTTCCTCTAGAGAATCACAGCTGATGCACTGGAACACCATAAACGATCAGTCAGCACTGGTGGCAGAACGATCACAAACCTCCGCTTCGCAGATGACATTGACGGACTAGCAGGATCAGAACAGGAGCTTGCCAGCCTAACAGGACAACTGAACAATGCCTCTAAGACATACGACATGGAAATCAGTGCAGAGAAGACCAAAATGATGACCAATAACGCCAAGGGCATTAGCACTGATATCAGGATCAATGACCAGAAACTGGAAACGGTTCAAAGCTTCAAGTACTTGGGGGCCCTTGTTTCAGACAAGGGGTCCAAGCCAGAGGTACTATGTAGGGTTGCTCAGACAATAACAGCACTGTCCAAACTGAACACCATCTTGACATACTTGACTTATGCCTGTTAATTCCCTTGGGAACAAAGGGCCGCAACAACACCCCTCCTACGGACTCTGTTCTGGGAGATCCTCTTCAGCTCGGCCCACGTCGTTCCGGCTGCCTTCGTCTCTGCTTCAATGCTTCTGCGCCAGGTCTGTTTTGGTCGACCTACTTTCCGCTTCCCTTGAGGGTTCCAGCCTGCCTGGTGACATTTGAAGCAGGCTTTGCCGAGCGTATGGCTGATCCATCCCCATTTCCTTTTCTTGATCTCTGTCTCGATTGGAGCGTGTCTGGTCCTGTCCCACATGTTAATTTGACAATAAAGATGACAACATTTATTGAGTGTGAATGCATACTTGGTCTTCTTTCTTCCTTTTCTCCGTTTTCTCTTTTTACGACCTAATCCATTTCTGAAAGGATATACACTTTTCAAAACAACAGGCACAGCATTGAAATCTGGCATGCTTATTTCTAGTAATATAATCTAAAGTTTTACAGATTGATTTGCATTTATCTTGATAAACTTTGAAATTATAGCAATTTGAAACTTTCCACCCAGCCAAATTTGTCACAAAAATCCAGGATTTCACAAGAAAAATTCACAAAAAATCAGAAAACTGTACAATGTCTTAACAAATCTGTAAAATTAAAGAAAGCAATTTAAAAACTTGTATGCAAAATACAATCACAATATGTGCAATATTTTTAAAATTTTCTTCTTTCATAATATGTTGTTTGTCGACCATTTTGAATTCGTTTCCATGAAACGGAAGGTCGTACTACTTAGTCATTAGTCAAACTAATTTTTCTGATTCCCAAGTAGTGGTATATGATATATCTTAAACAACAAAACCCTGAAAACTATTTCAACAAAAATTGTCCCTTTACCAACCTGTGTGTGTGTGTGTGTGTGTGTGTGTGTGTGTGTGTGTGTGTGTGTGTGTGTGTGTGTGTGTGTGTGTGTGTGTGTGTAACCACTCATGGTCTGACATCCCCACAACATCCACAGCAACGACAACATCTGGATCGGTCTGCACGATGTGGCCTTGAAGGATACTGGCCTGAGCTCCCAAGGGTTCCAGTGGAGCACATGCCGTGCCTTGTCTGACAGCAGCTGGACCAACTGGGATGTAGGTCAGCCCATGAACTCGTGGCAAAGCTGGTGCATCCGCATGATGTTCCAACGGCAGCTGAAGTGGGCCGCTGAGCGTTGTGGATCTATGACTCACTTCCTCTGCCAAAAAACCCATGGTAAGGACTCGTCTCTTGTCTTCTCTTTTCTTCTTCTCTTCTCTACTTTTCTCTTCTCTTCAGTCTCTTATCTTCTCTCCTCATGTCTCCTCTTCTCATCTCTTCCCTTACCATCCTCTTCTTCTCAATTATTGACACACTATCCTTTTTAACCTTGCTATTCAGAAAAACTGTTCGAACCTGTTTGTTCATCACCGTCAGTGTAAAAAGGACGAACTCCTACATGAAGCGTTTGAAAAAAAAAAGATGTCTACTTATCCCTCAGTCTGGCTACCGTGGGGGCACCCCTGAAGACTTGACAACCAGTTCCCTCCATTCCTCTCTCTGTTCTGCCTTTCTCAAAATTTGGTTGAGTTCAAGGCCTGTCCATTCGCTGATGTTGTCCTCCCATCTCTTCCTTGGTCTGCCTTTTTTCCTTCCTCCCTGGAGAGTGCCTTGCAGTATTGTTTTTGCGAGTCCTTTTGATCTTGTGACATACCCGTACCATTTAAGTTTACGCTTCTTTGCGATTAATAGAAGATTTTCGTAGGGACCAATGGTTTGCTGGATTGTGTTATACGTCATCGTTGCTTATGTGGTCTCTGTAGGAGATGCCAAGGAGTCTCTGGAAGCATCTCATCTCTACTGCCTGTACTCTTCTCTCCAGATCAGCAGTCATGCCTTTAGGAAGGACGGTGGCAGAATGGTTAAGACGTTCGCCTGCCAATATGTAAATCGTGAGTTTCTGGGTTCGAACCCAGCCTCGCCCTTTCTTCCCAGTTTGACGAAAAAATCGAACTGAATGTCAAAGTCATTCGGATGAGACTCGAAACCGAGGCCCCGTGTGCGAATGCACGCAGAACATCTTGCGCACACGTTAAAACCCCGTTCCACCTTTCGGAAGAGTAGGCCATCGTGTGCCGGTAGGAGCGGATGACAAAATTATAACAAACCAGCATGCACACAGGTGTCGTGTGTAGACACCATCCTGAAGAAAAATCGGGGAGTTGGAGTTGGGATCTTTGCGCCTGGTGGCAGCATGATCTGTGGCTCTGTAGGTCAAATGCAAGCGCTTTGATTTGTCTTTACAAGAGATAGCGCTATACAAATTCCATGTATTATTATTATTATTATTATTATTATTAATAGTGCAGTCCCCTCCATCAGATAGCTCGCTGGAAGGAGAATACAATCAAACTGTTGTGTTGTTTTTGTATTGTATTGTATGATATACATTGTATTTATGTCACTTCGAATACAGCTCGTTGCATGACTGAGGATTATTGAGAATGATGCAACCCTGGTGGGTGGGAGCCATGATATAAGAGAGCTATTTTATGGTTTTATTGAAAGTATTACTTTAGGTCTACCTGCCCTCACTGTTGATCTAATTATCTGCTGTTTGGATCAGAAAATGTGATCACTTACAAGAGATAAGAGTTTTATGTTCCATGAAATAAATGGTCGACTAAAACCATTCAAATACGAACTGTTTACATGTTTTTTTAAAAGGCAATTTCGTCCTTTAAAGGTATTAAAAAATTCAACTATGAAAAGGGTTCTTACTCTCTACGCCTTCACTTTGATGGAAAGCAGACCAAAAAGTACCAGACAATTGTGATGCTCCACCACATAAGGAGTCGCATTGCACCAAAGGTCAATTTTTAGCTATTTACAAGTTATTAATCTGTAATAAAAAGGCTATTCATTACAAAAAACAGATTGAAAATCGGACAAATCTGTCCAAAGTTATTACAAATTGAAATGATAGACTACTGGATGTGACAAAATGAGAAACAGGCAAGTTGTTTTTTTTGTAACAGGTTGTCAGAATGAGGGCTTGGGTATTTTCAAAACGCATTTAAAAGCAAAAAGAATACACATTATGCCTTGATATTTCACTGCAAGGTAGAATAACGGATGTAGTTTAATAATCGATCAAAATCTCAAAATTGACAACTTGACCCCCACCTGCCTTTAATGGCTCCTAGCGCAAAATTGAGTAATGTGCTAAGCGACTCATTTCGTGATGGAGCGTCACAATTTACTTCATAGCATCAATTGCTGAGACAGTATTTCTGACTGGTTTCTTTTTCTACAGAGGGATCATGAGTGAATTCTAGAATGATGCCAATAGATCAATAAATTTCACATAGTGAAAGAAAACACCTATACCAAAACAACACGTTTGCACTGTCATGTCATTTGGTTAAAGTCACATAAAATGTCCTCTGGGGGAACGGGAAAGCCTAGTGGTCAGAACATTGCCCTCGCAATTTGACGACCTGGGTTCGATTCCCGTTGGAGGGGATTTTTCCTCTGGAGTTAACATCAGTGCGACTCCATTCCCCCCCCCAAAAAGTCCGTATGAGACTATAAACCGAGACCCCGGTGCGAATGCACGCAGAACATCTTGTGCACATGTAAATCCTGTTCCGCTTCTCGTAAGAGTAGGCCATCGTGTGCTGGTGGGAACAGATGATAAGATTTACAAAACTGCATACACGCGGAGACTGGATGTAAAAAAGCACACGAGTCCTTATTCCATTATCCTCGATATAAAAGAATAAAATTAATACATCTTACCCCATTGCTATCTCTTTGCTTGTCATTGACTTGGCTACTACCTGTTTTTGTCTAGTGCTCAATTCCCTGGATGCCTACAGTTAACTCTTTACAGAGCACAAGCTCGTAAGTTATCTTTTTTTTTCAGAAACAGATAGTCCAAGACTATTACATGTATTCTTTCGTTTTTGTCTTCCAGGCCCTTGCACCACCTTCAAACCGGAAACAGAGGGGTGTGAGATCAGTTCTGCTTGGCTCAACGCAGTTACGCACGAAAGAGTCACGAGATTTCATTGGAGTCACAGTGTCAAGAGCGATGTCTGAGCTACGGGACAGAGGATGGGTCATCCCCTCTATGCTGGGCCTATAAGTTGGAGACCTCAGTGATGTGTACACTGTATGTGAATTCCCGCCCAATATTTTGCAATGGGCAGTCCGGTACCACAGCCACGCGCATGGTCAGGGATTGCTACTCCAGTCAGTGAGATGAATTTTTATGTTTGTTAGATACTGGAGCTAAGGTGACTGTCTTGCTGGATGGATGGATGGATGGATGGATGGATGGATGGATGGATGGATTTTTTTGGCAGCCTCATCGTCTGTAACGTCTTGGTCCTTCTGTTCCCACACCGCTCATTTCAATCCCCCCCCCCCCCTCGCCACAGCCATACCCAGATTAGTTGTGTCTCATCCTCAGGGTCAGGAGTCCACAGGGAGCCCATCAATATCAGGCCGCTGTGGGGCCACCAGCCAGAGGGGCCCTATACTTCTGCTGGGTCACTTTGGTGGTGGTCAGTGGTGCGTGTTCTGAGCTAACATACGCAGGACACCACCTACTAAGCCCCCTACTAACGACAGTATTAGCTCAGTCGCGGAGCCAGACTAAGTGAGTCACCCACCCGAGGTAGTGATCACCACAATGTCCCTCCAACGACCCTCCCCTGTGAACCTCCAACCCCAAAGGCTTTTGACACAAACTCACCACAGGCACAGAAGTGTATGGGGAAACCGAATCTGAGGTCACCATGAGACCAGAGCAACTGGAATAACCGAATCAGAGACAATTTTTATTATTGCATGATGAGAAATGGTGATGGGGATGATGAAATGATGCTGCTGTGGAAGTGTATCTGCATGGAGACTACTTGACAGTGTTGCACTCTACGCTTACTATCATAATATATCCCAGCGTCAACCAAGCCCGAGAGATACAGACATCAGTAGTTGGTCAGGTAATTTGAACAACACTCTCAAACTCGCATCCGTAAGGCGGATTGAGCTCAAATATGTGGTCCCAGTCTTCCCACTGAGCCCCAAAAAACACTCACTTTGGTTAGAAGCCGGCTGGAGTCCAAAAAATCCCTGATTCATTAGAGAATCGAGCCCGAAACCTTCAATTCCGAAATCCTAGGCCCTAACCACTGCGCCATGGCGGCTGGTTGGATGGATAGACTTTTTTTATATTGTTGATCACTTGGTTTACATATTCATTGAAACATTGATTACTTCATTGATTCCATGAGTAGATCATTTTTGTTGGGGGGGGGGGGGGGTATTAATGGGTATGTTCATTGAAAAAAATCATTGGTTGATTCCAAGGTTTACTTATTCATTTATTTGTTCATTCAGGAGTGATTGATAAACTAGTTGATGAGTTAAGGGTCTGAATTACTGCTAAAGACATTAAGAAAAATTGGTAGTGCCCTCCCCCCCCCCCCCCCCTCCCGCCATAACCTGTTTTTTGGTCGTAGGGGAGCGAGGCATCAGAGACCTCAGCTTCTCTAGGGGCCAGCATGATGAGGGCGGCGTCCATCTCCTCTCCCTCACTGCTTTTCTATCCCTGACCCTAAAGAGGGCAGGCACCCATTTACAACTGGGTGAACTGGGGAAACTGCACTGAAGCCAAGGCGCGCAAACGGTCACCCATCTAATGGGCAACCACGCTCGACGCTGCTTAACTTGACTGGGGGAAAGCGAACGATCTGACCACTGAACTATCCTGTCCATAAGAGAAATTAAGAGAAGTTAAGGGGAAATAAAATATATTGCATTCAAAAGAATACGGGTGCCATAGGCTAGCCGTAGAATCCACTGTTCTATGGATGTCATACAACGATTATGAATATGTGCATTACACAAAATTAGGTGGTCACCTTTACTACATCATTAAGTATATATATACATACATACATATATATATATATATATATATATATATATATATATATATATATATATATATATATAATATATATATATAATATATATATATATATATATATATATAATATATATATATATATATATATATATATATATATATATATATATATATATATAAGACAGAATATGTGTGTGCCTGCATGCCTACGTATATAATATTATGTGTGTATAAGTGTGTGTTTGTGTGTGCGTGCATGCTTTTGTGTGTAGGTGGGGGGGGGGTATTTTATCTCCAGTTTTCAGTCTGTTTTCATAAAATGATACTGGACGTTTTAAAGTAAAATATTGTGTGCTTGTGTGTGCATGTGTGGGTAAATGTGTGTGTATTCATGTGTGTGAGTGAGTGTGTGTGTATGTGTGCGTGCGTGTGTGTGCGTGTGTGAGTGCGTGCGTGCGTGCATGCGTGCCTGCAAGTATGTGAGTAAGTGTGTGTGTATGTGTATGTGTGTGTGTGTGTGTGTGTGTGTGTGTGTGTGTGTGTGTGTGTGCGCGCGCGGGCGTGTGTGTGTGTGTGTGTGTGTGTGTGTGTGTGTGTGTGTGTGTGTGTGTGTGTGTGTGTGTGTGTGTGTGTGTGATCAGTCGAATATTCCTCTACAGTGCTAAATCCAAACCAGAATATTTTCGCCTCGAGGCCAGGGGTCAACTGCTCTGCGGTGACTGTGGCTTCAGTTGCAGGTAATGCGAGTAACAGAGATTGGCAGTAACAGATCTTCTTTTTCTGCTGCTGCTGCTGCTGCTGCTGCTGCTGCTGCTGCTGCTGTTGCTGCTGCTGCTGCTGCAGCTACTACTACTACTGCTGCTGCTGCTGCTGCTGCTGCTACTGCTG
>CM060330.1:11179445-11181945 GCA_030674155.1 Stramonita haemastoma
TTGTAGACAAAACCCCTACAAATATAGACCAAAAAAAACCCGGCAGACACAAAAATGGCTCATAAAATTATTTGGCACGTTATACAGACTCACAATTCTGAGCAACAGAAGACCATTTACAGTGCTTCCATCGAATGTTTTTTCAGTGCTTCCTTGTAGCTTTTTCATCATGGCTGACTTAAGAAAGGGAGGTAAACTCTTCCATATTGCTCCCCCCCAAAATATGTTAAACTCGCCTGAATACATTATTACGAGGTTTTGGAGAAGGAAAAAAACACAAGCTTGTGTCTATGTCTGTTTTTATCTCGAAATTTTCAATAAGTTTCTTTGGTGCTATTACGTGAATTATGCTAAACATACATAGCTACTTATTTAGAAATAGTCTGTCTTTGGATAGTGGAATTTTGAAGTCTTTTGTTGTCGGCTCCGATCAATGTATAAGAGTTTAGCTTTATAAAATTTACGGATCTTTTGTGCAGACGATGCAGAAGCTTTAAGTCGCGTGCGCGCGCACATGTGTTGTGTGTGGTGTGTGTGTGTGTGTGTGTGTGTTGTGTGTGTGTGTGTGTGTGTGTGTGTGTGTGTGTGTGTGTGGTGCAGGGGGAGGTGGTAGGAATGTGAAATAAGGCGCGCACGTATCGAAATTGTGTGTGTTTGCAAGATCACGATCTGTACATACGCTCATGTACCTGAATTTATTTGTTAGAAACTACAGCAGCAGCAACAACTACAACAACAACAACAACCACAACCACCACAACAACTACAACAACTACAACAACAACCACAACAACCACAACAACCCCAGCAACAACATCAACGGCAGCAACAACATCAACGGCAGCAACAACATCAACCGCAGAGTCGACTTCAGAACCAACAACAGAAAATACCACACCTGTTGAATCCACATCAGCGTCATCATCAGTGACGTCACCTACCGCAGCAACGTCATCAGGTAAGCAGACAACAATGTCGATGACGGAAGACGTGACATCATCAACGTCACCTCAGGGTAAGTTAACAGGATCTGTCAGTGCAGGCCGAGTTTCTTCATTGCACAAAATGCTCTCAAACTTACCACGGGGAACTGTCGTCATCAGATTTGTCTGTGTGCTTATCCTTCAGTTGTTGTTGTTTTCTTTATTTTATACCACTTTATGTCACACCAGATTTCTCTGTGTGAAATTCGGTTTGCTCTCCCCGGGGAAAGCACGTTGCCACAAAAGCAGCGCCACCCTTTTTTTCCTATCTGCAGCTGTTTTTGCTTCGCTATCAGAGTGGCTTTTTTCTACAGAATTTTGCCAGGGACAACCCTCTTGTTGCCGTGGGTTCTTTTACGAGCGCTAAATAATGATGTGTAACACACGGGACCTCGGTTTATCGTCTCATCTAAAAGACTAGCACCCAGACCACCTATCATGGTCTAATGAATGGGAAAAGTTTTGGGCCCGAACGGGATTCGAACCACCGCATACCTGACCCGGACTTTTCGCTTTCTAGTCTGGCGCGTTACCTCTCGACTACCGATCCACCGTTATCAATGTATCTCAGTCTGCCCGTTTCAACTTTAGCCAACATTTGTCTTTGCACTGAGAGATCATCAAGAAATCCTTTCATGTGTTCTTCTCTCTGACTATTTTACTTTTGGAAGTCTTCTGGGAACGGGATAGCTCAGTGGTCAGAGCGCTCGCTTTCCCCCAGCAAAGGTTAAGCAGCGTCGAGCGTGGTTACCATTAATTTTGGGTGGGTGACCGTTTGCGCGCCTTGGCTTCAGTACAGTTCCCCCAGTTCACTCAGCTGTAAATGGGTACGTGCCCTCTTTAGGGTCATGGAAGGTAAAGCAGCGAGGGAGAGGAGATGGGCGCCGCCCTCAACATGCTGGCCCCTAAAGAAGATGGGGTCTCTGACGCCTCACTCCCCTACGACCACAACGGTTATGGGACACCTTTACCTTACCTTTACTACAGAACAACACTTTGGTGGCATTTATTTTGTCTCTTACCAATTTCTGTAGTGTCTATGATTCTGATCCATACAGCAATACAGGCCAGATAAGTATTTTGACAATTCTGTTTTTTAAGACATATAGGTATGTCTTTATTTTTTTCAAACGTTGTTTAACTGACCAAATAAGTATTTTGACAATGCTATATATTTTTAGATATTCAGGTATGTCTTTGTTTTTTGCAAACTTTGTTTAACTGAATCTTTTTTTGCTCGGCCATACAGATTCTAGACTTGGCTTCTCCTAAACTGGACCAATTATTCTCTTTCACAGAGCCTAAATATTTGAAAATTGAAACCTATTCCAGATCTGTCCAAAGGATTCTGACTTTCTTTGAAGGGTGACTGTACCACTGATATGCATGACATTGGTCTTTTGGCATTTAACTTACAGCCAGCGGTGTTGCCTTCAGTGTTGACTATGAAGAGAATTCTTCTCGTGCATGTGATATCAGTGGCCATAAACAGTTTAGATTTTTTTAAAATGCTTGTA
>CM060330.1:11189445-11196945 GCA_030674155.1 Stramonita haemastoma
TTCTCCTGCTATGACCCTTAACACAAACCCTTGTACACTTTCTGATTACAAAACAGCGAGGAAAGAATAAACAATACATGAACATATTGCATTTCTGACTATAAAACAGTCAGAAGAATATATATACAGTGCTGATTGCATTTCCGATTATGAAGAAGTGAGCAAATATATAACGATTATTGCAAGCATCCAAATTTGAGCAACAGATACAGAGGTATATGAAACACAACCCCATAGTGATAGTCCGAAACTTGCAGATGTATAATATATATATCAGCGCTAAAGCATCACACAGTCATGCTGTAGAATGTGCTTCTGCCAATCTAAGCATACAAAAGAAACTACAGTCTGCATTCAAAGACAATGTACAAAAGACCTGAGACATGTGAAATTTCAAAAACAATCAGTGATAGAAGATTTTAAAACAATCTGTAATAGAAAGAAAAAGTGGAACGATTAAGTGGAGTGATTAGATTTTGATTATAGCCTGAGAAACACAGATACAGAGACAGCCACACACATCCGTATGTACAGATAGACACACACACACGCACGCACGCACGCACACACACACACACACCCACAAACAAACATGCATGCACGCATATGCATGTATACACGGCGGACAGTATTTAAAAACAAAACGAAAATAGAAAAACCATCACAAAACTACCAAATTTACTCTCATACTGAAATTCCGTTAAGTTTGGCAAAGAAAGCCTAAGAAAAATTATGACACTTTTCAACAAAATAAAATGCTGGATTAATAACAGAGACACTTGGCTGACATGGATTAGTGTTCTAAGGACAACATGTGTTTCAAAAATGTGATTGGCGCCATGTTTGATCCCATTTAAGGGCTGAATTTTTCACCCATCCTTAGACTATGAGTTAGGCCTGTCTTTGCTGATCTTTCGCATGCATCTTCTGTGAGTGTACCATATACATGAAGGGAATTAAGGCACTGGCAGGTCTGCACTCTAGGCTGACCTAGGAGATAAAAAAAATCCCCACCCCTTTCCAGATACTGCTACAAGATTCAACCCCGCGACTTCAAGGACCCACAAGATTCCAGTTAAACAGTCTTAACCACTCCACTGTAATGTCCTTCATCAAAGAAAGAGCATGTGTGTTTATAGCTGGTATCAGAATATCAGTAAGAAATGTATCTTTAAAAAAAATAACATAAAATAAAAATCCCATCTACACATACGACAGTGTTTATACTTAAGGTTCAATTATCAGAGAAAATTATGATGAACACAGATACGAGCAGTATTCAGAGATCAGCTACTGTCACGGTATCACAGAAATAATCGGTACATCCAGCAAAAACATTCACAGCTAACAGCTGATTATCATCAAATAGTACACATACACAACAACTTCATCAACACATTGATTTCTTTTGGCAGAACACCTTTCTCAAACAGCCTTTCACAGACATGCCTGATTTTTTTTTTAGGTTTTGGGCAATATTCAGAGTCACATATCCTTCAAAAGTAGTCTTTATGATAAAGTATGATAAATCACTAAGATTCAGAGATATTCTTTTATTCTTATATATATATATATATATATATATATATATATATATATATATATATATATATATATATATATATATATATATACACAACATATATCTTTATTCATTAAATAATGATATTCCTAACATAATACAGTATACCCTTCAGTGTATTAATTAAGAGATAATTATCTTTAAACGCCTTCAGTATCCCGTCAACCATACAACAGATGGAATGTCACATTATGCAGGCTGCTGATTTGATGCTTTTTCAGAAAATAACAATAAATGGACACCAGGGTATGCCCTGGGGGGATAGAAAAGAGGAAGGGAATATACTGGCCAAAGAGGGAGAAGAGAGAAATGATACTGGGTTTGGGCAAGAACAACTTATGAATATAATCTCTTGTGGACCTTTGACAATAGGACAACTTATCAATATAATCACTTGTGGACCTTTGACAATAGGACAACTTATCAATATAATCACTTGTGGACCTTTAAGAATAGGACAACTTATGAATACAATCTCCCTTTTGGACCTTTAAGAATAGGACAACTTATCAATATAATCTCTTGTGGACATTCAAGTAGAGGACATGTATATAAATATAATATGTTGTGAACATTTAAGAAGAGGACAACTTATGAATCTATAAGAATCTCTTGTGAACATTTAACGCATTTCTTACTGCGGCTTAAGTCCCTCGCGACACACTTGTTTTCAAGAGACTGTGCAAGGAGGGACTCATATCCTGAACACTATTTTTGTTATTCTGTAAATAGTTTTAAGTTAACCTTGCTAACTTCCTGTTAAATGAAGGGATATTACTCTTGATTCTTCCTTGCAACATATCAACTGTGTGTTTGACGTAGACAACGTGGAAAATAAAAGAAATTTATCAATTTCTAAGGTTCATGAGGGACTGTTTATGAATGACATCAGTGAGCACAACACTGATGGTTCTGATGATGGGTGGGAGCTTGATTTAGATGAGAATAAAAGGGTTAAGATTGAAATCACAGCTGATAGCAGTTTGAATGGAGAAGAAACTGAAGCAATACTGATTGAAATCAGTGCTACTAGATTACACAAAACAAACATCTGAGATCAGAGTATGAGAGGGCAGGGTCACTGTCAAGGTAGGGGTCGTTGAGTCTGAGTGGTTATAAAAACTGACCAGCTTTTTTCCATATGCATTTCCAACCTGCTTTACAAAGTATATTTCAACATGTACACCAAATTTTACAGCAATCCATTCAGAAACAAAATTTGTATGAATTTTTTTTTCTGACATCACCGTCTTTCAGCAGTCACCGCTCAAAATTTACTTGGTCTGGAGAATGAGACTGCTCAGTTTTATGTGGGACAAAAAGGGTTCAGTAGAGGACAACTTATGAATTTATATAATAATCTCTTGTGAACACTTAAATATAGGACAACTTATAAACATAATCTCTTGTGGACTTTTAAAGAAGAGGACAACTTACAATTTTCGAGGCACATTTAAGTAGTGAACAAGTTATGAGTATAACTTCTTATGAACATTTATGAACAAGTTATGCCCCCTCCCACCCACCTCCCAAATTTAAGAAAAAAAATTTCACAGCTGTTTTACAAGATTATTTTTTAATTATGATTTTTTATTCAGCAACACCCCCCCCCCCCCCCCCCCCCCCAAGTATTTTGGCAACCCTTTCCTCAGCACTCACAGACAACTTTGTAAACGTATAAACTGACAAAGAACAAACTTCTTTCATCATCACAATTAGACCAACTTTGGACATAATTTCAAGAAATAAACCATATTTGATTCCCAGCTTTTGAAATTGTATTGAACAGGGTGAAATTTATAACATTAACGAGCAAGTAAATGTAACGAAAACAAGCATTACTGTTTGCAATTTATATCATAGAATGAAAGTGCAAACAACAATATATATCACTACGTCTAATATCTGAGGTGTTGCCTAAAATAGTACAAGGTGCAGAGAAAAAAATCTAACTAACCAACCAACCCAAACAAGAATAAAACACACCAAAAACAAAGTGCAAAGCCATCAAATCAGAATAACAAGTGTTGACTGTGCATGTGGGTGTGAATGTCTATGTGTGTATCACACGCACGCACAAACACACACACAAACACACTCTCACACACACACACCACACACACACACACACACACACACACACACACACACACATACACACATGCACATACACACACACACACACACACACACACACACACACACACACACACACACACATACACACACGCACACACACACATGCAAACACACGCACACACACACACACACACACACACACACACACACACACACACACACACACACACACACACATGACATGAACAGGTGACAAGATTTACAAAACTGCATACACACAGGGACGGGATGTAAAAAAGCACATGAGTGCTTATTCCATTACCCTTGATATAAAAGAATAAATAAATAAATAAAAATAAAAAACAGGTGAAGCAAAACAACATAAGTTTACAAACATAAACAAGAGAGGTAAACTTAAAGTCTCTCCAAAAACAAAGAGAAGCTACCCGACCCATTTCATGTCACTCTGTTTTACAGCCCCACTGACCAACGAAGACCATACCCAGGGCTATCATAACCCTCTATACTAAAATTCACACAGACACCTAAATAATTCCAAACTGAATACATCAACTCCTAGCCTTATGGCACAGGCCTACAAACCCACTCCTACATTCTGCAGTCCTGCCCCATCCTAAACTCTCAGACACAGCCCAGACCCATACAGCTCCAGGAGAAACTTCAGGACCAACAGAGCCACTAAGGCAGACTGCAGATACTGCCACCCAGACTGGACTTTAAAGGCAGTACGCCCAAGGATAGTTCAGTGGTCAGAGCGTTCGTTTTCCCAAAGTCAAAGTTAAGCAGCGTCGAGCGCGGTCACCAGTTGGATGGGTGGCCGTTTGCGCGCCTTGGCTTCAGTACAGTCCCCCCCCCCAGTTCACCCAGCTGTAAATGGGTACCTGCCCTCTTTAGGGTCAGGGAAGGTAAGGCAATGAGGGAGAGGAGATGGGTGCCGCCCTCAACATGCTGGCCCCTGGAGAAACTGAGGTCTCTGATGCCTCGCTCCCCTACGACCGCCTAGGTTATGGGACACCTTTACGTCCCAGATACCAAGAAGAAGGATCCCTAGCCTATGACAAACTGCCACACACATGCGGCACAGCTGACTGACTCCTCAAGAAGTGGAAAGAGAAGTTGGATCAAATCCCCAGTTTGCCATCTGTTTTTTAGCTAGTGGGTGAACTAGCATCACTAGATTATAAAATTATTATCTCCCAGATGGTCGTCAGAGGGACACTGTCATCACTGCCATCTCAAGTGGGCGTTTCAGTTAATATGGCTTCATGGTTGAGCAATTACTGTCATCAGTCGGAGGCTTAGAAGGCAGTGTCCTTTAAGCTCAGAACAGATACAACCAAAAAAACACCAAAGTGACCCCGCAGCAGTGCAGGGCCCCTCTGACTCGTGGCCCCACGGTAGCCTGATATTGATGGGCCCCGTGTAAACTTCTGACCCTGAGGATGTGACATAACAAACCTGGGTATGGCTGGGGCTGAGAAATTGAAATGAGCAGCATGTGGGAACAGCAGGACAAGAACACTACAGAAGATGAGGCAGCACCAAAAAAAAAAAAAAAAATCTCCCATGTTTGTTTCAGACCTAACAAAAATGACCTCACAGAGCACAAATCCAACATCACTCAGTCAAGAGTACTAAATTTAGCTCGCCCCTTCCTTTCACCTAGTCCAAGTGTGGTCAGTTCCTGCTATAATTAGCACAAACTGGCCCCAGCTAGGCTGGGCTGGGATGGGATGGAATAATTAGCAGCTGGGAGCACATGAAAATGAGGGGAAATCGATAGCCATGACCTCTCTTGTTTATACATGTGTCATACATAATGAAGTCAAAATGACCAGAGCCAAGCGAAATAGAACATACTGTGAAGAAAAGGTTAGAAAAAAAAAGCAATACTTCATGAGTATACTACCACAAAACCCTGAAAAGCCAAATCAGGAAATAAAATATATTGCCGCAGACCCTACACCTGAAGCATGTAAGCATCACGTCAACGTTGCGTATACACACCAGAGATCCTTTCTCCACCATATTGCGTAAACTCAGAAAAAGAGAAGGGGGGGTGGGGGGGTGGGGGGATTCTTGTTATTGAATAAACATTTTTTTTTGTTTTCTGAGGGAGAGCAGAATTGGGAGGAGAGGGGGAGATTAAATAGTATGATTTTTTTTTAAGGGAAGGGGAGAGGGGTACAAAATAGTTAAAGTTAAAGTCTGTCCCGAGCCTAGGGCTCATCAGGCCGGTGCTTATCCCGGTTTCTGTGGCGTTAAGCGACTGAGAGTCATAGACTCCCCCCTGGATAGGACGCCAGTCTATCGCAGGGTTAACCCCCAACACAAGGTTGGTACCCCTTTTACACCTGGGTGGGGTGAGAAAATAGCCGTAAAGTGCCTTTTCCAAGGGCACAACGCCATAGCCGAAAGCTGGGATCGAACCCGCAACCTTTAGATTACGAGTCCAACGCCCTAACCACTAGGCTACAGCGGCGGCTGGGGTACAAAATAGTGAGTGCAAAAACACCACTTTTCATAATAATATTTTACTTTGTTTTGCGAGGATTTTGGGGGGGGGGGAGGGGGGGCAGGGGAAGACATAAAGTCAGTGATAACAGTTAATAAAAAGCCAAGCATAATACATCTTAGCCTCTGTTTAAAATCAATGATGCTGTAATGGCTGTTGCTGAAATTGAAGGTGTACAATTAAAAGTGAAAAATACATATTTTTATGAATATATTATCCAGTCTTCTATATTGTCTCATGACCATGCTAAAAGTGAAAGATTATGGCATTCATGATCTCATGACCATGCTAAAAGTGAATGTTCATAGTATTCATGATCTCATCATGACCATGCTTTAAGTGAATGATCATGGTAATCTGACCATGCTAAAAGTGAATGATCATGGTATTCATGATCTCATGAACATGCTAAAAGTAAATTATCATGGTATTCATAATGTCATGACCATGCTATAAGTGAATGATCATGGTATTCATGATCTCATGAACATGCTAAAAGTAAATTATCATGGTATTCATAATGTCATGACCATGCTAAAAGTGAACGATCTTCATGGTATTCATTATGTCATGACCATGCTAAAAGTAAATTATCATGGTATTCATAATGTCATGACCATGCTACAAGTGAATGTTCATAGTATTCATGATCTCATCATGACCATGCTTAAAGTGAATGATCATGGTATTCTGACTATGCTAAAAGTGAACGATCATGATATTCATGATCTCATGACCATGCTTAAAGTGAATGATCATGGTATTCGTGATCTTGTCGTGACCATGGTAAAAGTGAATGATCATGATATTCATGATCACATGACCATGCTAAAAGTGAATGATCATGGTATTCATGATCTCATGACCAGCTAAAATTGAATGATCATGGTATTCATGATGTCATGACCATGCTAAAAGTGAAGGATCATGGTATTCATGATCTCATAATGACCATGCTAAAAGTGAATGATATTCATGGTATTCATGATCTCATGAACATGCTAAAAGTAAATTATCATGGTATTCATAATGTCATGACCATGCTAAAAGTGAATGATCTTCATGGTATTCATGATCTCAAGACCATGCTAAAAGTGAGTCATTATGTTATCTATGGCACTTGTAACCATAATTATTTTCTCACCTTCTGTTTCATTGGTTACATTCAAATGGCTGATGCCTGTTGTTTAGTTAAAACTATGCGTAGTCTAGTAATTTTACATTCTGATTTTTAATACAAACCGTATAAGGAAAAATTAAATTAGTAAATCAAACATTTTTTTTTTAAACAATTAAGATTAAA
>CM060330.1:11201945-11204445 GCA_030674155.1 Stramonita haemastoma
ATCTTAGTTCATTCAACCCTTTAACTTTTGCTTTTTACTCTTAAAGAATTCTTCATGTTTTTTTTCAAATATCAAGACAAATACCAAAAATCATATCAAAATGATATCATCAATAAGGGAGAAAGACAATGATCAACTTACAACTAAACATGATGGAAACAGCAGACTCACATGGTCAATGAAGGCACACAGAAACTTACAACAAGGTCAAGGACACAGCAGCCGACTCACATGGTCGATGAAGGCACACAGGAACTTGTTCAGCATGTTGTAGGCCTCCACACTCTTTTCCTTGGCGCTGCCTGACAGACGCCCGCCCCCCTGCCCCCGATTCCGCGCGATTCATTGCTCCCGCTAACTGTCACACAGCATTTGAACACATTTGATGGCAGATGAATAAATAAATAAATAAATAAAATACATTTGATGGCAGATGTGTTTTTTATCTATCTATTTGTCAAGTCAAGTCAAGTCAAAAACAGTTTAATCATCCCTGAAGGGCAATTACAATACTGTCAGGCATATTGATACGAATCATAATCAACGACACGAAATAGAAGCTACATTTCGTATTTGTTCAGACATTATATGATAACTTCAAATAAAAATTTTTATTTATTTTATTCTTTTATAGCGAGGATAATGGAAATAAAGCTCTTGTGTGGGGTTTTTTTTACATCCAATCCCCCTCGTTGTGTATTATGCAGTTTTGTCAATTTTGTCATCTTTAATCTTAATTTTGATTTTCTTTAAAAGCCCCCCTCCTGGCACCTACCTCCAAGGCAGCGGGCAGGTAGACCTGCTCGTACTTGACCCTCAGTCGTTTGGGCAGAGACATGATGAAGGTCTGCTCCTCCGTGTCTGGCACCAGGCCTCGCTTGCCACACAGGTCTTCCTGCCCACCAAAAGACAGGTAAGGTTTAAAGATGGTTAAGCCTTACAGCACTGAATATCTGCTAACAATTACTTCCCCTATCTTGAATTTCTGCCCCTGCGCTCTCCCCTTCAGTCCGGTCAGCCGATTTCCTGGCCATAACGGTACCAAAGGAGGGTTTGTTTATAGTGACCGGTCAGGCTGCTAACTGGCATCCACGAACTCAGGAAAGTAGTTTTGATACGGCAAACACTGCTTCTCCTTTCCCATGAGAATGTGTATAGAGCTTCCTGTGTGTGTGTGTAAAGTTTACCCAGGTACCCATTTTGCACTCTTCTGCACCTCAGAAACCCAGGAATTGATGGAAAATTTGGTCATGCCAGTTTTCCTCCTTACAGGACTGAAGATTAGCAGAAAGCTTAGCCGGAAAACAGGCTTGCCGTATTGAAAGGGTTAAGGTTAGACACGGGTCCAAAAGTGCCCCCAGATTGTGTTTTTACATTTATGGAGCTCTCCCTGTGTGATTTTAAAGAATTTAGGTTTGTAAGACTTCGTCTGTAGAAACAGATTACTTCTACTTGCTATAGATAAAAAGGTTTAGGAGTTTGACACATTTAAGTTTTTGGTGACCATATTGGTTTGTTTTCATGGCAACAGCACAGAAAACTGAGTTATTCTTTGATTTTTAGGCTTAACAAGTGATGCCCTTTCAATACATGGCATAACTTTTAACATGGGCTTGTAAACAAAAGTTTCGACCCTCATGTCCCACCATAAGATGTTCACCTGCCTAACATGTAAACCTTGAGGTTCTGGGTTCGGTTCCCACCCTTGCCCTTTCTTCACAGTTTGACGAGAAAATCAAACTGAATTTCAAAATTCCTTCCGATAAGACTATAAATCATAGCCCCATCTGCAAATGCATGCAGAACATCATGCACATATACTAAAAGCCCGTTCTGCCTTTCAGAAGAGAGAGTAGGCCATTTTGTGCCAGCTGGAACGTATGACAATATTTTTTTTTAAAACACATGCACGCACACAGGTGTCATGTTTAAACACCACCCACAAAGTTGGAATGCGGATACCTAAATGGAGGGGAGGTGGGGGGGACTGGTTGCATATGCAAAAATCTCACCATTGATGAACCCTGGAGCTGTAGCTGAGAAACAAAAATAAATATATGTGACGCTCCACCACATAAGGAGTCACATTGCACAAGAGGTCAATTTTTAGTTATTGACAAGTTAATAATCTGCAATAAAAAGGCTATTTAATACAAAAAACAGATTGAAAATCGGACAGCTCTGTGCAAAGTTATTACAAATTAAAATGATACACTGCAGGATGTGACAAAATGAGAAATGGGCAAGTTTATTTTCGTAACAGGTTGTCAGAATGAGGGCTTGGGTATTTTCAAAACACATTTAAAAGCAAAAGGAATAGAAATTATGCCTTGATATTTTATTACAAGGTAGAATAACAGATATAGTTTAATAATCGATCAAAATCTCAACATTGACAACTTGACCACCACCTGCCTTTAATGGCTTCTAGCACAAAATTGAGTAATGTGCTAAGCGACTCATTTCGTGGTGGAGCGCCACATATATGTATATCTGCCAT
>CM060330.1:11211945-11221945 GCA_030674155.1 Stramonita haemastoma
TCTCCATACTTGATGCTGAAGTAGGGGATCTGGATCCTGCCGTCTGTGGTGTCTGTCTGCAAGCTTATGTGCAGGGTGATGTCTTTGGCGTAACGCACGTACTGAGCCTCCTGTCCTGTCTGCGTGGCGTCTGCTGCTGATCCTAGTTGATGAACACATGAAGGAGTGAATAAACAGTGTGATTTGTGACCAATGCATTGAGTTAATGAAAGGGACATTTCCAGTTTGTGGGATACTATGCTAAGTAAAACAAGTTGAGGGAGGGGGGAGATAGCCCAGTAGATAGAGCATTGCTTTTGTGATCTGCCAGCTCAGGATCGAGACACCATCAAGGCACCCTTTTGGAATTATACTCTGAGGTCAACATCTGTACTGACTCCATTCCCCATACTGAGGCCCTATGTGCACATGCACGCAGAACATCTCGTACCCACATTAAAAACCCACTTTGCCTTTCAGAGGAGTAAAGCCATTTCATGTTGATAGGAACGAACAACATTTTAAAAAAAAAAAAAAAAAAACGCATGCACACTGGTGTCATGTTTAGACACCATCCCCATACACTGGACCTGGAAAAGGAAATAAATATTTAAGGAATTTTAATTCCTGAAAACTATAGAACAAAAATAGACTAAGAACATTCCCTTTCTTTGGAAGCTTTTCTTTGTTTGTTTGTTTGTTTGTTTATTTGTTTATGTCTGTTTGGTTGTTGTTTGGGGGGAGGGGGGTTTGGAATAGGGGGGGGTTGGGGGGGAGTTCATTTGATGAAAGCATACATTATGCACTCTTGTTTAATAATGGAGGCTTAAGTTTTAATGCATCTCATTTTAGGGGATGTGGGGGTGGGGTGTGGAGAAAGGGTGTTTGTTTGATACAGGAAAGCCGCCGCTGTAGTCTAGTGGTTAGGGCGTTGGACTCGTAATCTAAAGGTTGCAGGTTCAATCCCAGCTTCCGGCTATGGCGTTGTGCCCTTGGAAAAGGCACTTTACGGCTATTTTCTCACCCCACCCAGGTGTAAAAGGGGTACCAACCTTGTGTTGGGGGTTAACCCTGCGATAGACTAGCGTCCTATCCAGGGGGGAGTCTATGACTCTCAGTCGCTTAACGCCACAGAAACCGGGATAAGCACCGGCCTGATGAGCCTTAGGCTCGGGACAGACTTTAACTTAACTTAACTTGATACAGGAAACACCATATATTTTGTACCCCTGTTTCACAGTGACTCAAGTTTCCATTTTTCTCAACTCTGAGTCTGGGACTGCCACTGAACAAACAAACCTAACCAAAACCCAAAAAAAGTAGAAAAAGAAAAGGAAAAAAAAACAACAGAATAATATAACAGCAAACCAATAAACACACAAATGTAATAGGTAATTAAAAAAACGATAGAGAGAGACAGAGAAGCAGAGAGAGAGAAAGGGAGATAGAAAGAGAGGGAAGAGGGCAGGGGAGAGAGAGAGAGAGACAAGAGAAGAGAGAGAGGGAGGGGAGGGAGAGAGAGAGGGGGGGAGGAAACAGGAGTAGAGAGAAAGAGAGATAAAGAAAGAAATAGAGAGAGAGAGAGAGACAAAAACAGAGACAGAGACAGAAAGAGGAGAAGAAAGAGATTGAGAGACAAATGTGATGCATCAGAGAAAGAAGAAGAAGAAGAAGAAGAAGAAGAAGGAGAGAAGAAGAAGAAGAAGAAGAAGAAGAAGAAGAAGAAGAAGAAGAAGTAGAAAAGGAAGAAGAAGAAGAAGAAGAAGAAGAAGAAGAAGAAGAAGAAGAAGAAGAAGAAGAAGAAGAAGAAGAAGAAGAAGAAGAAGAAAATAAGCCACAGGATGGAAAAACAAACGGCCAAAAACGGGGCAGACGATAACCCAACAACCCTACCTGTAGCAATGGAAGGAATGGTCATCTGGTTGTCCACCAAGAACAGACGACGTGTGATCCTCCAGTCCTTCACCGCATCTACAGTACACACACACCACCACACCTCTGCTGAATACATGTCTCACACAGCACGCAAATCCAGCATAGCTCAGGTAAGGGTCCAGGACCTGGTGCTAAAATCAGCCCCTCCCTTTTACCAAGTCCAAGTTCCGTCAGTTTCTGCTATAATTAGCACCAGCTGAGAGGAGCTGAAAGTGGGGGGAGGACACTGACAACTGTGCTTACAATATTGCACCACTGTTCCTCTCAAATACAAGTAGGCCACTGTGTGCCGGTGGGAACAGATGACAAGCGAAAAGTCCCGGTCAGAGTGTGTGGTGGTTCGAATCCCTGTTTGGGCCCAAAACTTTTCCGCCATCCATTATTTTATTTTTTTTTATTTTTATTTTGTTCTTTTATATCGAGGATAATGGAATAAGCACTCATGAGCTTTTTTTCATCCGGTCCCCATGTGCATGCAGTTATGTCAATCTTGTCATCTGTTCCCACCGGCACACAATGGCCTACTCTTACAAAAATCGGAACAGGATTTAACATGTGCGCAAGATGTTAGACCATGAGTGGTGGTCTGGGCGCTAGTCTTTTGGATGAAATGATAAACCAAGGTCCCGTGTGTTACACATCATTATTTAGCGCATGTAAAAGAACCCACGGCAACAAGGGGGTTGTTCATGGCAACATTCTGTAGAAAAAAGCCACTCTGATAGGGAAACAAATACAGTTGCAGATAGGAAAAAGAAAATAAAATAATGGATAGGCGCTGCACTTGTGGCGACGCGCTCTCCCCGAGGAGAGCAGCCTAAATTTCACGCAGAGAAATCTGCTGTGACACGAAAAGTTAAAGTCTGTCCCGAGCCTAAGGCTCATCAGGCCGGTGCTTATCCCGGTTTCTGTGGCGTTAAGCGACTGAGAGTCATAGACTCCCCCTGTATAGGACGCCAGTCTATCGCAGGGTTAACCCCCAACACAAGGTTGGTACCCCTTTTACACCTGGGTGGGGTGAGATAATAGCCGTAAAGTGCCTTTTCCAAGGGCATAACGCCATAGCCAAAAGCTGGGATCAAACCCGCAACCTTTAGATTATGAGTCCAACGCCCTAACCACTAGACTACAGCGATGGCTGCTGTGACATTAAGTGGTATAAAAAAAAAATTTTGATTTAAAAGCGTTGGTACCTACCTGTGTTGATCAGGTTGTCACCCTGATCCCTCACGTCCAGGATCTTCAGCGGCACTTTGTACAGGCGTGACTGCCCTTTGTCCTGGTACTTCAAGTCTGATAAAAAGTCATGGTTCTGATGCTACAGAGTGTCGGTGATTAACTTGTTCAATTAACCCTCTTAGTCCCAAACCAGGATTTGCCAGGATTGAAGGGGGGTAATTATTCAATCCCGGCAATTCCTAGTTCGGGACCCCCCTTCAATCCCGAACAGGGATTTGCCGGGATTTACACACAGTAGATTTCCATCACGCTGTGACCATCACTAATTGCTACCACATGTCAAAGCTCTATCAGGCTAGAGGAACAAACCTTGCTGTGTGTATGCAAGTAATTATAGCTCCTGGTATGTTTATTTTATTTATTTATTTATTTATTCTTTTATTATCGAGAATAATGGTATAAGCATTCATGTGCTTTTTTACATCCAGTCCCCATATGTAGTTTTGTAAATATCATCTGTTCCTACCGGCACACGATGGCCTACTCTTACGAAAAGTGGAACATGATTTAACGTGTGCGCAAGATGTTCTGCGTGCGTTCGCACACGGGGCCTCGGTTTATTGTCTCATCCGAAGGACTTTTGGGGGGAGTGGAGTCAGCACTGATGTTAACTCCAGGGGAAAAATCCACTCAAACTGGAATCACTGGATGTCTTAACCCTAAAAGTGCGGTTCTGGAACATTCCATGATGACATAGAAGGTCATCACTGAAGACTCATTTTCATTTTCAAAGATCATCCAATGAATGTTAAGGCCACAGTAGGTCCACAAAAAGGGTTGAAGGTCATTCAACACACACAAGCAATGAAGATTTTGATTGGTTTAAAGGATTTTTTTTTAGACCAGTCCCACCACCTACTCAACTCCCCCAAATAAACAAAAGATGGTGACCAAAGCTTTATTTATAAACATGATACATGCTGTGCTTCACATCATAAAATGACAAAGTAAAATGTACTGTTTTATACCCTTACATCATAACATATCTATTATAAAAAATATATATATATATATTTAAACCCAACCTTAACACATGACAGGGCAATTCTGACAGACAGGCTCAGAAAACAAAACAATGTAAAAAAAAAAATTCATCAACAGCAAAAAAAAAAAAAACCCAAGGTTAAGGATACAAATGTCGTAGAACAACAGCGGATGTCGAACAGTGTCCCACAATCCTTTAGCCTTGATGCTGCACTGCAACAGACATCAAATATGTTGCTGATAATGACGATACATACAACTGACAATCATTTTATTTCTTGTTTCTTTTTTTTTCTTCTTAATCTATTTTACTGCACATATTTTTTGGGGGGGCTTCTACTTTATTGTTCTTCTTATTGTTTTTAGGGGGCGGGATAGTTAAGTGGTCAGAGCACTGGTTTCCTCAAGTCAAGTTAAGCAGCGTCAAGCGTGGTTACCAGTTGAATGGGTGACCGTTTGCGTGCCTTGGCTTCAGTACAGTCCCCCCCCCAGTTAACCCAGCTGTAAATGGGGAAAAAAAAACAAAGTCCCTTAAGCAACATAAATTTAGCACATAAGAACTCACAGCAACAAGATTTGTTGTTCCTAGCAAAAAAAGCCACTTTCATAGGGAAACAAATACACATACAGAAAGGAAACATTCTTTAAAAATGGGTGGTACCGCTCTTGTGGCAGTGCACTCCCTCTATGGAGAGCTGCCTGAACTTCAAGCAAAGATATCTGCAACACCTGAAAGAAGTATACAATATATAATAACATAATACAATACAAAACAACACAACACAATATAGTACACCACACTACACTTCACTACACTATACCACACCACACCACACCACACTACACTACACTACACTACACTACATTACACTACACTACACTACACTATACTACACTACACTACACTACACTACACTACACTACACTACACTTCACTACACTACACTACACTACACCACATCATACCACACCAAACCACACCACACCACACCACACCACACCCCACCCCACCACACTACACCACACCCTACCCCACCCAACCCCATGACACCACACCACACCACACCACACCACACCACACCCCACACCCCACCCCACCGCACTCCACTCCACTACACAACACAACACACCATTCCACTCCACAACACTACACGACACACCACTCTTTACCATAACCCAATACAACACAAACAGCACGCCTTACGCTGTAAGAATAGTAAGTCCCGAAGACGTAGGCGGCATTGGCGATCGTTTCCGTGGTGTCGCACAGCTGAAGCAGTCCGTCGGTCAGAGGTCTGTTGCCAAGGTAACGGCCATCCAAGGTATGCACCGCGGCCTCAAAAGGAATTGTCAGAGGTGGGTTAAAGGTGTAGCTGTCTGGAATGTCGTTGGCGTCGATGATGTCGTCTGCATCGTCGCTGTAGTACAGGATCTGAAAGGGGACCCCCCTGGCAGGGCCAAAGAGACAGAATGATAATGATAATAATAGTACATGGAATTTATATAGCGCGATATCTTGAAAAAAACAAATCAAAGCGCTTGCATTCGACTTATACAACACACCAGCAATCGATGAGGATTAATGGTTTGAACAAATTTGAATGTACACACACATGCACGCACACACACACACACACACACACACACACACACACACACACACACACACACACACACACTAACACAATTTGAAGACCCGGGTTTGAGTCCGGTCGAGGAAATTTTTCTCCCGGAGTCAACATCAGTGCAGACTCCACTCTCCCCAAAAAGTCCTTCGGATGAGACTTTGAACCAAGGCCCCGTGTGCGAACACACGCAGAACATCTTGCGCACACGTTAAATCCTGTCCCGCTTTTCGTAAGAGTAGGGCATCGTGCGCCAGTGGGAACAGATGACATTTACAAGACTGCATACACACGGGGACTGCATGAAAAAAGCACAAGAGTGCTTATTCCATTATCCTCAATATATAAGAATAAATCAAATCAAATCAAATCAAATCACACACACACACGCGCGCGTGCAGGCACACACACATACACAGACATACACATATACACAGGAGAGTTCTAGCTTTAAGCTGAAATAGATTGGGGATAGGCAACAACAAATAGTTGTTTCTGTCTGTCTGTCTGTCTGTCTGCCTGTCTCCCTCTCTCTCTCACACAAACGCACCCATGCATGCACGTGCGCACACATGTGCACACACACACACACGCACCCACTCCACTCCACCCTCCCCCAAAGTCTTTCAGATAAGACTATAAACCAAGGCCCCATGTGCAAACGCACGCAGAACTTCTTGCGCACACATTAAATCCTGTTCCGCTTTTCGTAAGAGTAGGCCATCGTGTACCCGTGGGAACAGATGACATTTACAAAACTGCATACACACTGGGACTGGATGTAAAAAAGCATATGATTGCTTATTCCATTATCATCGATATAAAAGAATAAATAAAATTAAATTAAAATTAAAATAAAATACACACACACATGCATACTTACGGAGGGAGTGTATTGAGGATGGTGTTACAGATACGGCCTTGACGCTGGTTGTACAATGTCAGCACACAGAGGTTGGCCACAACTTGGCAGGCTGTTGCATTCTGGTACCTGCTGTTCTGTAAATACATCAGTCACAATACAATAATATTAATAAGGATAATGACAATGTGTGAAATTTATATAGCACTGAATCTTGTAAATCAACAAATCAAAGTGCTTACATTCAAATCACTTACACTCATTTAATTGTCCATGCACAGAATAAAGAGACATCAAACGTCATTCGGATGAGACTATAAACCAAGGCCCCATGTGCGAACGTAGGCAGAACACCTTGCGCACTCGTTAAAACCCTGTTCCGCCTTTTGGAAGAGCAGGCCATTGTGAGCTGGTACAAGCAGATGACAAAATTATAAAAAAACCAGTATGCACACAGGTGTCATGTTTAGACACCATCCCTGAGGAAAAATCAGGCATTTGGAGTCCCAAGGGTGGCTCGGGGCTGTATATATAAAAAAAATAATAATGGGTAGTCACTGCACATGTGGCGATGCGCTCTCCCTGGGGAGAGCAGCCCGAATTTCACACAGAGAAATCTGCTGTGATGTAAAGAAGTATAAAATAAATAAAATAAAATGAATAAAATTACACATACACATGTGACACATACACATGTGACACACATGCATGCGCACAGCATGCTTATGCAGGGTGATGGAGACAGGGGTGGCTGTTGAAGATTACAGATAGATTATGAGAAGGAAGATCTTGGGTAGGAAATAAAAGTGTTTTGAGGCTGGACACAATGCAGCATGAAACCATACAAATACAATATGATAAACCAAGACACAAAACAACACTACACCATAGAATAATAGTTTATTCTGGTTTTTTGCTGGTTATTTGGCCCATATCAACAGAAAATAGATATATAAATAACACACACACACACACACACACACACACACACACACACACACACACACACACACACACACACACATATATATAGAGTACTTACAGTACACATAGCATATGCTGCTCTGAGATGTGTTTCAAAATACAATGATTGAACATTGTCAGTACCCTCCTGCAAAATAAATACATAAATATATGAATAAAAATGTGACTATACACTCTCACACCTCTGTAATCGGTTGGTTGGCCGGTCAGTCAGTCTGTCTGTCCATCTGTCTGTGTCTCTGTCTCTCTCTCTCTCTAATACACACTGAAGTAACTAATGAAATTTAGAAATTGAAACCAAATTAGTGTATGTACTAGTATAAATACCTAATTCCCATTTCACCTTTTAAATGATTTTTTTTTCAAAGAATGTAATCATCAGTACCAAAACAAAACATTAATTTTCCTTGTTAGAGTTACAATCATAATAATAGTATCAACAAAGTACCAATATCAGCCTATCTACCTCTAACCCCTCCTATAAAATGATACCTGTGGTCTATACACAAAGAATCTCTCATATTCATATTCTTCTTAATGCATTCCCTCTTTTTTTGGATGGGGTGCAGTATTAGTGTAGGGTTTGAGGCTTTCTAATCTATATACCAAAAACCAATAGGAGTGGTACAGCCCTTATCAAAACCCTCAGAAGGGGTCCAAACTCCTACCACACAACAGGCACCCCACTGTGCTTACCACTGGGCCACAGTGCCAGGTAAACCAGACATCAATAGTCTGATGAGATTCAAACCCCTACTACATAACAGGCACTGCACTTTCCACTGCACAATAAAACCAGTAGATAATTGCTAAAAACACTTAAAGGACTGGATTTTGAACTTTGTAATAGCAAGCACAAAAGGGTGGGGGTTTTTGGGGGGGGTTTGGGGGCTTTTTTTTCACAAAATGTGAGTTGTTTTTTTCTTTAAATCCAGAAATCTAATGTTACAGGAATGATTTATGACACTGTACACATCAAAAAAAAATTTTTTTAAAGAAAAGATACAGACATCAACAGAAAAAAAAATGGAGACGCTTTGATTTCTGAAAAAAACAGACAATGTTACTCACTATGCTTGGAATTTCATTCAGAGTGGTTGTCACAGGCAGCAAGTCATCTTCACTTTGAAAACAATACCCACCTGCCTGGAAAAGAAAAAAAAACAAAACAAGTGCATTAAAAACGATTCTTCTTTTCATTCCTTGCTAGAGATCCAAACTTTACAAACGGTAAGATTTTGTGTATGCAACTATTTTTACCCATCATAACACTAGCCACATTCGACTTAGGGATGAGTCTAAAAATGACACCTGTGTGCACGCGTTTTGATTTTGTCATCAGTTCCTACAATGGCTTACTCTTCCAAAAAGCCAAACCAGTATTTAATGTGTGCGTTCACACACAAGGCCTTGGTTTATAGTCTTATCCGAAGGACTTTTGGGAGAGTGGAGTCAGTACTACTGTTAACTCCAGGGTAAAATTCCCTATGTTGGATGCCTCAGTGATGCCTCCATCCTGAATATCAGATCACAAGTTCAACTTTAAACCATTAGGATATCCTGAACATCAAACACAGACATGCATATACTATACAAATTTATATAAGATATGTGAACATTGTTCCTCTACTTTGCTAATTAAAAATGAGAGGTAAAAATATTTCTTTGCCAAGTCTGCCATTTTCTTTCATTTTAAAATGCTGACTTATCCTGGACATCCAAATTCCTCTTTTTGATAAAAAAAAATAAAATTTTGGTCAGACAAAAATGATCAACTCGATCAGAAATATCATCACTCATCATGGAATGACATCTGTTTTGTTTTGGTTTTAATAAGAAAAGGGAAAACTATCAAAACTAAAAAGAAACTGGTGGGCCAAATTTTTTACATCATTCTCTCTATTCTTTCATATTTTCATATAATGAAGTTGAAAAAAAAAACTGCAATAGAATTCAAATCTGTATTTACTGTAAGCATACTGCTTCCGAAGACAACACCCACCCACCCCTCAAAAATCAATGGACATTACAGAACTACAATGACATAAGATCTGGAGATCATAAAAGCTGGGTAGTCTACATAAACAATAATCTCAACAACAACAACAAAAAAGAATCTGAAGAATCAACTCTTCTGTTGGTGATATCGACAAGCAAGTCCGAAAGCAAAAAAACTGAGTTAATAATAATGATAATAATACATGGAATTTATATAGCACTATATCTTGCAAAAAACAAATCAAAGCGCTTGCATTCAACCTATACAACACACAAGCAATCAATGACAGTTAATAGTTTTAGCAAATTTGAATGCACACACACGCACGCACGCACGCACGCACGCACGCACGCACGCACGCACACACACACACACACACACACACATGCACAA
>CM060330.1:11226945-11244445 GCA_030674155.1 Stramonita haemastoma
AAACGAATCTGACAAGATAGGACAGGTTAGACCTAAGCCTACTAACAGTACTAGGCTAATCGTGAAAAAGTAAATACCATCAGCAGTTGTCTTTTGTACGGTGCTGTTTTGTGAACATTTCTTGCAAGCCATCGAAACTGAATCGAAATATTGAAAAGATCCTTCTAATTGGGCATTACTGCACGATGTTGCATCAACGTCAACAACAGAATTATCAGAAGGAAGGGCTTGCTGTCCACAAACAACAGACAGCGACGCTATCAAGCACAGAGCGCGCGCTGCCATTTTGGTTGCTGTAAACGGTAGTACGGAGCGAATTTTTAATTAGCGAGTTTCTCTTCAAATAAAAAGGCAGCATCAAAATAATGAAAAGCCAAAGCTAATAACAATTATATGGAATCAGCTAAGACTCTAGTCCAATATTATCCTAAATATTTATCTTAAAGTCCTGTTCAGAGGTGAATGTGTGCAAAATATCTATTTACCAATTTTTTAAGGAATCAAGCCTAGCCTAATAGTCATTATTATCAGACAAACATCTGGACAGAGGGGAGACGAAGAGGCAGACTGAAAAAATGCTGGGAAGACACAACAGACGGACGTGATAGCCAAGTTGCTAAGATCGTTTGACTACAATCCTTTCTTTTATATTTCTTTTATTAATTCTTTTATATCGGGGATAATGGAATAAGCACTCATGTGCTTTTTTACAGCCAGTCCCCGTGTGTATGCAGTTTTGTAAATCTTGTCATCTGTTCCCACCGGCACACAATGGCCTACTCTTACAAAAAGCGGAACAGGATTTAACGTGTGCGCAAGATGTTATGCGTGTGTTCGCACACTGGGCCTCGGTTTATAGTTTCATCCGAAGGACTTGTCGGGAGAGAGGAGTCTGCACTGATGTTAACTCCAGGGGAAAATATCCCCTTGAACGGGAATCGAACCCGGGTCGTCAAATTACGAGCGCAATGTTCTGACCACTAACCTATCCTGTCCCCTCGTGAACTCGAATCTCGGCGTGGAGGGTTTATGATCTCCCATGCCAACCAACTGCAGACCTCTCAGTGCCTTAATTTCCTTCCATGTATATATATACACACATGCAGAGGAATCAAATATGCACGTTAAAGATCCCGTCACTCATGTTAGCGTTCGGTGGGTTACGAAAACACGAACATACCAAGCATAGCCGTTTGAAGTATTTGATGCATATGTGAATGCATGCAGGTGTTGGCATGTATAGTTTGTATTATCTATGCCAGTGTGTGTGTGCATGCATGAGAGACAGAGAGAGTGTGTCTTTGGTACGTATCTAATAAACATAATTTTGATTGATTGTTTTCCTGTGTTGCCATTGTAGTTTTTATTTTCATATCCATAATAAAATAAAATTAAAAAATTGTCACTTTCTTTTCCAAACATACTTCGCTATTCTATTAGGCCTGTCGGTGTTGTAGGCCTATCTTAGTGCTTTTGGTTATTCTTAGTTTTTATTATTTTTTATCTTATCCCTGATAAGAGCGGGGACTGGATTTAAAAAAAAAATGCTTCATGTGCTTATATTCATTATGTCTATCTCTCTAGATTCTATCTATTTTATCTTTCTTTCTTTCTTTCTTTCTTTCTTTCTTTCTATCTATTATCTATCTATCTATCTATCTATCTATCTATCTATCTATATATTAATATATATGAATCTACTATCTATAGATAGATAGATAGATAGATAGATAATAGATAGATAGATAGATAGATAATAATAAAGATAGATAGATAGATAGATAGATAGATAAGATAGATAGATAGATAGATAGATTGTGACTTTATGACGGTACTGGAACCATTCGTATCGGTCATTGCCTTTCCAATGGATCATTCCAGTGGCGTGGAGAGGGGGGGTCTGCTGCATGGGTAACAGTTTGCCCTCCATACTTACTTACCCAGGCTTTGCGCTCTAAAGACTAGAGCGCAACTCCATAGTCTTCCGGGACTGATGGGTGCCTATATATATATATATATTATATATATATATATATATATATATATATATATATATATATATATATATATTATATTATATATATTAGACGTCTCCTTGGGATCTCGTGGAGGGATCACAAGACCAACGACTTTGTGCGGGGCCAAGTTACACAGCTGGCAGGCCCCCAGGAACCCCTCCTGTCAACACTAAAAAGGAGGAAGATGTCTTGGTTTGGGCACGTCACCCGACACAACACGCTGCCCAAAACGGTTCTGCAGGGAACCTTGGAAGGGGAAAGACGCAGAGGAAGGCAACCCAAGAACTGGATGGACAACATCAATGAGTGGACCGGGATGGACAGCGCAACGCTGATCCGCAGGGCAGAGGACCGGTCTGGATGGAGGAGAACAACGTCATCAACATCCTCATGTCTTCTCTACGACCATTCGGTCAGGAGAATGAGGTGAGGTGAGGTGATATATGTCTGTCTGTCTGTCTGTCTGTCTATCTGTCTGTCTACTATCTATCTATCTATCTATCTATCCCTTTATTCTTGGCGACCGTGGGGGCACCCCTGGAGACTTGACAACCTTCCATCCAAGACTTCCTCCATTCCTCTTCTGTTCTGCCTTTCTCAAAATTTTGCTGAGTTCTAGGCACTGTCATTCGCTGATTGTCCTCCCATCTCTTCCTGGTCCTGCCTCTTTTCTTCCCCTTGGACAGGGCCTTTGCATATTGTTTTGCAAGTCCTTTTGATCTTGCATGTCCTAAGAAGATCGAAAGGACTTGCTTGATTTATATGATTACATATTTAATTATTTTATTCTTTTTTATTTTAGGAATAATATAATAAGCACTCATGTGCTTTTTACATCCAGTCCCAGTGTGTATGCGGCTTTATAAAGTTTGTCATCCATTCCCACAGGCAGACAATGGCCTACTACTTACGGAAAGCGGAACTGGTTTAATGTGTGTGCAGAAATTCTGTGTGCGTTCGCACACGGAACCTTGGTTTATACATAATTATAGTTTCATGGCTATCCCCTTCTCCCATGATTTTTAACATATGAGTGTGTTGTGTTTTGAGTTCTTTCACAGGCACATGTCTGCAGATAAGACTGTAGGCTAGCAGAGGCCTATTGGTAAATTCTATGTCCGGGGCAGGGTTCTTGAACTAAAATCTGGAATCTTGATAAATCAAAGTACTATGAAATTGTGGTTTTGACTCACAGAATTGTGAGTCACTGCGTTGGTCACTCACGATGTCATAAATGACATTTACAAAACTGCATACACACGGGGACTGGATGTAAAAAAAAAGCATAATGATTGCTTATTCCATTATCCTCGATAAAAAGAATATTTTAAAAAATGATAAAAATTAAAAAAATAAAAAAAATAGCTGCTAACTGTGGGACCTCAGATAGCGATTTTTCTTTTTTTTTTTCTAGGTGTTTCACTGGATATCAGCATGTTAATGACTGCAATGCAATCCCCCTTCCTTTATCCCCCACCCCCACCCCATCCCCAATTCTCTTCTTCTGCCCCCCCCCCCCTCCCCCCCATTCGTCTGCTGAGATTTCTTAACTGTGCTGTTTTGTTTTGTTGGGCTTTTTTCTTTTTTTTTTTTTTTTTTTTTTTGGGGGGGGGGGGGGTTTCTGTTCACGCTGGTTTTTTCTTGATGGACTAATTGGCTGTGCGAACACGCAAACACTGCGCCACGTCAAAACCTTGCATGAAGATAGGCATTATGCGAGAAGAACGACAAAAAAAAAAACACCCCATATGCAGGTATGCTTGATTTCAGACTGAGGTCGCGTCGATCTAAGAGTATGATTTTTTCGAACTCGGTACTCTTACCAATATTTGCTGTTGTAGGCTTATTGGAAGACGGGACCATACAGTTGAGCTTCATCCACTTCACGATGTGATTTGAAGTGTTGCTCAAATTACCGACCCACTGGGTTTGATCACTACCCGTCGGTTGATGTGTGGTATGTTATGTGGGTAAGATGTAGTTTAAAACCCGTTCAAGTTGTCGAAGGCGATGCACTTCCGCGCCGATCTTCACGGATCAAATTCTGAGGAAAAGTGGCAATTATCCGAGACCAACACCGCCAGTGTCTGTATCTCTAGGCCTGGTTTGATGGCGCGGGTTGAATATGTCTAAGGATTGGAACTCGGTAAGACATCACCCAGTAAGTGTGTGTGCGTTTAATGGCATAATTGACTTCCCACTTCACGATGCGAATTTGAGAGTGTTGCTCAAATTACCTGACCAACACTGCGGGTGTCTGTATCTCTCAGGCCCGGTTACGCTAGCGCTGGGATATGTTATGGTGGTAAGCATAGAGTACAACCCTGTCAAGTGGTCTCAAGGCAGATGCACTTCCACAGCCTCATCATTACGTCATCCTCATTACCATTGATCATAATGCAATAATAAAAATTGCCTCTGATTTGGTGGCCCCCATTACTCTGGTCTCATGGTGACCTCAGATTTGGTTTCCCCATACACTTCTGTGCCTGTGGTGAGCTTGTGTCAAAGCCTTTGGGGTTGGAGGTTCAGGAGGGGTGGGGGGTCGTTGGAGGGACGTTGTGGTGGTTGCCACCTCCAGTGGGTGACTCAAGTCAGTCTGGCTCCGCGACAGAGCTAATACTGTCGTTAGTAGGGGGCTTAGTAGGTGGTGTCCTGCCTGTGTTAGATCAGAGCAGGCACCACTGAACACCGCTAAAGTGACCCAGCAGAAGTGCAGGGCCCTCTGGCTGGTGGCCCCATGGTGACCTAATATTGATGGGCTCCCTGTGGCCTCCCGACCCCGAGGATGAGACACAACGAATCAGGGTGTGGCTGTGGCAGGGGAATTGAAATGAGCTGCGTGGGAACAGTAGGACGGGGCATGTCACAGAAGACGAGGCAGTTTTTAAAAAAAAATCTCAGTTTTGGTGCAAGAAAACGATCTTTCAGGGCAATTTTTTTTTAATGGTATCCAAACCTTTATACATGACACTTGCCCATACTTCTTTCCAAATATGAACATCTTTTAGTTGATCTTTTCAAACTTCAAGAGAACACTGAAGGGGGAGGGGGAGGGAGCACTCAAGCAGAACAGTCTTTCAAACCCTTTTTTGCTCCTCTGTTTACTGCAAAGATGAACATTTAGTCTGATTCTAGAGAACTAGTTGAGCTTGAGACAAGTCTGTTTCCTTTTATGGTAATGTGCTTTCAAGTGCAAAAATTCAACAGAAATCAAATAAGTGGCATAGGTGACAGAATACATGCTAACATCCACCTACCCACCACACCCACACACATTGTCTAATAGAACAATAGCCTGGTGGTTAGAGTGATGTGCATTGCGCTCATGATCTGCTGACCGTGGTTCAAATCTCTTTCAAGAGGACTTTTCCTCTGGAGTTAACATCTGAGCCGACTCCATTCCCTGGTCCCCCCCAAGTCCTTCAGATGAGATTATAAACCAACGTCCCATGTGAGAATGCACACAGAACATCTTGCACACACATTAAAACCCGTTTTGCTTTTTGGAAGAGTAGGCCATTTGTGTGCAGGTGGGAACAGATGACAAAATTTACAAAACTGCATACACATGAGGACTGAATGTAGAAAAGCACAGGAGTGCTTATTCCATTATCCTCAAAATAAAAGCTTGTTGGTTGTTTCTTTTTAATGATAGCAATATGACAGTATAGTGGAAAGATGTTAAACACAAGAAGAAATGACACATACTGACATAGACTCCTGACCCATGTCTTACTTCTTAAAAAAAAAAAATGTACACACAGTCATTTTAAAAATTTCTTTTAATCATATGCAACCAAACACAACATCAACCACAACCACAATAAAATGAAATACCTAAATTTATTCAATGAGATTCACATGAACGTGAATCAATAATGCAAGCAACAAAAATTAATCAGATATCATATTGACTGATTCATATAAAACCAAGGACATAATAATAATTTTCTCAATTTCAGACATTTTTGGACAATGAAAATGCATGAGACTGTGTGTGCTTCATCCTGTGCCCATTTGGTAAGTACATAGAATGATCTTACACACAGGAAAAATTAATATTGACAGCCTGACAGAATAGACTATCCTGTCTATCTTTTGGCAAAACAAAAGCATCAACATGGGAGAATATTCTCTCTTAACAGGCCAACATTTCAGACAATGAAAGAATCTCAGTTTCCTACAAAACACAAACTCTCTTCCTTCTTCATCTAAAACTCACATGCAGTCTAGTTCATCCTCTGGTCCATACTTTTTGGTTATGTAACCATTCTGATTTGGACGTAAGGGGGGGGGGGGGGGGGGGGGGGGAGAAAAGTCTTTAATTTAAAGAACAACCCCCAAAGTTAGAATGCAGTTACCATAATGGTGGGTAAACCATAGTATTTGCAATATCTCACTGTTGATGTACCTCTGAGTTCTAGCCAAGGAATGACAAACAAAAAAAATTCCAAGAACAAAAAATTCAAGAGGTACAGTACAAATTAAATGACAAGGTCTAAAGGAAAACAGTAAGGGAATCATCTTTTCTTCCCATCAGTAGTTCATAAACTATCAATAATAATGCACAGTAACACACAGCCACACAATTACAATCACTAGATATGATCAACAGCAATACAACGTTTTCAACTTTTCATACACATACTTTTCATTCGGTTTGATAAAACAAATCAAATTCAATAAACAGTAATACAACATTTGAAACTTTTCATATAACTGTTCATACCACTGGTAGAAAAGAGCAATAAATGGCATATTTCTTTTCTTGTCTCAATCAGCTGGAAGTCCTTGCCAAGAAAAGCAAGATTTCTCGTCAGCAATACTATATAGGCTGTATTTTCCTTTTCAAGGAAATGAAAGGATTTAGCTGTGAACAGCCAGAAGTTATGATATCTACAAGGTTAGAAATATAGATCATATCTGAAAACAGAGGTGATAAAAATGTTTAGACAGCAGGAGAACAATGCTGCAATTACATATCAATATTGTAGTAACAAGTCCTCTTGTAACTACATGATGAAATGGTGAAAGAATATCAATACAGGAGGATAGATGAAAATCAAATCTGAATGAATATGACCACAAACACCCAAACAGGTACCCACCCACCCCCCAAAAAAGAAAAAAAAAAACACCAAAAAACAAAACAAAAACACAAAACAAACAAAACCCAAAATAAAACAAACAAATCAAAAAAACAAAAAAACCCAAAATCTAAAAACACGAACAAAACCACAGGTAACAATGCAGAAAATGAATATAATAAGTTTTCTGTAAAATACATATTCTGACTGTCTTCAAACAGCTTCATTAAATAGGCCAACTGATTCATCAAGTGGTTGTCTTTTTTTTTAATTCATCTACTGTTGACTAGACTAGAAATCAACTGCAACTGAACCCGAGGCTAAAATACAGCACTGTAGGCTATTTTGATGTCTCATATATATATATATATATTATATATATATATATATATATATATATATATATATATATATATATATATATTACAAATAACCTTTGACAAACTAAAGTGATGGTGTAATTCTAAATCTTTTTTTTTTTTTTTAAAAACTGTTAAGATTATTGGCAAGCCAGTACTTAAAGGCCATGTCCAAAAAAAATGCTTTACTATATTAAAAAAACATTTATAAAGTAAACAAACTCCTCTAATAGCCAAACACACACCCTTTAGTCTTCTGAAAAAGGTTTTGCGTTGTGCAGAAGTCTCCAATTTCCTCCTCTATACTTAATGTTGAGGGCACACTTTTTCTGATGGATCTTCTGCGGTTTGTTTTTAAACTAGAAACTGGAATCTTTAAATGTCCATCTTACCACTAATTTGTCGCGTGAGAGGAGAAGGCACTATGTCATCAAAATTCAAAGACAGAGAGAGAGAGAGAGGAGAGAGGAGGGTAGAGAGAGAGAGGAGAGAAGGAGAGAGAGAGAGGTGTTGAGAGTGGGTGTTGCCAGCATGATGATGTGTGTGTGTGTGTGTGTGTGTGTGTGTGTGTGTGTGTGTGTGTGTGTGTGTGTGTTGTGTGTGTAACACGATGAAATGTGCGGCATGTGCTGTTGGTGTTTTCTTTAATTTTTCCCCACAGTTTATTTAGTGGAGTGGTTCTGATTGTAAATACAATATTAATTTCTGATATTAAAGTATTGAACACGACTCTTTGAACCAATTATTGTAAATGACAGAATTACAAAAAGGGCAAACAATACACAAAAAGTTAGATGTCTAAATAAGAGATAGAGTTCTCTTTGCACAGGTGCATGCATACATGTGCTGTATCTTTTCTCATTATTGTTTTTTATGTCTCAGCATCTAAAATAAAATTCCATTGAATACACATTCTATAAATACTATAAATGTATTTTTGATAAATAAAACAAAAACGAGTACTTTGCAATCAAGTTTTATCTGTTTGTCACTGTAGGGGAAAAAAAACCCCAACCCCATGTTAACTTCAGATGGCTTTCTAAGCACCATTGATGGAGAACACAGGCAGTTTTCTACAATCAACAACCCACAGTAAATTAACAGCCAACTTTTACCACTGCTTGGCTTGACAGAAAAAAACTGTTTGAAAATAGGAGTGTTCAGACACAAGCAGTACAGTCAGAGGATGCAAGTCTTGTAATTTCACAATGTCCCTTTCTCACTGTTGAAGTCTGAAGTAAATCCCCAAAGTGAAAACGCTGCTGCAACACCATTATGTTTAGTGAGCTAGGAGTCCCTCTTGTTTGTCCACCACTGCCTCTTGCTACGTAATCACTGCCTGGTCTCAAAGCCTTGACAAGACTTGGATGTTGCTTGAGGTAGCCTTTACAACTGCCAATGATGTCAGCATCTGTAAATATGACAAGAGCATAATGATGAAGACTACACTCAAAAACAATGTTTAATTTTCAGTCTGTTTTAAAATAGATTTGTTGCTCTATTCAAGTTTTTTTGCACTATACAAATTTAAGACACACCATATTATATTGTTATTGAGGCATACTGGCCAACAATTTTTTTTGTGTATGAATATTTCAACCAACATTAACTTAAGGTGAATGTAAAGGAAAGGTAAGTTTTGCCTTTTATTTTTACCCAGAAGGTCGAGGAGGCAGAGAGAAGATGAGGAAGAAAGGGTTGGGGAAGGAAAATAAAAGGCATAAGTAGCGGTAGTGTTTTCATTTTTAGGTCAGTATTGAAAAACACACACACACACATGCACACACACACACACTCCTCTGGAGTTAATATCAGTGCAGACTCCACTCCCCCCTAATGTCCTTCAGATGAGACTATAAACCAAAGTTCTACGTGTGAACGCATGCAGATCTATCATCTTACACACACATTAAAACCTGTGCTCCTTTTCAGAAAAGTAGGCCATTGTGTGCTGTGGGAATGGATGACAAAATTTACAAAACTGCATACACACAGGTACTGTATTTAAAAAAGCACAAGAATGCTTATTCCATTATCCTTGAAATACAAGAATAAATAAATAAAAAATAAAGTACACCACACAAAACACATTTACAAAACCGCATACACACAGGAACTGGATGTAAAAAAGCACATGAGTATTTATTCCATTATCCTTGATATTAAAGAATAAATAAATAGCACACACGTGCGCACACACACACACACACACACAAACCACGAAACATTTTTTTAAACCAAAATTTTTTAACTTTATTTTTATGAAAGGTCTTTCATGGTATTTTTAATGATGTTTGAAATTGTGACATGTCAAAGATCCTTCTAAATAGCACATGGACAACCGTTGTAAAGACTCTGTCTTTTTTCTTTTTGTTGTGTTTTTATCTGTGTACATCCTTGAACATGTATCTAGGTGTTCTTGTGTTTCGATTCTATTTTTCACATCTCTTCACAAAATGTGATATTAGACAATTGGAAAAAAAAAAAGGGGGGGGGGGGGGGGAAGGAGTTCTGGGAGAGGGGTAGGGGGGTTCATTCACTAATCTACACAGAACAGTTAGGAAAAATGTAACCACAAATATAAATAATTCTTGAGTACAGAATAGTAAAAATTCCAATTTCTGAGCAGAATCTAATGAATGAAAAATAAAACTATCTATAACCGTAACCAACAAGAGAAAATCTAAGCCACAGAGGGATATGTCTTTAAAGTCCTTAATTGATGATTATAATAAAAATGTGTGTTTTGAGTGTGCTCAGGTTCGAGTGAGAGATTTCCCTGGGGTAACATCAGTGTCAACTCCACTCCCCTGAAAGTCCTTCAGATGAGGCTATAACCCAAATTCCATGTGCAAACACAGGCAAAAATCTTGTGCACAACCTGTTCTGCCTTTCAGAAGTGTAGGCCTTTGAGTGCCTGGAGGATTAGATGACAAAAGCTTAAAAATGCATGTTCACAGGTGTCATGTTTAAACATCATCCCCCAAATCAGAATGCGGCTACCTTAATGGTGGGTAAACAGACACATATACAAAATCTCAACAAAAAAAATAAAACACTTACCAAGAGAAAATCACATGGCAGGCATGAGGGTGACGACAGACTGTCGACATCGTTTGCCATTCATTTCCTGAAAGGCACGGTTGGCCTCGTCTCTTTGATGGAAGCCCACAACAGCATTGCCTGTGGGACTGCCATCAGCAGCATAGTGAAGACGGATCGACTCTGGAATCGGGTTATACTTCTGGAAGAATGCCAGGATCTCTGTGATGCTGACTGCAGGAGGAAAGTTCTGGCAGCTGAGGTAACACCACTGACGGTTGAGGACACCAGGGGGGATGGGTTTCATTGGGGCTGGGCTGGAGTTAGGATTGGGGCCAGGGCCGGGGCCAGGGCCAGGTTCAGGAATGCGGGGTGGCATGTTAGGCTGGCCTGGTGGGCCCTGACCCGGGGGTAGGCCCACAAACCGAGCATTACGAAGACGTTCCAGCATGTCGGTTTTGGCCACAGATTTGACGGCAAGGATGTGTCGGCCCATGGAGGTTTTATCTCGCTTCAAGGCTTTCTCCTTGTCCTCTTGGCTGGCAAACTCGACAAAGCCTTCTCCCATCGGTTTCCCCAGACCATCGTGTACGATCTGAATGCCTCGGTTGGCAACAATGTTCAAGTCACCAAAGAACTTCTGAATGTCTTTGTAGCCCACCAGCATAGGCAGTCCTTGGATATGAACACAGTGACTGTTCTCTTGTTCTACAGAAGGACCCTCTCCTTGCTGCTGCTGCTGCTGCTTTTGCTGTTGAGAGGGTGGCTGCTGTTGCTGCTGTGGTGGCTGCTGCTGTTGTGGTGGTTGCTGTTGCTGCTGCTGTTGGCGATGAAGAGCAATGTTGGGGTCAAAGGCTGGCCCATTTCGAGGAGGGATAATTGGCCTATTCATAGGATTCATATTCATGGGGCCTGGAGGCCCTGGTCTTCCAGGGACTTGACCCATCAGCGCAGGCCGAGGTCCCATGGGCCCAGAACTCATTGCTGGATGTGGGGGCATTGAGGACTCTGCCATTCGGATGGACTGACGCTGGAACATCTCCTGCTGTTTCTTGATACACAACTCCATATCTTCCCGTCGCCCAACTGTCACTTTCAGGGACCGGGCTCCAAACAAACGCCCATCATGTCCCAGAGCTGACTTGAAGTCCTGGACTGATGCTGTCTCAACATATGCCACCCCAGTAGCTTGGTTTCGACTATCATATTCAATAAACACTGCATTCCCACTGTCAGCAATTTTAACACTGGAGAAAAAGGCAACCAAGTCCTCCCGTTTGACATTGAAGGGAAGTGACTGAACCATTACAATCAAATTGTTTTTGTCCTGTTCTTTCTTCACAATTGGGATTGGACCAGAGAGTTTGCTCTGGCCATCACCATCGTTAGGAGGTGTTTGTGAATCTTTCTGACTTTCAAACACTTTGCTCGTGGTGTACTGAAGAGTAACTGGGTTACCAAAGATAGTTTCTCCATTTTTCCTGAAGGCTCGCTTACCAGTGTCTTCATTGAGAAATTTCAGATGAACCACCCCTGTCCTTTGGCCCTGGATGTCATTGATTATCTTGATGCCATCAAATGGCAGTTCACACCCAAAGAAAAAGCGACGGATTTCCCTGTAGTTGTAGCTGACTGGAAATCCCTTTGCCTGCATGTATTTTCCTTCTGTTGGGCTATCAATGGGCTCTGTCTTCATCTCACCAAGCTTTTCATTTTCTTTCTTCATACTGGATGCCTCTTTGGTACCGTCATCTTTTAAGTTTGCATCTTTTGCAGCTGAATCTCTTGAGCTTGAATCTCTTGAACGAGACTCGCGATCCCTAGTGTGAGATGAACGATCCCGATCTTTGTCTCGATCTCTACGATCACTTCGGTCTCGATCTCGGTCCCTATCACTTCTACGAGAGTATCGATCTCTGTCTGGGCTCCTGTCACGGCTTCTATCACGACTTCTGTCACGGCTTCTTCTCCTATCAAAACGACTTCCAAACCGGTCCTCTCGTCTCCTATCCCTGTCCTCTCGATCACGACGATCTGAATAGCTTCGTCTATCTCGGTCTCTTGGGGAATCAACATCTCTTTGATAGATATTCCTTGAGTCCTTGTCCTCTTCCTGATTTGAAGAAGGATCTTGCGTAAGGCCAATGGGTGCATCACCCAGCAAGCCTCTACCTGTGCCTTTAATTTCATCAGCATTCCAATTTCTGTCTCTTCCACGACTATCAATATCTTCCCGGTTTGGTCTTCTTTCAGAATCCATATGTCCACCTCGTCCCATGTCAAAACGCCCATGTCCCCTGTCCATTCTGCCAGGAGGTCCAAATTCTGCATCACTTCTGCCACGTCCAAAATCTCGTCTAGAATCAAAATCCTGGTTGCCAGGGTACTGATCTCCGAAATCTTCTGGTGGGAATCTGCGCATTTCTCCATGGGCTGTTTCTTCAAATGACTGGTTATCAAATCCCTCCACTGGGTATCTTGGAGGTCTTTCATCCCCAGGACGTCCATAGGGGGGGAAGCCTTGACCAAATCCATGACCTCTTCCCCTGTTCAATCCACCTCGGCCTCTTTGTCCTGCTCCCCTTCCTCTCACCTGATCTTCCATGTCTCTTGAACCAGGGAAGCCTCTTTCCTGTGATCCTCCTTCACCAGAATCTTCATGATCTTGAGAATCAATATCCATGTCCATGGGATCATAAGATTCCTGCTGAGAAAACCTTGTATCAGATGGACCATCAAATCTTGTGCGGTCAGTTGGACTATCAAATCTTCCTCCGCGAACATTGAATCCTGAATGATTTGGAGGACCTTGAAATCGGGAACGATCCTGTGGTCCATCAAATCCTCCACCTGGGGCATTAAATCTTGTACTTGGATCAGAGGCTTCGTCTCCTTCAAATCTTTGTCTAAAGTCCCCAAACTGAGGTCCATCTCCCCTAAACGTTTGATTTTCTGATCCACGGTCAATCATTCTACCATCAGAGCCTCTATCTTGAGGCCTATTAAAAAACCTCACATCAGTATCCTCTGTACCACTTCCAACAGATTTCATATCATCCCCTCTGTCAAATGGTCTCTCATCTGTTCCTCTTTCCATTGGTCTTCCATCAGGGCCCCTTTCTAAAGATCTTCTACCCTGGGCACCTTCAAATGGTCTTCCCATAGGACCTTGAAGTAGAGGTCTGCCATCAGGCCCAAATTCTTGCATTCTTGCATCAGGATCCCTCATCAATGGCCTTCCACCTGAACCCCTGTCCATTGACCTATCTGGGCCCATATCAAACCTTCCCCTTGGGCCATCCATGGGTCTTCCTTCTTCTGAACCACTAAAAGCCCTTCCCCCACCTGGACCATCAAATCCTCCTCTCCTTTGCTCTGCACCTCTGAAATCTGAGTCCCCACCTGCAAAGGGGCCAGGTCCTCCCATAGCTTCCTGTTTTCTAAAATCTGGATCTTGCCTTATGTTCCTGGCCAGGCCTTCACTGTTATCCAGTGATCCTTCTGCATCATAACCTGGCCACTGTCCATGTTCCATGGCCTCTACATCATCTAATCCCTCTTTGCCCTGGCTTCCCTGTTGACCTTGAGCTGACATATTTGGGGTAGGGAGGATACCACGACCTCTAGGTCCACTTGGAAAGTCACTTTGTTGCATACCAGGCCTGGGGCCACCAGGAAAGTCATTTTGTTGCATACCTGGCCCAGATCCACCTTGAAAGCCTCCTTGTTGCATACCAGGTCTAGGACCACCAAGAAAATCACCCTGTTGCATATCAAGTCTGGAACCACCTGGAAAGTCACCTGGCTGCATGCCAGATCTTGAACCATCAGGGAAGTTCCCTTGTGACACTCCAGAGAAGTTTCCTTGAGACATACCAGGTCTGGAGCCAGCAGGGAAGTCGCCTTGTTGCATGCCAGGTCTAGAACCATCAGGGAAGTTGCCTTGAGGCATGCCAGTCCTTGAACCATCAGGGAAATTGCCTTGTGGCATGCCAGGTCTTGGACCATCAGTGAAATTGCCTTGTGATATGCCAGATCTAAACCCATCCGGGTAGATCCCTTGAGACATGCCAGGTCTAGAACCACCTGAAATGTCATTTTGCTGCATACCAGGTCGTGAACCACTGGTAAAATCCCCCTGATCCATGCCAGGCTGGGAAACACCAGAGAAGTCACCTTGTGGCATACCACCCCTGGATAGAAAGCGGTCTCCTCTTCTTGGGAATCCCTCTCCTTCTGGTCCTTGTGGCACATATCCTTCCTCTGATGTCCCGCTAGGTTTCCTCTGGTCTTGACCTTTCTGCATACCAGGCCACTGATCTATAGGAGGCTGTGAATCAGAGCGCCCAGAGGCTGGAGACCGTAGGTGGCTGTCAGGTGTTCCTCTTGAACTGGGGCCAGGACGTCCAGGTACTTGTCCTTGGGAATCTGACATCTTACCTGTTGCCTGCTCTTGACCAGGCATTGGCGGATGTGGCAAGATGCCTCCTCTATTCATGCTAGCTGAATCAGGCCTATCTGATTGATTAGAGAAACCACCAGGACCTTGCTGCGTACCTTCCTGTCCAAAACCACCTTGCTGATTGAAACCAAAATTGTCAGATTTTCCCATTGGGTCACTCATCTGGCCTGGAAACTGTTGCTGTTGGGGAAAGAATGATCTGTCCTGTCCACCTGTGTTCTGTCCAAACTGCTCAGACTGCTGTCCACTTTGCTGATTTGGAAATCGATTCTGGTTTTCACCTCCATAGAACTGCTGGTTGGTATTGGAATCTTGGCCTTGGCCTTGTCCCATGTTCTGCCACTGGTTGTAGTTATTGCCACCATAGTTCCCTTCCATCCCATAGCCATAGCCAGAACCAGCCTGATTCTGCTGTCCATAGTTGTTATTATAGCCCTGATTCATGTTCCCTTGAAATCCTTGCTGGTTGCTCATACTTCCCTGGTTAGGGTAACCTCCTTGGCCAGAGGATCCACCTTGACCAGTTTGCTGCTGACCTCCTGGGTAGTTCTGCTGATTACCCCCTTGAAAATTTGACTGGTTCCCATCACCCTGAGAACCAAGCTGGTTAGACCTGCCCTGTTGTCCTGGCATCTGCTGGCCTGGAGTTTGATTCTGCATTTGGTTGGGTCCTTGGCCCATGAAGTTCTGACCTGTGGGGAACTGGCCCTGGTTCATGTCTCGACCCATCTGGAAGTTGTTTTGTTGGGGAAATCGCTGGTTGTTCATCCCTTGGCCACCACCATATCCCTGCTGGCCTTGAAATCCTTGGTTCATACCTGCAGTTAACAAAAGACAATATGTTTCATGAAAGTTTCCATCAAAGGTTATCTTTTCCAGTACAGCATCACAACACTTCTTCCAATGGCAAAGGATTGAGATGGGTCTCCAAGATTAACTGGACAAAATGTAGATCTCAATTTTAGTAGAAAATGAAGATGTATGAACATACTATCATTTAAAGACATGTTAATGGTTAACTCTTTATACAGTAAACACCAAATCCATGGTCTCCAGACTTGCAGCATAAAAAATGGGGACAATACATACAGAACAACTCAAATGAGTTTGAAGAATAAAACCAGTCCATTCATAAAAATCTTTTTAAAAATGTATCATTAAAAAGCTTTTGCTTATTCTACTGTGATGTGCTAAGAATGGTTGTTCTCACACTTCTAAACATAATTGTCTGCTGGACAGCCACAATCAAGGGTTTTTATTTTCAGTGTTGAACTCTGCTACATCTAAATCACACTATGGCCAGACTACTCAAGCCAACCAAAAATATATACTCCTCCCCTCTTAACACAGATACTGATGCAGCCATTCACATACAAAAGTCTATTATTGTTTTTATCTATTATTACTATCATATCTTCTTTTTCCTTGTGGGGGAAAAAAAAAATGGGGGGGGGGGGGGGGGGGGTTAAGTGGTGATGTCATTTTTATGTTTTTCATTTCTGCCTGTGATTTACATCTTGTACTGAGGCAACCTGGAACAGTGTGTGTTTTGAATCCATGTTTTATGTTATCTAGTTATTACCTTTCTCATCATCAAAGGTTTCTGATTAAAGAGATGAAAAATTGATTTGGAAAAAAAAGTGCCCCCCCCCCCCCCCCCCCCCCCCCCCCCCCCCCCCCCCCCCCCCCCCCCCCCCCCCCAGAGTTGAGATTGCATGCAACCATTACAACAGTCTAGGTTCTTACCTTGCTGCATGTCTCCTTGCATGCCTCCTGGCTGCTGCATACCGCCCTGCTGCATACCACCCTGCTGCATGCCACCCTGCTGCATGCTGCCTTGCTGCATGCCTCCTTGCTGCATACCACCTTGCTGCATGCCTCCTTGCTGGTAGCCTCCCTGCTGCATACCCCCAGGCTGCTGCATTCCTCCATGAGGCATTCCTCCTTGCTGCATGCCACTCTGCTGCATGCCTCCCTGCTGCATGTGGCCTGGCTGCATGCCCATGTGTGGCATATTACCCTGCTGCATGCCCCCTTGCTGCATGCCCCCTTGCTGCATACCCCCCTGCTGCATGCCACCACCTTGCTGCATGCCACCACCTTGCTGCGGCATTCCCGAGATGCCAGCACTTCCACCTGCTGCTGCTGCTGCTTCTGCAGACCGGGCCTCCTCGATGACGCTCTGCATTTCGTTTTTACTGCTCAGGTACAGGTGCACCGAGGTTCCGCTGATGGCAGCCATGTTTCTCATCATGGCCTGCCGAGCGTCCTCGTCAGAACTGAAGGCAATGAAAGCATCGCCACGATCCCCACCAATGATGTGAACGCCACCAGCAGGAATGGTGAGTCCCTTGAAGAAATGCCGGATGTCCAGAGCACTGGCTGACCAGGGCAAGCCCTGGAGGCGAATGATGACCGACATTTTCAACAGCTCACTCCTGGAACCAGACGATGGTTTGGAAGTCATCAGTGGGGAGTACTATGTAGGCAGAAGTACAGTACAATTCGCAGATTACGCAGAAGGTGAGA
>CM060330.1:11246945-11269445 GCA_030674155.1 Stramonita haemastoma
AGAAAAAAAGAAAAAAAGAAGGGCGGAGGCAGTTGATGGTGTTGCACACAATAGGATATGAAGAGGCAAAGTGAGGATGACTAAAAGTATAATCAGAATTAACAAAGGAACTTTTAACAATTGTTGTAATTAATTAACGTCCTAGCGGGGATTTCCGATTTAAGGACTGGTTGAAGGAGAAGGGGGCTGGGGCTCTATAAATAGAAGCCAGCGGAACGGGACTGAGCAGCATGTAATTAATAATAATATGAGGGCTCCGGCCCGTGCGGCACTTCGTGCCGGCGTGGGAGAGGCAGCCTGCTTGTTGCTTCCACAGAAATGCGATATTTTTGGGGTGGCCCGAGTGCTGAAGTGGGAGAACTCGCCGAAGCGTGGGACCTCCGACTTTCTGGCTTCTGACCACAGTCCTGATATCAGATATTTCTGGAAAGGATTATAATTTGACTTCAAGAACAACGGACTGAGCAAGGGTGAGGGGGATCGGTGAATGCAGAGGCTAGGCCGAGGGCTGATTGGCGTCTCTTTGCATACGGACTCGCTGATTGGCCGGGTTCGATAACTGACAGCTAACCGGTGACTTATAGACAACTGGCTCAGTCGTCATTCTGGTGTTATTTATTTATTTTATATATTAAAAAAAAAAAATTGTACCACTGTAATGTCACAGCAGATTTCTCTGCGTGAAATTCGGGCTGCTCTCCCCGGGAGAGTGCGTCGCCACAAGTGCAGCGCCACCCATTTTTGTGTTTCCTATCAGAGTGGCTTTATTCTACATAATTTTGCCGTGGGTTCTTTTACGTTCGCTAAATAATGATGTGTAACATACGGGACCTCGGTTTATCGTCTCATCCGAAAGACTAGCACCCAGACCACCACTCATGGTCTAATGGATGGGGGGAAAAGTTTTGGGCCCAAACGGGATTCGAACCACCGCACACTCCGACCCGGACTTTTCGCTTTATAGGCTGGCGCGTTACCACCTAGACCACCGAACCACCTTTGATGCCGTTATAAATTATTACAGGCACTCAAGCAAATGCACTATAGAAACCAGACAGGCATCCACTTGTTTTGTTGGGTTTTTCCCCCCTTCGTTTGTTGGATACTACACTCTATGGTTTTGTCTGTATGGTTTTACCAGAGGCATTCTTTCTGTCTCTCTTTTCTGTTCTTGTGATTATATTTCCGTCCCAGGGGAGATTTCAGATAGATGCACTCCCCCCCCCCCCCCCCCCCCCCCCCATTTCTCTTCGATAACTTGTTCGATATGTAGGCCTCTTAAATATGTTTTTTTATTCCAAATGGTTTCCTAAGTTAAGAGGTCCCAGATCTGAAACATGCTCCAACACTGAACTGCGGCAAACATTATTAAAAACATGATCACACAGATGCTATAGCCAAGTGGTTAAAACCGTTCGACTTCAAACCCATGGGTCAAGTCGTGGGTTCGAATCTCGGCAGCGTCTGGTGAATCAAGGGTGGAGATTTTATGATCTCCAGGTCAACTTCAAGTGCAGACATGCCAGTGCTTTTATTTCCTTAGCGTATATATACGCATGCAGAAGATCAAATATGCACATTAAAGATCCCGTCATTTTTGTCTGCGTTCGGAAAAAAAGAGAGAAATGTCTGCGTTCGGTGGATTACGGAAATATTAACATACCCAGCATACATCCCCTTAGTTGGAATGCGGCTAACTTCATGGTGGGCAAAACGATCGCACACGCAAAATCTCACCATTGGTGAACCTCAGAGCTAAAGTGAATGGATGTTTCCATGACTATGAACGGATGGATGGATGGGTGGATGGATGGATGGATGGATGGATGTGGATGATGTGGAGGGATGGATGAATGAATGAATTATAATGGGTATTTCTTTTGTTGTTTTCGTTCTTCGGTTAGAGTTCCGAGATTCACCAAGACTGATAAGATTTTACTTTTTATCCACCATTCAAGTGGGCGCATTCCGACTTCAAGGATGGAGTCTCAACACACCAGTGTGCATGCATTAAAAAAAAAATGTCACCCTTCCTACCTGCAAGGAATGGCCTACTCTTCCGAGAGGCAGAACAGGTTTTTACGTGTGAGCAAGACTTGCGTGTGTTTACACACTAGACCGCCTCGATTTAAATACTCATCTGAAGGACCATACAGGGTATAAACATCTCCAGATCCATAATCCCAATGGTAGCACTAATTAAAAAAAGAGTAAGAAATGTAAAGCACTCACCATACAGCCATTGGGTATGTGTGCGCATGTGTGGGTGTGGGGTGCGCGCGTGCGTGTGCATGTGTGATGGTGTAGAGAGAGAGAGAGAGAGAGAGAGAGAGAGAGAGAGAGAGAGAGAGAGAGAGAGAGAGAGAGAGAGAGAGAGAGAGAGAAGAGAGAGAATCATTTTTGCCGATTCTTTCTTCATCAGTGTTGCTGTTCTCATACTGCTCATTCCGTTCTAACCACACACACAAAGCTCTTTCTCCATCTGTCACTGACGCCTCCCTCCCCTCGAACCAATAGGCTACTCCAGAGTACCACCGCAGTTAGGTCACCAGGTGGAAATGGTCTTGCACTACATCAGTGTCACACACACACACACATCTCCGCTTCCAGACACCAATGCCAACAGCTTTGATACATATCTATCGCCATAAGCCCGTGAGAGGGTAAAACTAAAAACTGACATGTGCCCATTTGTTGGGGGAGGGGGGGGGATTCTGTACTCCGTGTGTGGTGTGTGTGTGTGTGTGTGTGTGTGTGTGTGTGGTGTGTGTGTGTGTGTACGTGAGCATGTGTGTAAGAGAGAGAGAGAGAGAGAGAGAGAGAGGAGAGAGAGAGAGAGAGAGAGAGAGAGAGAGAGAGAGAGAGAGAGTCGTGTGTGCACGCGCGCGCGGCAGGTGCGTTTGCATGCACGCTCATGTTTGGTTTGATAATGTATCACGATGTATCAATGTATGACTTGCAAGCCTGCGGTTGCTCTGGGGTTGTGTATGGCATAGCCTACTGCGGTGTGTCATAGCGTTGTTTCGTCACAATTTCTTTGCTTCACAATTCCAGCTGCTCTCTACAAGCAAATGAGAGCCCCCCCCCCCCCTTCTTCTTCTCTGTCTACAAAATTAATGTTGATTGCGAAGAGAAAGGGGTTTTCTTATCACCGGAAACCATAAATCATTATAATATTATCATAGCCTATTGCTGGCTTTTGTTTCGTTTGCTTCTCTATGCGCGGCATCAATGTGGCTGTTTGCACACGGGACCTTAGTGGATCTATCTTCCCAGTTCCACAAAGAAATCTAGGGCACTACTCTATCTGGTGGGTAAGTGATGAAAACCTCCCTGATTTGACTCCAACAAAAATCCAGAATCCAAGTGATCGCTGAGCTGTAGGCCTAAGGTAGGCCTTACCCACTTCATTTCACAGACGTAAACATAGTTTCAGAGTGAACATTATTTTTCTAAAAGCACAAAGTGACTGATATTTCGTCCAGCTATGGTTTCCATCTGAGCAGCAGAGCAACTAGACACAAAGGTAAAAAAAAAAAAAAAAAATGTTTGCCTTTGGTTCGAATGAAGATTCTTTTTCAGATGGTGAGAGCAATAGTGTAGACAAAACTTTCAGGTTGAAACCGTCAGAACCACCAGCAAGAGTTTGTGGAAATCAGTGACTGCGAGAAGGCCTAGGCTAAATGCACCGGTATTAAAATTAATGTGTGTGTGTGTGTGTGTGTGTGTGTGTTGTGTGTGTGTGTGTGTGTGTGTGTGTGTGTGTGTAAGTGTGTGTGGTGTGTGTGTGTGTGTGTGTGTGTGTGTGTGTGTGTGTGTGCAAAGCAGCCTGAAGTAGATCTAGTTTGTCAACGCAGGTTCAAGTCGCTGCTAAGACGTCCGTCTGAGGGAATCTTCTTCCTGGCACTGGTTCTGACAAGTGCTTCAGATGACCCAGTCTATAAACCAAGGTCCAGTGTGCAAGATGGCGAAGGGAGATCCGCCGGAAGGCTCAACTTGCCCCAAAACTGCACTGAAGTTCCCATGTGGTGCCCCTGAGATCCGTCACAGAGAATGGGGAGAAGAGTAAAACAGAAATCACAAAGGGGAAGAAACAAGAACAAGCAAAAAACACCCACGCATTTGCTAGGATGTGCAGCAAATGCACCAGAAGGCCTGGAGATGGCGGCATCAAAACCAGAAGATGGGCGAGTATAACAGCAATGTGGACGTCCATGAAAAGAGGATTGTGACCTAGGATGACCTGTTGGAGATTAGTAGAGAGAGAAAAAAAAGTCACCTTCAATCCAAGCTCTGTATATTCACGCATGCTATCACTTTCCAACATTTGCAATTGATGTCACAAAGTTTTCTATACACGTTTTAACGATCTATGTGACACTTATGTTGGCTGGGGGGTAGTATGGGTTCTCCAGTCTGAGGTGTTTACATAGCCCGCATATGCCCTACAGCAGCTCACTGTCAATCAGTATCGTTTACCCAGTGAGCTCAAAGTTCAGTCCATGTATGACTGTCATGACAAGGGACATACCTGGCATTTACCTAAATCTATTTATAATAAGCATAGATTATGCCATCTAAAAACAGAAGTTCACTTTTCAAATTTTCATGACTTTGCTATATGATTTAGATACTCCTCTACAACCCATACTTTCAGCTTGATAGTCCCAAGTTTTTTGTTAGTTATAGCCGACTTGCATGAGTGCGCGCGCGGAATCAACCTGGGTGCACACCACTGACTTTGGCAGCAGCCTGTCCCTAAATTCATTTTAAACAAATCGTATTTAGGCCCTGCACAAAGTAACGGGAAGTGTTTCAAGGACTTGCGATTTCTCACGAGTGAGTAGTCTCCTGCAGAATCCTCAGAGAGCAAGAGAGAGGAGCACGAGTGTATCAGTGCGTTGTTTCCCCGGAGAAAGGTGGAACAGTTGTGAAAGTCAAGTTTGACTTCACCAATGAAGACAGTAGACTTGTGTTTTACAATTTACCCTAGACTTATCCATGGTGTGGGAGTGTGATTTTTCCTTTCTGTAACATGACCCCCCCCCCCCCCCTTTTTTTTTTGTGTTTGTTTTAAAAGGGCACGTCATTTCCCAGAGCAAATATTAAAACTGCATCATTATGGCAACACTGGTGCCAAATTTGATAAGCCACATGAGGCGTGACGTCACCAGCACAGTCGCTGCGATTGGTTTTCAGCTGTTTACTTCCCCACTATAGACCAAAAAACCGTCACCCTGATGGAGGCTGATTTTTCTTCTTGGATTGGTTATCTGCTTTGAAAAAAAATAGGTAAAGAAATCAACAGAATGCATCTTACTTTAAATTTTACAGAATGAAATCCAGTTCCAGTCTGTCAGAAAGATGGATGCATGTATACAGCTGGGTTGTGGGAGTGACGTCACACTTCCGGTGTCTTTGGTCCTGTGGCTTCAAGTTCTTAACATTACATACAATGCAGTCTACACGACATTTAGTACAATTAGATGACTGGAATAATACTGTGCCACCGAGTTATTTAACCACACGAGCAGTTCATGCAAGATTCAGTGACTATTTTTAGAGCATCATCTACTAAGAAGTAAGGCCTGTTAATCAGGCTATAGCCCAATATCGAGTTACTCGTTTCAGGGTAAGAGAGAGAGAGAGAGAGAGAGAGAGAGAGGAGAGAGAAGAGGAGAGAGAGAGAGAGAAGAGAGGAGATTTTCTAATTTACACAACTGTTGGTTGGGCTGACCCTCAACCTATAACTTGCCATGTGATGCTCCGTAAGTGTCACAAACGAAACAATTTCCTCCCTCTGTCTGCCCCAGAATTATGTAATTATCTGCGCATTTTAAAAATTCAGGTGTGCGCGCGCGCGCGTGTGTATGCGTGGGGATGTGTGTATGCGTACACGTACATGTGTGTGTGTGTGTGTGTGTGTGTGTGTGCGCGCGCGCGCGCGCTCCCACGTGCGCGGGGGAGTATGTGTGCGCACCCGCGGACACACGTTAAATCCTGTTCCACTTTTCGTAAGAGTAGGCCATTGTGTGCCGGTGGGAATAGATGACAATATTTACAAAAACTGCGCACACACGGGGACTGGATGAAAAAAAGCACACGAGTGCTTATTCCATTATCCTCGGTATAAAAGAACTTTGCATGGTGAACCTGGCCTACTCCATTTGGTATTTCTCAAAAATGTAAGGTGTATGTTCGATCCTCGGAAGTCTCCTTGTGTTTGGAATGCTGATCTTATATATATATATATATATATATATATATATATATATATATATATATATATATATATATATGTGTGTGTGTGTGTGTGTGTGTGTGTGTGTGTGTGTGTGTGTGTGTGTGTGTGTGTGTGTTATTTATTTTTATATCGAGGATAATGGAATAAGCACTCGTGCTTTTTTTTTTTACATCCCGTCCCCTTGAGTATGCAGTTTTGTAAATCTTGTCATCTGTTCCCACCGGCACACAATGGCCTACTCGTACGAAAAGCGGAACAGGATTTAATGGTGTGTGTGTGTGTGTGTGTGTGTGTGTGTGTGTGTGTGTGTGTGTGTGTGTGTTTTGTGCGGCGCGCGCACGCACGGATAATTATCAGTCCCGTAGCATGTGTACTTGCCCACAGGTGAGCACGCGCGCGCGCACCCCCCCCCCCCCTCCCCTGTGTGCGGGTGGAAATGGATAACAAAGAAGTGACGGTCCGCACGTTGAAGAAGACATTCCACGCATACCTTATTCACATTCCATTATGAACTTCCGAGCTAAGACAGAACACCAAAATGTAACACTGAAAATCATAACGGAAATAGAGGAATAAAAACAGGATGGAAGATATAGGCTATGAAAAGAGATAAATGAGAGGCGAGGGGAAGGGTTGAGAGAGAGAGAGAGGAGGAGAGAGAGAGAGAGAGAGAGAGAGAGAGAGAGAGAGAGAGAGAGAGAGAGAGAGAGAGAGGAGAGAGAGAGAGAGAGAGAGAGAGAGAAGGGAGTCTGCCACTTAATCTAAATGGGGCTGAGCGATTAGTGTCACCACCTATGATGTCCTTGAATTGATTCTATGTCCTTAAACTGGTAAAGATGTTCAACAGTGCCAACCCGGTCAATAACAACTTTCAATTACTTAAATAAAAACAAACCCAAACCAACCAAACTGATAAGCACATCTTTTTCTACCAACACTGGGGCACACACAACCCTATTAATGCAAATGAACACATAGCACATTAACATAAATAAAAACTAGAGACTGCGAACGTAACAGCCTCCCACCCCTTTCCCTGGAAAATATTTTACGGTATTTGCATGCTTACAAAGAAAATAGAAATGGTCTTATATCATATGGAATCGATTGTTGTGCAATTTGCAATCTGTGCATTGGCAGGCCACTAGGTGAAGGAGAGAATTTGTTTTTTTAAACAGGAAACTTCCAGACCCAGCGAAGACTTCCAATCTGCAACGAGCCTGTCCACTTTACGACACAGCAGACGTGTCTAGGCAAGTTCAAAGACGTCAAGGGATTGAAGGTGTTCAGCTTTTACTGACCCCGTTTCAACTAAATAAGTATATTCTAAACAATGATTTGCAAAATGAAACTGGCAGGGTTAGCTTGGTATCTGGTAACTAGCTAAGGCACTGAGGTGGTTCAGTGGTTAGCACACTTCATCTGATATACTTAAGATGTGTGTGCGCGCGCGCGCGTTTACACAGGCAGTCCAGCATGTGTATGTAATACTAAGAGTAGTCACACAGTACATGCGTTGGGAGGGGGGGGGGGGGGGGGGGGGGGGGCTGTAGGCCTATGTTGTAAATGTCGATGTTTCTGTTCTTAAAATCTTTAATACAACTGCTTTTAATTCATTATTATTGTCTTTTTGCTCCTTACATTCGACCAGTCTTCCATCCCACGATGAACCCAATTTCACTTTCAATGTGGTTTATGTTGAGCGCACAGAATCTTTCAGTTTACCTGGTTTGTATTATTTGAAAGGATGGGTTTGAGAGCATCAAATGAAAGGCCCATCTTTGACGGCGAAATCTGGGGTCAAAGGTCATTTACTTATGAAACGGCTTTGGTTAGGAACAGAACAGGCCTCGATAAAAAAAATTTTTAAGTGTACAAGTATAGGCCTACTGATTTTGTACTTTACAAATCTCCATGTGAAAATTCAATCCAGGTGTTATAAGAACTAGTATCTAACCATTTTTCTAACAGACCTTATTGTGGGTAGCTCTTCTAAGTCTTTTGTTGTTGTTGTTTTTTTAATAAATAATCCTTTAGCCCAAGACGAGTGTCCCGTCAGCTAAGTAGTGCACCTGAATAAATTTATTTAGCGAGTGTGCCAGGCGCTGCTCTGAGCACACATGCATACCAACACGCTTTTTTTGGGGGGTGGGGGTGTTGAAGTGGAGGTCTTAGAATGGAATGGAGTTGGGTTTTTTGTTTGCTTTTTTTTTCTCTCCAGTTTTCGAAGATACTAAATGACAAGGTTTAGTTTTGGGGGAGGATTTTGATGTCTTTTGTTATTGTATGATCATTATTATTATTTCTTTTTTGAGGGGAGGGGTGGGGATCACTTGTGTATGTAATGACATGTTTTTCAGTTGCCAGATCACAGTGGTGAAGAACACCATTTTTTGATGTGCTGCTGCCCCATCTTCTGTGACGTCCTGGTTCTGCCATTCCAGGCGGCTCATTTCAATCTCTCCACCCAGCCACACCAAGATTCGTCATGTCATATCCCTGGGGTCAGAGGTCCACAGGGAGCCTACCAATGTCAGGCCTACATGAGGCCACCAGCCAGAGGGGCCCTGCACTGCTGCTGGGTCCTTTTGGTGGTGTTTGGTGGTGCCTGTTCTGAGCTAACATACGCAGGACACCACCTAAGCCCCCTGCTGACGACAGTAATAGCTCGGTCGTGGAGCCAGACAGAGTGGGACACCCACCCCAGGTGATCACCACGACGTCACTCCAACGACCTTCTCCCGTGAATCTCCAACCCCGAAGGCCCAACACAAACTCACGACAGGATGGAGAAACCGAAACTGAAGTCACCGTGTGATGACAGCAGCTGGGGCCACAGAATCAGAGGCAATTTTTTAAATATAATTTTTTATTATTGTATGATGATCAGTGAAGATGAGGATGATGTAATGCTGCTGCTATGGATAAGCATCCCCTTTGAGACTACTTGATAAGGCTTAACTCTATGCGTCCTATCATAATAGCCTATATCCCAGCGTAAACGGGGCCCCAAGATATACAGACACCTGGAGTGTTGGTCAGGTAATTTGAGCAACACTCAAAATCGCTCATGTAAAGTGGATGAAGTTCCCAATGAGCCTCACAGAAGCCGTCTGAGTCCGAAAAAATCCCAATGACTCTTATGGGGGTTCAGACCTGCGACCTTCCAGTCCGCAACCAAGACGCTAACCACTGCGCCATGAGGGCTGGTGTGAAGCACACTTTAAACTACTAGCTTGTTGCTCATGGATTCTTTTTTTAAACTCTTAAATAATGGTTTTGGAGACATTGTAACTGATATAAGCTGTTTGACACTATATGATTTTTTAAAACTTTAAATGTGTGCATACAATGTGCTACGTGCATACGTACTGTGTGGACGAGCGCGCGAACCGTGTGTGTGTGTGTGTGTGTGTGTGTGTGTGTGTGTGTGTGTGTGTGTGTGTGTGTGTGTGTGTGTGTCTTTTGAGTGGGGTTTTTTTTTGGTTGTTTTCGTTATTGGTGTTGCTTTTATTATGTAAGGCATATTTTATTTTTCAATTAAGGCTGTTGAAATCATGTTAGCTAATTAATGTTGGTGAAATGTTGGTGGTTTTTGTTTTTGTTTTTGGTTCGGGTTTGTTTGTTTTTTTGGTTTTGTTGGGGGGGGGGGGGGGGGGGGTCTCCCTTTTTTTTGGTTTGTTTGTTAGGGGTTTTCTGCTTTGTTTTTTTTTTTTTCTTGTTGTCCTTTTCTTTAGATAGATGGCTTGATGAAAAAAAGCAAATCGATGCTCATTCAACGTTACCATCTTGAAATAAAAATTTGATTTGATTTGCTCCAAATGTAGGCCTATTTGTGTACGATTGGTTTCTTTTATGAATAAAAGTATGCAATCATTTTAAACTACCGACAAGATTCTTGTTTGTTTTTCTTCAAATACGACTACTTATTTACGCGTTTTATCTTTCTTTTGGAGCCAAAGAATGTTTTAATTCCAATTTGTGCAGTGTATGGAGTAACAATCCCTATGGTGTGCAGGGTATGGTGTAACAATCCCTATTGTGTGCAGTTGGTTATCTTATGAATAAAGTGTGCAATATTTAAAACTCCGCATTGTGTGCTTGGGTTTTGTTAACAATTTGTACGGTTTTTTTTTTGGAGCAAAAATAATCCTAATTTGTGCAGTGTATGGAGTAACAATCCCTATGGTGTGCAGGTGTATGGAGTAACAATCCCTAGTGTTGCAGGGTATGGTGTAACAATGCCTTTGTGTGCAGGGTATGGTGTAACAATCCCTATTGTGTGCAGGGTATGGTGTAACAATCCCTATTGTGTGACAGGGTATGGTGTAACAATCCCTATTGTGTGCAGGGTATGGTGTAACAATCCCTATTGTGTGCAGGGTATGGTGTAACAATCCCTATGTGTGCAGGGTATGGTGTAACAATCCCTATGGTGTTGCAGGGTATGGTGTAACAATCCCTATGGTGTGCAGGGCATGGTGTAACAATCCCTATTGTGTGCAGAGTATGGTGTAACAATCCCTATTATGTGCAGGGTATGGTGTAACAATCCCTATTGTGTGCAGGGTATGGTGTAACAATCCCTATTGTGTGCAGAATATGGTTGGATATGGTGTAATGTAAGTTGCAACTTAGCATATCAAAAGATGACTTACATGTAGGCAAGCCTACAAAGGGATAGGTATGATATAGGCCTACGATTTTTTCATAAACTGCCTCATGTCTCATGTCGCTGCCTAGTGCATTTCTCTGGTCTTTCCAAAACAAGATTGCATTGTTATTACTACATTTCAGTATTAATATTTAGCCAACTAATTTTTTCTTGATAAATGCTGATATGACTCAAGTCAAGTCTTCAGTCCAGCGAAATAGCCAGTCATCGTTATTGGCAACTGAATTTGCCAGTCACTCGGTCCTACAAGGAGGTAATTCAAGTCGGCAATTACTCCACTCCTGATGCTGGTTCGAAAAACTGAGCGTCCTGATGATGTCTGCACTGGATCCGAGAATGTGGGTCATCTTGGTCACTTGCACATCATGTCGCTGCTCCACTGGTTTGACCGTTTGCCAAGTAGGCATACACTGGCGCTGAATCAAAGTTTGTAGTGAAACTGAGAACCAAGTCTATTGGTAAAACAGATGGGAGTGTGCGCACATCCATTCACAGTCAAGTCAGTCGTGTTCCGTAAAATTCCAACACACATCAAAGAGTCAAATGATAAGCCTTTGAAAAAAAAAAATCACAGATAATCATAAGGTACTGTCACGTGATGTGTTGAACGTGTGAATGATAGTGGCTGAGAATAACCAGGTGATTACGAGCTACTTGATTACTAATCTCCATTTTGAAGTTGTGTGTAGATTCACTTGGCCTTCATCCAAGATTGGCATGTTGACCGATGGTTTGAGGCTACTCTAGTAACCTCGTAGGCAGCTCTGGTAAAAGTGGAAACTTGCTGAATATCACACAGTTGTTGCTCGACTCGATTCCAGCACCAATATAAGCAGCTGCTGCTGCTTGATCTTGTGACATTTTCCCATCTAGGGCTGTCAGTCACATTTCACACTGGCAAAATAACTCGCTTCCTCAAAAGCCGTAATCCGATGATGTGATTAAAAAAAAAATTTTTTAACTCGAATATCAGGAAACAAAAATGCAAAGGTTTCAAATAAATCAAACTTTCAACGAAAAAACAGATCATAACAAAAGACTTCAAAAGAAAAAAAGAGAGAACTGAACAGAACGGTCCTGTAGGTTAAATTTACGCTCATGGTAAATTATCAGACATGGCCATTTGTCAACTTATGAAGCTTAGTCCCACTATAAAAACAAAGGAAGCAAAAACCATGGGTGAATAGATAACCCATGCCAGACACGAAAAAAACCAACAAAAAAGCAATAGCAGAAGAATAGCGGGGGACCCCCCCCCCCCCCCACCAAGTATTTAACCGACTCCCGGATTCTTGAGACAGAAAACACTATCAATATAACGGCCAAAGTACCCAACACAGCGCCAGCTCGTTCAGGAAGAATCTCCTGGACACTGACCACAGTTACCCAGTTGGTCTACACCCCAGCTACATGATTGGTTCCGGTGACAAGTGTGTGTGTGTGTGTTTGTGTATGTGTATGTGTTTGTGTGTGTGTGTGAGAGAGAGAGAGAGAGAGAGAGAGAGAGAGGAGAGGAGAGAGAGAGAGAGAGAGAGAGAGAGAGAGAGAGAGAGAGAGAGAGAGAGAGAGAGAGAGAGAGAGAGAGAGAGAGAGACGGACGGACAACAAACACAGAGGTGGTGGGGGCGGGGGCAATTGACCATCTCCACCAACCACTGTATCAGGCAAGGTCAGTGGAATATTTCTTCCACTTTCTGTCTATAACTCGTTTCAGCTGGCATATCTCTCTGTCTGTCTGTCTGTCTGTCTGTCTGTCTTGTTCGTCTTGTCTGTCTGTCTGTCTCTCTCACACACACACAGGCTACACACAAACACACACAGGCTACACACACACACACACACACACACAATTTTAGATGTGGTCAGGCTAGTAGATGTGTTCATCTATCAGAAGTCTTCATCATGACTCGAACATCGATGTTGAAAATGCCACACGGAGATTTGGGAAAGGGTTGCAGTTGACAGATGGAAATGGTAAAAAAAAATAATGAAAAATGACCATGATGAAATCGTGATGAGCAGAAGCCGTGACCCCGAAACCTTGAAAACGCAAAACGTCATGCGTAAGACTAAAAGAACATAATTTTGAACAGAAGACATGCCAAAGCAGAGCTCACATACTTCTTGATACTGCAGGAAATGCGTCCCCAAATTTGGTTTTAACACACGACTGACGCGGCGTTGACAATGACGATGAAGAAAGGGTGACGTAAAACTGTTTAAAGTCCAGGCACGTTGCGCCGCAAAACTTGTCGCGTCGCACAACACTGCAATATCTAGAGTAGGCTATGCTTATTCGATGTCTGCAGGATATGGTCCGTGATGGCTGTTGCAGGATTTGTTGTGGATTCGTGACACAACTCCTCACATCACGACAGACATCCTTTTCAAGCGCCCAATTTTTCATGGGCATGTCACAACACGAGAAGAGAGAGAGAGAGAGAGAGAGAGAGAGAGGAGAGAGAGAGAGAGAGAGAGAGAGAGAGAGAGAGAGAGAGAGAGAGAGAGAGAGAGAGTTTATGCATGCTCTTCAAGACGCATGATCTGTCTTTAGTGGTGATATGTAATGTGGACAGGCTCAACAAAATCTTTTTTACTCCCTGGGTCTGGAAAAGGAAAAAATCACCCCCCCCCCCCCCCCCCCACCCTCTTTTTTCACCAGGTGGGCTGCCAATGCACATAGTACCAATTGCAAGACAGGATTCCAAATCTGACCATTCCTACTGTCTTTGTGAGCATGCAAAATGGGTAAAACTATTTTCCTGGGAAAGTTGGGGAGTACTCGACTTTTTATTTATTTATTTTTTAAATAAAATCAGAATTATTTTGGGTCGTGCTTTCACGTTTGTTGATAGAAAACAGTGTGATAAGCAGTTTACAAATTATAACTTCAAGTTATTTTTTGACCAAGTTCACGTAATTGAATATCTTAAATCAGTTAACAAGTAGTCCACTTAAAGACATCATACACACGCATTCGGACAGAGGAGGGAAGACTAAAATTATATACAATGGCATGCAGCGATAATAATTAAATCATCTTTGTCGGCCAAATCCTTAGGACAAACATCGATGTGAAATGGCACATGTGAAAAGAATCGAGTACGAGAGATGACTTTGCTTCGCTTGTCGTAGATTAGATTAATTAAAGCAGTCAATTTACTTGAGAGTTCGACTCAAAAATAGCCGAAGCTTGCCTTTTCTGCTGCAAGAATCGGGATGTGGTTCAAACCGCACATAATCTAATATGGGAGATAAGACAGTGAACCTGCATCTCCTTTCACTGTTAGGTGCTACTGTGCAAGACCGTGACAGTGATGTGTGTATGTGTTTGCGTGTGTGTGTGTGCGCCCGCCTGCGCGCGTGTGTGTGAGCGCGCGCAAGGAAGCACGTGTGCTCGTAACATGCTTCAGTGTGTGTGTGTGTGTGTGTGTGTGTGTGTGTGTGTGTGTGTGTGTGGTTGTGTGTGTGTGTGTGTGTTGTGTGTGTGGTGAGGAGAGAGAGAGGAGAGAGAGAGAGAGAGAGATGAGAGAGAGAGAGAGAGAGAGAGAGAGAGAGAGAAGAGAGAGGAGAGAGAGAGAGAGAGAGAGAGTGTGTGTGTGTGCGTGCGTGCGTGCGTGCGTGCGTGCGTGTGTGTGGTTCAGTCCACAAAACGACAAAAAGTGTTTCACCAACAGGTCTTCCTGTGGTTTGTCATTTGTCACATACTATAGCCGTCTTCAGTAGTGGAAGCAACATGTGGCAAGTCCGTCTGAATGTGCGTGGCACGGTGTGTGTGTGTGTGTGTGTGTGTGTGTGTGTGTGTGTGTGTGTGTGTGTGTGTGTGTGTGTGTGTGTGTGTGTGTGTGAGTGAGTGAGTGTGTGCGCGTGCATGTACGTGCGTTTGAGCGCGCGCATGCGTGCATGTAGGCATAGGCTATATGCATGAGTACCATGAACACAAGTGTCTGGCAGCAAAACATGAACTTGCAAACACACACACACACACACACACACACACACACACACACACACACACACACACACACACACACACTGACTAGGTCGACCTGCAAAGATAAAAAAAAAAAAAAAAAAAAAAACGTAGGCATACGTCTGATTCCTTTTGCAAAACCACAGTCTTACAAAATAGTAATAAAAGAAGTCTAACACAAAAAGTTCCCTAAAACGTGGAGATCTGGCGAGAAGAGGGAGGGGGCGCAAAGTATTGACGTCAAGACTTACTTTTACTTTCCAGTACTAAGAACACACTAGCGCTTTGTATGGTTTGAAGTTTAGTTCAGTTTGGAGTAGTGGAGACTTAGCTTTCAGCAGACCTACTTAAGAACACACTAGCACTTATTATGGTTTTAAGTTTAGTTCAGTTTGGAATATAGCAAATTAAACAACAGTTTGTCGATCACTAAGGTTGAATATTATATTCAGCAAAGTGTTTTGTTTGAACTACGGCTCAATAGTGATATATACTGATACACATCAACCGGCGAAATGCACCCAAAAGCACACAAAACTGGTAGACCTACTGGTTAAGTAGGAGAGAGAGAGAGAGAAAGAGGAGAGAAAAGAGAGAGAGAGAGAGAGAGAGAGAGAGAGAGAGAGAGAGAGAGAGAGAGAGAGAGAGAGAGAGAGAGAGAGAGAGAGAGAGAGAGAGAGAGAGAGAGAGAAAAGAGATTCACTTCATTTTATGCTAGCACACCACTGGCACTCGAGACTGCTACTTTTTTGCTTTAGGACCTCAGAACCTCAAAACACTTGATGCACACCTGCACACCTAACACTGCCACAACTATACTCGACTCATGCACTAGCCAAGATATCTACCACACGTGTAACAACCACCCTGGCACATGACAAAGCTTTTATAACTGAGCAACGGCATGACTCTCTAGCACACACCCGGTGCCAGCAGCAATGTCAACCACCCAGCTATAGACAAAGTAATCAATAGGGAGCTGCTTCTCTTCATTGCATTATCTTTTTTTTTCTTCTTCTTTTACACAGTTTTCTTATGCTGTTGCCATTAAAATGATTGATTTTTTTCAAGCACAAGGTTAAACTCATTATCTTCTTGCGACGACGACGGTTAAAACAATTCTCCTGACAGATCTACTACTCGCATGCACTGGCACACAAGCCCAGCTACCTTTTCTTCTTTCGCATGTCTGTGGAAATGTCAAAGACGATCAATGCAGCAAAACCAAAGCAGCAGAGCAACAAGCACCGGATGAAAGCGCATCAAATATGAAATAGTGCAATGTTGTTTTTCTTTTACTCTAAACACTGAGGTGATGGGGAGGTAGAAGAGGAGAGCTAACAGAGAGGCCTGGATCGAGAGAGGGGAGGAACGTGGAGAGCACCGGCTGACTCGTGGCACGCAGCTGAAACGATGTTAGCTGGGCGAACGAACAGTGACTAAGGTAAAAGGTTGCAGGCCCATAGGCCTATCCGACGTCTGCACAGAGAGCCTACCTGTAGCACCAGTCATGCTTATTAATTTTTCGCGAAAATGTGTCAGACTTGCTAATCAAATCCCACTGATTTTCAATGCTTGGGTACGTTATGCATGCCTCAGCAAACAATAACCATCTCACTAATTACCCTAAAGAATAAGATGTCTAGCACTGTAGCGGAGTTGCGTTGGAGACAAAATGAACTCGGGGGGGGGGGGGGGGGGGGGGGGGGGGGAATCCACTCAACATGAAGGTTCAGCAGCTGGACTCGCACTCGTGTCTTAATCAGTCACCACTATGCAATTCTTGCCCCAAGGATACAACACACAACTGTAGAGGCCAAATGACCTTTTTATGAAATGAAATAATTAATCACAGAGAGAAAGAGAGAGGGGCAATGACAATGGCAAATGTTTATTGTGTTAAGCGAGATGCCCATTCACAAGGGGCATTGACACAAAATATATACTGAGAACTTAATTACACCCCCCAAAAAGTCATCATGCCATGGATTCCACAACATGGTTACAGGGTACATTTAGGTCCTTTTTCATAAGCTTTGGTCAGCCCTTACAAAAAGGAACTGGTAAGGGGGAGGAATTTCCACAACACTGTACAGTCAACATTTTAAAAGAAACTGGTCTGCGACAAGGAAACCATGTAGGTCACAGTGTCTCTTCTTCCCTTTTAATCATGGCTTGAGCAACTTTGCATCCTAACACATGATAAATTCGCCATGATCCAGGTGGCGTGTGGTGTACAGCTATCCCGTCTGTCTGTCTGTCTGTCTCTCTCACACACACAGGCACACACACACACACACTCTCTCTCTCACACACACACACTCTCTCTCTCTCTTTCTCAAACACACACACACACACTTATCCACCCACATACACACACAAACACACACACACTTGATCCAGGTGGCGTGTGGTGTACAGCTATCCCGTCTGTCTGTCTGTCTGTCTGTCTGTCTGTCTGTCTGTCTGTCTCTCTCACACACACAGGCACACACACACACACACTCTCTCTCTCACACACACACACACTCTCTCTCTCTTTCTCAAACACACACACACACTTATCCACCCACATACACACACAAACACACACACACACACACACACACACACACACACACACACACATTATCCACCCACATACACACACACACACACACACACACACGCACGCACACACGATCATACACACATATTATACACAGTGACACACTGCCTACACACACATGCACATCCACATGCTCAAACACACACACACCGCGCGCGCACACACATGCACGCACAACCTACCCCCCCCCCCCCCCCCCCCCCCCACCCACCACACACACACACACACCCACACCCACCACAGGGGTTATCCAAGGAAGAATCGAACAGCGCCCACTATCACATCAAGTCCAGCACAGATACGATCTTTCAGTCTCTCCCAGTCAGCATGGGACCACAGCTTCAGCTCCTGGTAGACAACGCTTTCCTGACGGGTCATCAGCTTGGTGTCCTTCACAAACCAAAACAGATCTGTATCATCAGCAGCAGTCCATTGGAAACGAAACACAAGATCGTCAGTTTCACATATCATTGTGCCTGGATGCCGTTTACTAGTGAGCACGCGATGAAAGTCTTGGTTCCTTCGCGTGTCCCTTAGCCTCCGCTGCAAGGATCTATCACTCAGTTCAGCCACATAGTCCTTGACGACATCGGCACTGGTTCCAATAGCCTGCAGTTTTGCTAGAGGGTCACTAGAGGGTCACGTCACAGTCCGACATTTCGTTTGTCTCTCATGACAATTTCACTTTCCTCCAGTTCTACTTGCCTCTGTGCTGTCCTTCTCTTCTCATCTGTCCTCTGTCTGTCTCTGTCAATCTGACTTGGCGGCTTGCTTCTGTAGGTGTGGGAGATGACAGGAGTATGCTGTTGCCCCATGTTGCTTTGTTTGTTGGCCTGGCTTTCGGTCATAACACTATGACTGTACTCCTCGCAACTTCTTGTGACTTTCCAGGAAGTGAGGTGCTGTTGTTGGAGCAGGGCATCCAAACTCACTTCTAATGCTGTTGGCAAACCGACAACGGGCATGGTGTTGAATGGAAATGTATTTTTTGACAAATTAACTCGCAACACAGTTTTCTTCCTGCCTACCTTCAAGGGAGAACACCCCCCAAGTGAGCGAGAGAGAGAGAGAGAGAGAGAGAGAGAGAGAGAGAGAGAGAGAGAGAGAGAGAGAGAGAGAGAGAGAGAGAGAGAATGTTAACACAAAGAGAGTGCTCCAGGCTGTTTTGATATTTTTCCAATTTTACATTGAGCCCAACATTTCTTTGAGTTGTATCGTTGGGGAGTAAATATGCTTGCGGGTGAGAGGGTTGGATACATGATATAATCTTAACAGCATAACTTGTTTGAGACTGGCAGTGATGCCATCCAGCTGAGAGAATTTGTTCCCATACGACATTAACCAACACTGCTTCAAGCTCCCGATTCCTCTCTGTCACCAACTGTTCCCTCAATCCCAAGCACTGTCAGTTCAAGTAACAGGTCATATAGTTCAAGGTTACAGTCATTATATCACAACACTGCAGAGGCTGGATGAACTAACTCCATGTAGAGCCTTGACCTAATGAATACAAGGCCTACACCCTAAAATGTGGTTAAACTTTGATAGATAGGATTTTAAAAAATTATTATTACTGGTCTTCTGCAAGACTGACAAGTGAACTGAAGATGTCAAAGAATTTCAATAAAATCTTAAATTTAAACAAACAAACAAAAAAAAACCCACACACTATTTCCTATCAGCAACAAGACCATGTGAAACTAGGGTCATATGCAATACTGCACTTTTGCTACAAGTACAAGATGTATCAAAGTTCCATTGAAAGGCCTTGATGGTCAAAGAAAAACTTTATGAGACATTTTGTTAAAATTTACTGTGTGCAAATTTGAGTACTTTTCCCATTCTCAACAGTATTACACTCTACTCTCCAGCAGTAATTCAACTTAGCTGAAAATTGCAATCGCTATTTTCTAGCATGATAACCTTACCTTGTAAGGCTTGTAAAATTTATGCCAATTCATGCTGTGAAGTGTTCACACACATGCACACTCCTAAGCAATGTGTGAGGCAATAAATTGCAAATGTCACACTCACAGTCAAGGCAGAAAATCGCTATGACATTTTCATAAGTCAGGTTCTGCCTGAACAAAACCTGGACACAACTGAAAATTTATACCGCTGATGAACATGCATCTTAAGTCTTGTATCTGGCATCACAAATCAATGCAAAACAGATACTAAATGCAAGAGAGACAAATACAGAGAGAGAGAGAGAGAGAGAGAGAGGAGAGAGAGAGAGAGAGAGAGAGAGAGAGAGAGAGAGAGAGAGAGAGAGAGCAAACATATAAGTGCATTCACTTGACATAGGTGCAGGATTGCTCAAAAGCACTTTTACAAGAGAGCATGATTTATAACATGTACATGTGATGGGCTCCCAAAGACGCGGCTTGCAATGACATAGTCATAGGAGAACAACAACAACAAAAAAGACACAAGTTACAGCCTAACATGTTTAACATTATCATAATACCCAATGAGTTTGTTATTGAGAGAAAAAAAAGCAGAAAAAAATAATAAATACAGAAAATTATAAACAAATCTACAACTTCAAAAACTTTAAATCTAAGGTTTTGGGGTTTTCTTTCTTTATTTGTTTTTGTTGTTTGTTTGTTTCAGTTACATGCCTTCAGCATGTGGGCTTTATAAGTTCTTGATTGAACCATGGACACTGGGGGCAACAGCAAAATGAGAGGCTGTATGATCAGTGGCTTTCTTGCTCATGGAATTCCACTTCACATCTTAGTCTTTAGTGATCGACTATGACTCTGACTAGAACTAGGGCAGTAGGAGGCTTGACTTGCTCAATCCGTATGTGCTGCAGCCCTGGGGGCCAGCTGGCCTCTGGAGAACATCTCCAATGCTGACTGTTCATATGCCCTCTTGGCCGATAGAGTGAGGTGAGGGAGTGCCGTGGGAAAGGCATCTCTGCTTTAATCAAATTGCTGACCCATTTCCAAAACAGCAGCTGCCTCCAGTGCTGTTTTCAAGGTCACTGTTGAACATGACTGACAAAAAAAACTGTGTCTTAGATCTAGTCTGTATCATGAATTGTGTACAGTATAAAGAATCTCATTTTCAGTTCATCTATATATTCATGTGCAAATCAAAGATCCCAAACTCTCAGAGATCTTTAAAATCCTGTAACAAGAACATGGCTAAGATTAGAACCCTCTAGATTTAACACCCTCTCTCTCTCTCTTCTAGAAGTACTTTTCAAAATTAGGCACCTGTAAAATCTCTCTCGCTCACCTGTGTGTGTGTGTGTGTGTGTGTGTGTGTGTGTGTGTGTGTGTGTGTGTGTGTGTGTGTGTGTCTGTCTGTCTGTCTGTGTCTGTCTGTGTCTGTCGGTGTGTCTGTCTGTCACTTACTCACTCACTCACTCACTCACTCACTCACCACACACACACACACACACACACACACACACACACACACACATGTACTCACACACACAATGTGACTCCACACAATGTGACTCACACACAAACGTGTGACTCACACATGCACGCACACACACACCACACACACACACACACACACACACACACACACACACACACACACACACACACACACATCCTCTTAAAGTCAAATTTTACAAGTGCAGAAACTGACACTGTCATCATGTCCTGAAGACAGATCTACAGAAAATAGACTATACTGTATATTATTTCCAGACTCTGAAAACAAATAATGACAGTTGAGAAGTTCCTTGTAGGGGTCAACCTGTTGCTCGCTCACTAACTGCCTGCAATTTTCGAGCATATTGTTAGCCCTTTCTCATAAACAAAAAATGTGGTCTGGGTGATGATATAATCATATATGCAGCCTGCAGCTTCACTTGATGCCTTTGCCTCAGATGACCCTGTGTTGTCCAGAAGATGGTTAGGTGCTCACTGTGTGAATGACTGCATCTCTGTCTTCTATGGAACTTGGAAGAATCACAAGAGACAGAAGATACAATGTTGTTTGAACAATTTGGATCCATGTCACTTGAATTACAATGCTTGACAAAGGGTTTTCAATAAGCTCGAAAAATCTCACAGGATCTAGTAAAAGTCAACACCTGCACTGCACATCTGCAGGAACAACCCTTCACAGAGAACAAATAGGATATAATTTTTTTCTGATTTACCTGAAATGTAATGCAGTTTGACTAGCTCAGCTGGGCAAAAAAGTTTTTGCATTTTGTTTGGTTCAATGCTTGTAGCTTTATAAAATAATGTCATGTTCTTATCAGAAAATGCACAATTTTCTTTACTCTTTCACAAACACACACACCCACATGCACACACACATGCATGCACACACGCATGCGCGCACACACACACACACATACACACACGTCAATGCATACTAAAACACCTGTAACTAATTTTATGCATACCTTTGCATCCATACTGTGCACACACATGCTACATGCCCACCACAAACACAATGTACACAGTAAAACACACATATATGCAGTTCCTCTCCTCTCTCTCTCTCTCTCACAATGCATGCATGCGCGCACGCATACACACACACACACACACACACCACACACACTTCCAGCTGTAAACAACAACAATGGTAAAAAAGAAATTAAATAATTTCAAGCAGTATAGTCTGTATAAACTGCTTTCCCTCTTGTCCTTTTTTGTTGTTTTGTTGTTTTTTTGTTGCTTTTTTGTGTGGTTTTTGTTTGTGTTTTGTTGTTGTTGGAGTTCAAGTTTACTGTTGAGCTGTTAATTTGCAAAAGCTAGTTAATACCACACAAACAAGATATGAGTAGATCCTGTATTTTCACAAATTATGTATGACATTTTAATCCATACACCTTGAACTTTAAAGTATGAGACTATGCTTGATCAGTTTCGGTGCGTGAAAACTCAAGGCAAGCAAACTGCAGAGCTCTCATGCTCAGTCCATCTGAGTTATTGAATGGAAAGACAGAATATTGCTAGCAGACATCACACATAACAATTAACATTCATTAACACAAGGCAAGTGCCAGATAT
>CM060330.1:11276945-11281945 GCA_030674155.1 Stramonita haemastoma
TCAAAAGATTGATGACCAAAACCTTATCAGGACATAATTGATGCTGGCAGCGTCCTCAGCCTTCTTTGGCATTAACGAAGCATCTAGGTAAAAATTGATATGGTGGTAACAAAAAAATAATGAAAAAATAATGTTTACAACACTTTATTCCAGGAAGACAAAAGCCCAATGTGTGTACAATAGCAAGCATGCCCCCCCCAAAAGGATGAATTTATTCAAGAAGCTTAAGTATACCACACACACACACACACACACACACACACACACACACACACACACACACACACACTGAAATGGTAGGTCTACACGTGTTCGTGCAGCCTGACGCACACAGTTAGCAGCACAAGCTTCTTGCGGCAAAGGAGCGTGAAGCAGCAACTGTGGCCTCAGGCTGCTAGAGTCGCTAGGCTTGGAGTGGTCTGGCTTTATGTGAGCCAGCAAGCACTATGTTCTTGTGTGAAGCAACAAGACATTGTTCATGTGTGAATCAACAAACACATGCTTGAGTAAATCAAAGACGCTCTTGTGTGAATCAATAAGAGTAAATTGAAGACATTTTTTTGGTGTAAATCAACAAAATGTACATTCTAGTGTAACTAATCTAAAACTGTATTAAATGATTCAGCAAAATAAACAAAACTTTTGTGTAAATTGAAAATATATTATTGTGTGTAAATCAACAAACAAACATTCTCATGTAAATCAAAAATATGTTCTTGTGTAAATCAACACATACACATTCTTGTGTACATTTGATATGTGTTTTTGTGTGAATCAACAAACGTGAATCCTTGTGTACATTTGATATGTTCTTGTGTGAACCAAGAAATTACATTTTTGAGTAAATCTTCAAAAACTGTGTTAAATAAATCAGCAAATACGTTCCTTATCCAATACAGATACATCTTTTTTGTGTAAATCATCAAATGTGTTCTTGAGTGAATTAACAAATACGTTTTTGTGTGTAAAAGAACAAATACTTTCTTGTGACAAACAAACAAAAAACACCACTTTTTTTTTAAGCGAATAGCAAATATGTCGTTTTGTGTGGATCAACAAGTATTTTCTTGTGTGAAACAACAAATAGCTTGGGTTTCTAATTTGATTCGACAAATATGTTCTAGTGTGAATTAACAAATACGTTCCACGTGAATATGTTTTTGTATGTATCAACTATTTTGTCAAATGAATCAACACAACCCTTTTGCAAATGAACACGGAACACACGAATGTGCGAATTAACAAATACATTTTAGTATGAATCAACAAATACATTTTCATGCAGATCAACAAATATCTTCTCAAATGAATCATAAAAAAACTATTCCTGTGAGAATGAACAAATGCTGCCTTGGGTAAAATAATAAATGTGAATCAAACAGACCCAGACGCTCATGTGAGGATCAATAATGTCACTTTAGGATAGATCAGTAAAGATGCTTTTGCTTGACTATCACAAAGACACTCTTGTATGAATCAAGAAAAGACACTTTTGTATGAGCCAACAAAGATGTCCTTGTTTGAGCAACCAAGAGGTTGCAAGGAGTTATCTATACAAAAAAAATGATGCAGTTCTCTCTTTAACAGGTACTGACAAGAAAATCAAAGAGTAATTACCTCTTTAATCACTATCTTAGTATGATATAGTATAAGATCAAATAAAACTACGATAACGGGGTCTTGGTATTGTGTACAATATGAATCAGTATCGAATTTTCAGATGTGTTTCTCTTTGAATGAGTACAACATCTCCCTGTAGACAAGCCGCCATGGTGCGGTGGATAGCGCCTTGAAAATGGGTTTTTGTTGTTGTTGTTTAGGTGTGTTTTTTTCGTTCGTGGGCAAGAGCTCTGAGGTTTACCTGTGTCGAGATTCTGTGTATGTGACCACCCCCCCCCCCCACCACCACCACCATTGAGGTAGCTGTATTCTCCTTCAGGGAAATAAGACTGTTTAATCTACCTATTCTCCATGCTTATGTCTATTTTCAAACTCCCAGCATGAACAGGTTTTGTATTAAACTACCAATAAATTGACTGTGATGTTTTGAAACTTCTGTGTATTTAAATGAGGCGTACATATTTATTAATGCTTGAGACTTTGTCAATCTAACATTTTGTAATGCATTACATACACATACCAATATACAGAACACTGAATTATATTTGTGTTTTTTTTTTCACGAACTCCCTACCTGATCCTATATTGGACTAAGTGCACGATCTAAGCATTCTTTTTTTTTTCTGTGTAGGCTACATGATCTGCTAAGATTCATGAAAATGTACCAGTTATGAGGGAATCCCTCTCACAAGTCATGCAGACATAAGAATAGGATACTCAGATTGGATTTTTTAGCCTGAATGTGACTTCTTTCGCCAGCTTAGCTATTATCCGTCACAACAGTAACCGAATATTCTGTGCATTTTGTAGAAAGAATGCAGAGTACATTCACTTCCCTGGAAGCCAACGCATGACTCAAGGTAGAAACTATCCTGCATCAGCCCTGTTCAACACTGGGCCAATACTAGTCAAAGGGATTGACCAGCACAGCGCCAACCTTGGGACCTTTCTATGGCTAACAGCCTGGGTCAGTGTGCAAACCTGGACTGAGCCAATGTGAGAGCCAAGGTAAGGCCTCGGTTGGGTTGAACAGGTAAGGCAATGCCAGCAACTGTCCATTTGAAGTTTTGAGTGTCCATGGAGAAAGTACAGTCAAAATGTCCAACAAGCACTGTTCAGCTAACATGGCAATAAAGCATCAGTTGTTTCATGTTAGATAACATATAATACATATTTACATAATAATATATTCATAATTATATATATACAAATTATGTTCAGACTGTTCAGCTACTGCTAACGTGCCCATCAAGAACTGTTCAGCTAACATACCCATCAAGACCTTTGTACTTAGCATGGAAATGAAGACCCCTGTAGCTAGCATAGAAATGAATTGTTTAGCAATCATAAAACCAAGAACCATTCGGTTAACATGCCCATTAAGAACCATTCCGCTAAAATGCCTACCAATAACTCTTCATCCAAAATGCCTACCAAGAACCATTCCGACACTTCAGCCAAAATGCCCATCTAGAAAATGCTCACCAAGAACCCTTCAGCCAAAATGCCCACCAAGAACCATGCAGCCACAATGCCCACCAAGAGCCCTTCAGCCACAATGCCCATCAAGAGTCGTTCCCCCAAATACCCACCAAGAACCATTCAGCCAAAATGCCCACTAAGAACCATTCAGCCAAAATGCCCACCAAGAACCACTCAGCCAAAATGCCCACCAAGAACCATTCAGCCAAAATGCCCATTAAGAACCATTCTGCCAAAATGCCCACCAAGAACCATTCAGCCAATATGGCAACGAAGAGCTGACTGTTCTGCAAACACACAACCATCCCAGAACGACTCAACAAACATCACCTAAATTTGCATACCCAGGAACTGTCCAACAAACACCATCAACAGAAACTATCCAACCATGGATACATGACCTCTGTTTGGCCTTAACGTCCCTGAAGAATTGTTCAGGCAGTAAAATGTCCACCAAGAAGTGGTCAGCAGCAGTATCCATAAAGAACTGCTGAGACACCAAGAGCTGTTCAGCCAGAAAGAAATGTTTGGTCAATGTCTTGGTCAATGTCTTCATCGAATGAGTGTTCAGTCAACACATCTACCATGAACTGTTCTGCTAAAATGCCCATCAAAAACTGTTCAGCTAACACTCCTGTCAAGTACTGTTCGCCAAACAAGAACTATTTATCCCGACAAGAAATGTTTAGCTTAACAAGAACTGTTAAGCCCAAGAAGAGCTGTTCAGCCTACCAAGAAATGTTTAGCTCAACAGGAACTGTTTAGCTCAACAAGGACTGTTCAGATCGTCAAGAACTGTTTAGCATAACAAGAACTGTTTAGCTCAACAAGAACTATTTAACTCAACAAGAACTGTTCAGCCTACCAAGAACTGTTTGGCTCAACAGGAACTGTTCAGCTCATCAAGAACTGTTAAGCTCAACAAGAACTGTTCAGCTCATCAAGAACTGTTTAGCATAACAAGAACTGTTTAGCTCAACAAGAACTTTCAGCCTACAAAAAACTGTTCAGCTAATCAAGAACTGTTTAGCTCGACAAGAACTGTTCCCTCAACATGTCCACGAAGAGGTGTTCAGCCATGTCTGCAAGAACTCTTCTGCTAAGGCTCCAACAAAAAAAGCAACTGAAATATTTGACACATACTTGACAAAATTGTAGGCTAGGGCTTCATGAGTGGCATTTAAGTTTATCATTTTTAAAGGTATTCATAAACATTCCCCAACACATTGCAAACTTTAAAATAGAAGTTTAATTAAACAACAACAATGACAACAACAACAACAACAATTTTGTGTTCATTAAATCTTTGTCGGAGGCATACCAGCAGGACATTTAAACATACAACATAGCTTTCTAGAAAGCAAACCAAAGTGGAACAAAAACTTGAACAATTTAATCAGAAATAAAGGTATAACGTGTAGACTAACAGATATTGCATGCAACAAACAACAACAACAACAACAACAACAACAACAACAACAACACAACACACAAACACACACACACACATCAGTATTTTCCTTTGTTTATATATCAATAAATATACACTTTGTGGTTGCTATTGCATATCAAGCTATATAATTTTGTGCAACTTTATCAAATGGTTAAAAACTCCATGCTTTTTATTTAATTGACATACAACATACCGCCCTCCCTGATCTGCAGTCTTGCTTTTTGTATTTGTTCATTTAGCTTTTTATTCGTTTATTTATCTGTTTACTCATAGTTTATTTTGTTGTTGTTGTTTTGTTGTTGTTGTTTTTTTGGGGGACAAGATGTAGCAATAGACCTACATGAAGCATGGTATACTACTAGACTATGGTTGGAACTGTGGTCTAGACCTCTAAGACATCAAGAACAGTACAATGCTTCTAGGCTTGTTCTATGCAAGAATACCC
>CM060330.1:11284445-11286945 GCA_030674155.1 Stramonita haemastoma
ACACACACACACACACACACGAGAGAGAAGAGAGAGAGAGAGAGAGAGAGAGAGAGAGAGAGAGAGAGAGAGAGAGAGAGAGAGAGGAGAGGACATATTAATCTCAAATCAAGACAGAAAAACAGACACACAGACATAAACGCAAAAAAGTAACAATTATACCGACACTCCTGATGCACGTATGTGCACGTTCATAAACAAACAAGGAAGCAGGCAGACATTAATATGCGTGCTCAAAAAAGCGCCTGAAAATCATAATATAAATTGGCAGTAATCTCTTAACCTAGGTTATTGTGGAACGCTCTCAGGGACAGAAACAAGATTTACAAAACTGCATACACACGGGGACTGGATGTAAAAAGCACATGAGTGCTCATTCCATTATCCTGGACATAAAGAATAAAGAATAAGAAACACAGCAAATTTCTTGAATTATTCTAAAATTGTTCCTATTGACTTTTACTTTTTGTTGAGTATATTTCTTTTCAAAGAAGAATAAGCTTCAAGTTATATTAACTCGTTCACCACACATACAAATAAATTCCTTGGAGATTACAAGATCTTTCCTCTTCTTTATATGCTTTCGCTTTGAATATAAAACGAACTGGAAACCGTTGCAGTCATTTCACTTTGGACACTGCAATTTTTTAAAAGAAAACCATGTCCCATTTTAAAAGGCCTCTGTTCGAGACAGCCAGCTCCACACTGTTGAACAAGAGCAGGAGATGGGGAAAGGTCGTGACGACTATAATGGATACGACCCTTTCGGCGGAGACGAATTCGTCTCCCCGTTTGTACGGCACGGTGTGACGCGCATCATGTGGCTGGTGGTTCCTCCCACATTGCTGGCCTTGGGCTGCTATGGCAATGTGATGACCATCGTCGTGATGCAGGGAATACGCATGTCTGGAGCCGCTGCATGTCTGCCCGTGTATTTCACTGCCCTGGCTGTGTCTGACCTGGCTCACCTCTGTTTCTCTCTCCTGTGGTACTGGCCAGAAGCTGGCTTGGACTCTCCTTTCAAGTACTCCCACAGTTTTGTCTGTGCCTTTGTTGCCTTCGTGCCTTTTGCCGCAGGTATGTCATCCGCCTGGTTGTTGATGACCATGACGGTTCAGCGGCTGATAGCGGTGGTGGTACCGCACCGTGTGGAAGTGTTGTGTTCTGTAAAGAAGGGGAAGATCATCACCGCTGTTGTAGTATCCGCGGCCCTACTACTAAACACTGCTCCTTTCTTCATCTTTCGTCTGGAAAGAGAGGCGGACGGATTTGAAATATGTAAGTCCAACGCAGACGTTGAACGCATTCTGCTTTTTGTGGACATGAGTTTAGCGTCAGTCATTCCGTTTTTGTTCCTGATCATCGCCAACTCTTTTCTGATCTATCAATCCATGCGGTCCCTGCGCGCCTCACAGAAAATGGGAGAAACGCATCAGACCAAGTCTCGGTCAGCCAAAACCTCGTCCATGACCAGAACACTGATAGCAACGTCAGCGGCATTTCTGGTACTGACCCTTCCTTACCGGGTGTTGGGAATGATCGTGGACAATGCTGGGTTCTACTCCGACACTGTGATGGAGGATGCTGAGAGCCGAAAATATGCCATCATGGAAACTGTTGGATTCATGTTATGGATCACGAACAGTTCTATCAACTTCTATGTTTACGTGACCAGCGGTAAAAGATTCCGGGAGGAAGCCAAGAGATACGTCTGTCTGTGCGTGAAGCACCGGCCAGCATCAGAGCCGTGGATTGTTTCCTAGCTCTTGATGGCGTTCACAACCGCCAGTATTCATTTTTGGTTCGAGCAGAAGATAATCTGAGATTACCCCCCTATCCTTGCCCTCCTTCCACAACTACCATTTTCTATACTAGCTTACAAAAGAAAGATAATGAAATAACACATGTATCTAATCCTTGACAGCCGTTATGTTAGACAGACAGACAGACAGACAGACAGACAGATAGATAGATAGATAGATAGATAGATAGATAGATAGATAGATAGATAGATAGATAGATAGATAGATAGATAGATAGATAGATAGATGATCGATCAGATCACAAGCTGTATGCTCTAACCACCAGGCTACCCTGCTACACTCCGCCCCCCTTCCCCTGGATGCTAGATTGATGACCTGTCTCTTGTGTGGCTTCTTCTGTCTTTCACTTTGTGGAGTTTCTTTTTTTTTTAATATTTAAAACTTTTTAAAAAATACAATACAAAAAACATAAATCGGAAAAAATACCCCCCATGCCCACAAACACACGAACTATTACAAACTACCGATTACAGCAAGGAAACTACAGAAAACATCCTAGAAAGTCATAAGAACAAAACAAGATCACTATCATTGTTAGTGTGGAGTTTCTCTTCTACCGCCCAACAAACTCTACTCCCTTACGTACTACCTACACTGCTCCTCCACCGACTGTAGTTTGCTGCAAGCACTATTTTCAGCTGTCAGAGTTCATGTCATGTCATGTTCTTTCTTATTAA
>CM060330.1:11294445-11329445 GCA_030674155.1 Stramonita haemastoma
GCTCTTACGAAAAGCGAAAGCAGAGGGTCTATGACTATGAATTTGCGCGTTGCTTTGAGAGAGAAGAGTCGAAAACTAAATCTAAATTGAACAAAGATCTAGATGAGTGCTAAGCATAGAAACAAGAAAGAAGAATATAAGTCACAGAATGATGTCATGCAAAACAACAGACCGACACAGACACTGACACAGGCGCTAGAAAAAAAATCCTATTTCCTGCGTGGCTTCGTGCCCAAGAAGCAAGTGGCAGCAGGACGGCAGTCGAAGTCTGAGGAGACTTGCGTTCAATTTAGATTGTTTTGCTGCCGAACAATCCCTCCCCCCCCACCTCCTCACCAAATAGTTTCGTTTTGTTCACAGTACATACCGGATTTTATTTTCTAGGGACCGATTTTGGGGGAGTTGGTCAAGATATCTCTGAAATGGCAACTCGCAGTACCGGTTTTAAAAAATCCTAGCGCGAACCCTGACTGATGTTAACTCCAGGAGAAAAATCCCCTTGAACGGGAATCGAACTCAGGTCATCAAATGACCACTAGGCTATCCGTCCCTCAGAGAGAGAGAGAGAGAGAGAGAGAGAGAGAAATGTAATCATCATTGGTGTTTATATTCAGAATGTTATGGCAGATGGTAAATAATTCATGTCCTTGTTGCTGTGAAATAGACAGGACTCCAGTGCCCTATCTCAGTAGCTGTGTCCTTGTTGTTACAGAGGGCCTATTTTGGAGGATCCGTCACTGGGAGCTTCGATGTCCAAGCGTCCACGCCCTGATGGAAATCCTTCCCTCCAGCGCGGAAACCTGGTCCCTCTGGCCAACAGTGAACGTCCTGCTTCTGCCCTTGGACAGAGTGGAGGGGGCATCCGACATGGTATGGACACCGTCACAACTGTGTGTCTTTGGTACTTTGCTTTAATGGTTTGTTAAGACATACTTTGTTTTAATGGTTTGTTAAGACGTAAAACATGGTTTGTTTTTCATTTGTAGTTTGTTTAGTTAGTTAAGTTAAAGTCTGTCCCGAGCCTATAGAGGCTCATCAGGCCGGTGCTTATCCCGGTTTCTGTGGCGTTAAGCGACTGAGAGTCATAGACTCCCCCCTGGATAGGACGCCAGTCTATCGCAGGGTTAACCCCCAACACAAGGTTGGTACCCCTTTTACACCTGGGTGGGGTGAGAAAATAGCCGTAAAGTGCCTTTTCCAAGGGCACAACGCCAAAGCCGAAAGCTGGGATCGAACCCACAACCTTTAGATTACGAGTCCAACGCCCTAACCACTAGACTACAGCGGCGGCTAGTTTGTTTAGTATGGCTGTGTTTTCACACTAGAGTTCTTGCAAACTTCACACACACAATTGTGTTTTATGTCGTTTACAAGAGATTACGTCATCATTATGGACCAAATAAACAATCGACTTTGACGTATGACACAAACATGTAAGAAAAATAATGCAACATATGTAACAATCATTTGCCAACGTCTTGATGCGGTCAGATGTTGGCTGTAGTAGAACTGAAGTGGTGAACTACTTGTATGTGTAGTTGCTGTTTTATATGTATATGGCTGATTTTAGTCTTAAAATTTTACAGTTGAAGATAATGTGTACGTTTTCATTTTAAAATTTTGTTACGATGACTGTCTGGATAATGGTTTTGTAGCCGGCTTACCTATGAAGAGCAGAAAGAACAACAAAATGGGTGGTGGTTTTGTGTGTCATTCAGAACCACGAGAGTTGGGCTGTGCACAGTGTGACGGCGTCTTTGACTCTGCCTGGAGTTTAATCCTTCATTTCCAGCAGCACCACAAGATTGCCATTTTCAGGGCCAAGGTCAGTGACTTTTGTATATTCATTTTATTGTATTGTGTTGCATACCACTCTGAGTCATGGCATATTTCTCTGCATGAAATTGGAGTCGCCACAAGAGGTTTGCCACATTTTTTTGTTATATTTTTGTTGTTGTCTGCAAGTGTATTTTGTGTTTGTATAAGAGTGGGGTTTTTTTCTGCAGAATTAGCCAGGGATGTTTCTTGTTGCTGTGGGTTCCTTTACATGCACTGAATGAGCCATCTTGCATGCGCTGAATGTGCCAGTTTGCCTGTATTCACTCTCATACACACACTCTTGATGAGATGTGTTTTCATGCATGTACACTGGGCTTACAACCTTTTAACAAAACAGAAAATAGCACTTGAAAGTATAGCTTTCATTGTTTCCACCTGTTCAGTGAAATTCACACCCCGAAATTATGATGAATGTTTAAAAATTAATAAATATATCAAACAATAAAGATTACCTACTAGCATGCTGAGAGTCTTTCACCTTTTTCACTGTCTCCAGGATGATTTTTTGGATTATTTGAAACCTATTCACAAATTTTTTGGGTATATAAATCAGGATTTGAACCACTGCACACTTCAACCCGGACTTTTTGCTTTCTAGACAGGCGCATTACCTGTAGACCACCGATCCACAGTTAACTTCAGAAAAATGGTTTACACCTTTGACAAGTTTTATACCTCATCACACACGCACGCACGCACGCACGCACGCACGCACGCACGCACGCACGCACGCACGCACACGCACACACACACACACACACACACACACACACACACACACACACACACACACATACATACACACACACGCACATGGTTTTGGAAAATGCAGATGTTGATGTGTTGATTCTGTTGTCTGATTTTGCAGGTGAAGGATGGACGCTAGGTGGAGACTTTTTGTTTGCAGGTAAACATGCATGCATGTGCGTGTGCGCTTGCATGCTTGCTCAAATGCATGCAAACACACACACATATGTTGAAATGCACACAAACACACACACATTTTAACACACATTTTCACACACACCTGCACACGCTCACTCACCCATTCACTAATACACTCACTCACTCCTTGTGATAGAAAGAATAATGTTAACCCTTTGCTTGATACAGCAAAATCATTTGTCACCTTCCTGCCGGGCAGAGAAAATGGAGGTGGATGGCTTGTGAGTGGGTGTATGTATTTAACATGCAATAACTCTACAATGGTCGGGTGGATTTTAATGAAATAAAAACAGCAAGATGCAGAAATGAATAAAGAAATTGCTAATACCCAATTTTTGTCATTATTTTTATTTTATTTTCGAATTATAATGCATAAACACACAGTCATTGATTGGTTTGTGTGTGTTACAGTTAGGGTTGCAATAACTTTAGAATGCGTGCATGGATTTTGATTAAATAAAAACTAAAACATTAAGAAACAATTATAGAAAAGATATTTTCAACCTACTGTTGGTTTTATAGTTTTTTTGATAAATGGTGCACGAACACATCGAACATTCCGATGATCGCCATTTTTGTTTACCGATGATCGCGATCAGCTTAACGTTTAAGTTTGAGCCGCTACCGTATCAAAATCCCGAGTAGCAACCAAATAACAAAATATATTAAGTTCTGAACCATTGCCGAACTTGAAATCCGTGATAATTTCCCCAAATCTAAGAGTAGAATTCAAAACGCGTATCGGCCGTGTTAGATTTGACGATCGATTTTCGTCTCGAACTTCGCCGTAGTCAAAGTCGTCTCTCTCACTTCAAACAACAAACTCAGAAGTGCACACACTACTAGGATCGATTACATCGATATTTGAGCCTAGATACACATCTCACAGCGTCATATTTTCGGCATGGAAGCTGTAAAAACGATCATACATGTCGGGTTCGAAGATAGCATCCATCTTGGAAAAATTTGCGATTTTTTTCCTCCAAAACTTGCAACAAACTCACTCCAATCGCCGCCATTTGTAATAAACATGCGGAAGTCTCGCGGGCAGTCTCGTGGCTTCTATATTCACGAGATTTGAAGCGAGATTGGTGGGAATTTCGAATGTATGATCGCTCTGAAGTGACGGTCATGTCGCTGGGCGCTTTGGGGTGTTGTGCCAAGGATAGGGTCGGGCGCTTTGGGGCGTTGTGCCAAGCAAAGGGTTAAACCAATAATGAGTTAGAAATGAATCAGAACTGTCTCATGAGTGCTGTTTTCAAACATGGCCTATTTTAGACATTATTGCATATATGCTATATTGGTGTCATGGTTTGTAGTGTGTCTCTTCAAAATTTTTATTATGCTAGGTCTATGGCTTTGCTTGAATGAGTTTCGAGTGTGTGGATATGTGTGTGTATGTATGTATGGGTGTGCGTGTTTGTGTGTATGTGTTTAAGCATACATATGCACCTGCACACTGACTTATTTTGATTTTGTTGTGTAGACTGCTCAAGAAATTTTCCTCAAATAGCTAATTCATGTGTGTCAGTCCCAGAAGTCGGAATGTGGCTACCTAGATAGTGGTTGGGGGGGGGGGGGGGGAACGGTTGCATACACAATAATCTCACCATTGGTTGATCTCGGAGCTCTAGCCAATGATCCCCCCCCCCCCCCCCCCCCCCAAAAAAAAAAGCCTAGTGTGTAGTAGTCTATGGTTTTTACCATAATGTGTGAGGGTCATTGTACCAGTACCCTTTCATTGCCCTTTGTGGGATGATTTAACCCTCTTGCATTCAGATTCTCTGAACACAAACTGCCCCTAGATTTCGCATTCCATCAGAAATTAGGTCAGGCATACATGCTCGCTCTCCTTTTCCTCCTTCTAAGTACATACCAGCAGCTATAATTACTTCCAGACTTTCAGCAGGGTTTCTACCTCTAGCCTGATAGAGCTTTGGCATGTGGTAGCAATTAGTGATGGTCATTGCTTGATGGAAATCTACTGTGTGTAAATCCCGGCAAATACCGGTTTGGGATTCAGGGGCGGCAGTTATTTAATCCTGGCAAATCCCGGTTCAGGACTAAGAGGGTGAAGTATGTTTGATATGGCTTGACATGACTGTGACTTTGATTTGAAGAAATTGAAAGTAGCTGATGGGCATCAAATACATTTTTTTTTTTTTTCCTTTTTACAGGAACGGCAAGGGGACAGACAACAAGGTCAACGCTCAAGACCGGATCAGCAGCAGGGGAAAATGCGTGTGAGGGTGGGATGTGATGGTTGTTTGTTCAGATATGACTGTGTGTGTGTACCATGTAAAAACTTATTTCCATCCAGAACTGTTTCGAAGGAAAGGCCTCGCAGCACAAGGCATGAAGAGGATTTCTTGGGATAAATGAGAGTACTCAAGAGTTGCAACCCAGGCTTGTTAAGTTGTCATAGAAAAATGTATGTGGTAGCTGTCAGCTGCTCTGTATTCTTAGGGTAGGAACAAAGAGTGAAAAAAAAAACCCACAAAAAACATAAAAATAAAATTAAAAACAAAACAAACACCCCCCCCAAAGAGTGGAGATGTAGAAATTAAAAACTTATGTTCCAGTCTTCCTGGCAAAATTGCAGCTTGTAGGGTTTTGGGTTTGGGTTTTTTTGGGGGGGTGGGTGGGTGGGGGGGGGTGCTGGTGTTACATTCCTTGGCTAGAACTCTTGAGGGTTGGTGAGATTTTGCATATGCAACCATTTTTATCCAACATATAGGTAGCCGCATCCCAACTTAAAGGATGGTGTCTAGACACAACACCTGTGCTCATGCATTATTATTATTATTTATTTTTTTTTTTAATTAAAAAAAAAAAGTGTTAATAAAATTTGTCCTCCCATTTTTACCAGCACGAAATAGCCTACTCTTCCAAAAGGGGGAATAGGTTTTTGATCTCTCAGGACTGCTGCTGTTTCCAGGAGGTGCAGCTAGCTAAGTTTGTTCAGTCACTACCTCTGGGGCATTTCTAGCAATAGGGAGCTATCAGTGTTCAGCTGCCGAGAGACCGCCACCCCAGGAGAGACCCTGTCCTGTGGCTGGGTCTCTCCTGGGGGGGGTGGTCTCTTCTACTTCAGATTTTAAATCTCTCTCTCATTTCAGGGGAAATTCTAATCTTTATTGTATTTCCAAAAAAATTATTCAGGATTTTTTTTCTACATTTTAATCGAAGACAAAAAGAAAACAGAAGCAGACCCCTCCGCACCCCAACCACATGCCACGCCCAAAGGAAAAACAACAACGCACAAACAAAAAACAAACCAACAAGAAACCCAAGAAGAACACAACTCTACTGATTTTACTGTTGGTCAAGTAATTTTAGCAACAACAGGCATGGGATTTGTCTACAAACCCCCCCCCAATTTCTACTGTGACCAAAACAGAAACAAAAACGCTTGGCAAGTAAGCGCTGTTTTCGTTTTACCACTCTCGGTCTAACAACCATCTTAGTCATGAATGTCCGGGAGTGTGTATACAGCACACAGCATTTTGCCTTTACCAGATTTAAAAAAAAAAAAAAAATTCCAGGAAAGCATGTCCCCCCCCCCTTCTCCCTCCCATTTCTCAGTTTTCAGAGTTTTTCTTTCAAACAATTCCCACCCCTGCAACAGTTGTAGATTTGTTTTTGTTTTTTTTAAAGTTAAAAATTTTTGTCTGTTGATTATCCCCATTGATGCTACACACATTCAGTTCTCGGCAAGATCTGTCCCTAGCAGGAAGTTAAGTTAAAGTCTGTCCCGAGCCTAAGGCTCATCAGGCCGGTGCTTATCCCGGTTTTTGTGGCGCTAAGCAACTGAGAGTCATAGACTCCCCCCTGGATAGGACGCCAGTCTATCGCAGGGTTAACCCCCCAACACAAGGTTGGTACCCCTTTTACACCTGGGTGGGGTGAGAAAATAGCCGTAAAGTGCCTTTTCCAAGGGCACAACGCCATAGCCGACAGCTGGGATCGAACCCGCAACCTTTAGATTACGAGTCCAACGCCCTAACCACTCGACTACCGCGGCGGCATCCCTAGCAGGAAAATATTCCTCAAATATTGGCATCAAATTAGGATCAAACTTAAATAGCCTAGCTTATTTATTAACTGTGAGGCGTGTCTGTGAAAGTTTAGGGGTGAGGGGCAGGTTCTAGTGATTCATAAAAGATTATTTGCAGTTCGAGTTTTCAATGATCTTTAGTGTATTTGCTCTTGGAGACTGAGTAGAATGCTGTTTGTCAGTGGTGCGTTCTTTCTGAATGAGTTAGATTCACTTTTGATGTATGGTCTAATACAGCTGACAAAAAAGCTTCCTCTAAAGAGAAAACTACGTCTGCTCTCTTCAGAATGAAAACACTCTTGGTTGCTCTAAAGATGCCATGTATTTATTTGTTGCATATATTTGAATTGTGAACAGCTCTGACGACATCACCTTTCTTTTTTTTTTTTCCTTACGGAATTAAGAGTGGCTTACAGGAGATCATATAATATTTGTTATGTAATGGTGTGTCTGAAATATCAATGGCTTGGAAGATACCTGGTATTTTTTTACATGATGGTATGTCTTGTCTTTAAAATGGTTCATGGACCAGATTTTATTCATAACTTTTTTTTTTTTTTTTTTTTTTTTTTTTTTTTTTTTTTTTTTTTTGCTGCCTCGTCTTCTGTGACGTTCCCGTACTGCTGTTCCCACGCCGCTCATTTCAATCTCCCCGCCACAGCCATACCCAGATTCGTTGTGTCTCACCCCCAGGGTCGGGAGTCCACAGGGAGCTCATCAATATTAGGCCGCCGCGGGGCCACCAGCCAGAGGGGCCCTGCACTTCTGCTGGGTCACTTTGGTGGTGTTCAGTGGTGCCTGTTCTGAGCTAACATACGCAGGACACCACCTACTAAGCCCCCTACTAACGACAGTATTAGCTCAGTCGCGGAGCCAGACTGAGTGAGTCACCCACCCAAGGTGGCGACCACCACAACGTCCCTCCAACGAACTCCTCCCCACGAACCCCCAACCCCAAAGGCTTTGACACAAATTCACCACAGGCACAGAAGCGTATGGGGAAACCGAATCTGAGGTCACCATGAGACCAGAGCAACGGAGGCCACCGAATCAGAGGCAATTTTTATTATTGCATGATGATCAATGATGATGAGGATGATGTAATGATACTGCTGTGGAGGTGCATCCGCTTTGAGACTACTTGACAGGGTTGTTCTCTACGCTTACTGTCATAATATATCCCGGCGTCAACCAGGCCCGAGAGATACAGACACCTGCAGTGTTGGTCAGGTAATTTGAGCAACACTCTCAAATTCGCATCCGTAAAGTGGATGAAGCTCGACTGTGTGGTCCCAGTCTCCCCACTGAGCCCACAGCACACTCACTCTGGGTAGGAGCCGGCCGGAGCCCGAAAAAATCCCTATGACTTATGGGATTCGAACCCGCGACCTTCCAGTCCGGAATCCACGGCGCTAACCACTGCAACATGGCGGCTGGTTCATAACTTTTTTTGTGTTTGTTTAACAGATAATAGCTGCTTTCAGTACACCTAGACAAGAAGGTTACAATCACCAGCTGTTGTACTAAACAACAATTTCCTTTTTCAGTCGTGAAAAAAGATAGTTTCCTTACACTGCCAATTGAATGAAAATGCAAAACTTTCACCTTCGAGTTTTGTTGTTGTTAGGTATTTTTTGTTGTTGTTTTTTAGGTTGGGTATTTGCTTTATTATTTTTGGGCTTATTATAAATCTTAGATCAAGTAGTCAGGAGGAAATGTTTAATGTTTTGTGATTTTATCATAACTGCCCACAATGATATGGAACTTTTACTTGTCCTAGAAAAAAAACTAATGGACTCTGAGTAACGACCTGTTTTGATTTATTCATGAGAAAAGAAAAAAAGAACTTGTGTAGAAGATCACCGATTGTCAATTCATAGAGGTGACTGACTTGGTCACAGACTATTAAGACAGTTAGGGTCTTAAGATAGTTAGCTTTCTGTATTGACAAAAAATTCTGTACAGACAGAAAGTCAATTTATTTTTCCCCTCCTTTAATCTATAGGTGCAGAACATCTTGCACACACGTTAAAACCCAATCCGCTTTTCGGAAGAGTAGGCCATTGTGTGCTGGTGAGAATGCATACACACAGAAACTGGATGTAAAAAAGCACTTGAGTGCTTGTTCCATCATCCTCAAAATAAAAGAATAAAAAGAAAGAGAGAATGCTGTAGTGATGGGGAAGAAAGATATCAGAGAGTCAAAAAGTACATTATGTAGTGTGAGACAGAAAATATTGTTTTTGGGGGTGGGGGGTGATTTACTGATATGTCTAAATATTTTATCATGCTCAAGAATCACTGTGTTGCAAAACTGGCTCAATTTTAAGAATGAAAATTCCGCTAACAGTATGAATATGTAATATATATACATGATTATCACTCTGTTTTATGATGATTACAAGTATATTTTGATCTGAACGCTTTTTATTTATGTTGTTTTGTTCAATAGTTTTTACACCCAACCTACTACAAGGGCCATATCAAGGCTGATCTTTTTTGTAAAGCCTGAAACAAAGCAAAATTGTACATCTTGTTGGGAGTTGTGTATCTATCTCTTTATTGTCTTGTGGGGATTTACATGGTTGGCAGTGTTGCGTTGTCTGTTATAGAGTGTAGGATGAAGTTATTATGGTTACATTGTAAAATGAAGTTGTTATGGTTACTTCATTTGTAGCCAATATTGATGTCATCAATCATCTTGATGCTATGATGTCGTTAGTGATGTCACTATGTCACAGTTTGCTGTGTCAGGTTCTGATAGGATTTCCGTCATATTTAAGCATTGTTGTTTTGTTTTATTTTAAATTTTGAAATGTTTGTTGGAGATGTGTTTCTCCGTTTTTAATGTGTCTTTTAATGTGTGTTGTGTGTTGTGTGTGTGTGTGTGTGTGTGTGTGTGTGTTGTGCGCGCGCGTGCGCGTGCGGCGTGCGTGCATGCATGCATTGACAGTTTTGCTCATAAAGGAACTGAAATGACCAGTATTTTTGTAATGATGTTAAAGGCATGTACAGTTCGTCATTTTTACCTGTGTATGTCAATCTTGTAGTGCATAGGAACAATGCATTAGAAAACTACTACCGGAAAATGTATGCTGATTTTACTGCCATAATAGTGAGGCAAAAAAAAGGATCATGACAATTTCTGTCACTGTCTGCTAACTCCTCCTACTCTTAGAACTCCCATTGTCCATTTATGTTTAAAAAGAAAAAAAAAAAGTCTCTTCAGGAGAGAAAAAATGTTGAAAACCTCATAATGAAATGCCAAAGAAACTACAATGAAAATCATTTTTGTTTTGTTGCTGGGTTTGGAACTGTTGTTGTTTGTTTGGGTTTGGGTTAATTTGATTTGGTTTTTTGTTGTTGTTGTTGTTGTTTTTTTTAATGTGTACCATGTTGAAATGTGCCAAGTGCTTGTGGGATTGACTGTTATATAAACGTGGGGATTGTATTGGCTGCACTCCCTGGCTAGCATGCTGAGGTCACTAGCGGGTAGAATTGGTGATGGTAGTAGTGGAAGAGAACTGGAAGGGATTTTGTCATGATTGTCGTTAACGTCTGGGACATTGTCATCTCTCAGTGGGTTAAGGCCATTTATTTTATATTGATATTTTGGATTTTTAACATTTTTGTCTCTTGGTGATTTAAAAAAAAAGTTATCATTCATATGTTGGAATTCTGACATTTTCAACTTCCTTCTGCATACATTCCCCCTTCTTAGTGCTAGGTTGGGCTTATCTACCACGATAGTCGATCATATCAACATTTTCAATAATATTTTTCATAGTTTTCATAATTTCATAATTATCATTCATATTTTGGAATGCTGAAAACATTGTCGTCACTCATAGAGTTACTGTCATTTTTATGATGATCATTCATGTTTCGGAAGTTTGACATTGTCTAACTCATTCATAGGATTAATGTCATTTTTATTTTATCATTCACAGTTAAGAATGCTTACATTGTCATCACTCAGTCATAGAATTAATGTTATTTTTATGATAATCATTCATGTTTTGGAAGTTTGACATTATTGTCACTCATTCATAGGATTAATGTCATTGTTATGATGATCATTCATGTTTTGGAAGTTTGACATTGTCATCTTTCATCGGATTGAATTGACTTATTCCTGGCAGTTTTGTGTTCATAACATCATCAGGTATGGATTTTCACAATGAATGGGGACTAGCACGTGGAAAATCCCTGTGTGTAGATGTTGTCCGTCACATGAAGAAAAAGGCAGCATCCTATTTGTCCTGGCTTGCATTCAGCTTGAGGTCATGGCTATACTTACTGTTACCAAGCACTGGAAGTATTGTAGTAAGTTGAGAATGCCAATATCACAGAGGTAATCGTACCACAGAGCGACAGAATTTATGTTATTTTATTTTATTTTATTTTATACCACTCTATGTTGTCACAGTAGATTTCTCTGTGTGAAATTCGGGCTGCTATCCCCGGGGAGATGCGTCGCCACAAGTGCAGGCCTACCCGTTTTTTTTTTTTTCCCTGTCTGTAACTGTATTTGTTTCCCTATCAGAGTGGCTTTTTTTCTACAGAATTACCATGTTATTGTAAGGTGCATGGCTGTATGAATTGCACCACCTAAATTGTAAAAAAGATGTGTTCATTTAAAAGCAAATGGGGACTCAAAGTAGTGCAATGACAAAGCTGACAGGAGTGGGCCATTGATCGTATTGCAATCATGGTTGTGCCACACACCCCGGTGGTCGTTTTAGTCAAGTGTTTTCAGGAGGACAATGTTTCATATAGAATCAGAAAACCAGTCTTCCTTGGTAAGGTCTGATAGCAAATGGTTTTACTGCCTTTTTTGTGCCAAAACATGACTTTTGGTGAGAGACTGAACTTGTTTGCCTTTTGATCCCAGATGTCTTTTGTCTTGCTTCGTGCAGTTAGGTTTGTCTTGTTGTGAAATACAAGGATTGGGTTACCGACTGTCTTCGTTCCTCGATGAATTTTGGAAACAGTTGTATGTATCCTAAATAAAACTTGTGGTTATGCCCTCAAGCAGAATGCAAATCTGGATCAAGCGTTTTAGCCATGGTTTAGCGAATTATAATGCATATTCTTTTTATGGAATAAAAGGCTTGTGGTTTTTGTTTTTTGTTTTATTGACTTACGCGGTTATGTGTGTTTTATACTTGATGTTCACATGGTGCAGGCTTTTTCTTATCTCAATTGTGTGTGACTTTAAAATGACCATGGCATGCCTTATAAAATGTGTTGGTGATTGAAGATTTATCGACGTTATGCTTTTGTTCTGTGTGGCATTACTGTAGAGGTGTGTCTGTCACAGCATATCAGCAAAGTGGCATAGACGTCATTCATGAAGGAGATATTTTTATCATTACAATACAGTATACTTTTTGGTTGCAGTTTTGTTTGATGAACCTGTTTGAAGTATTGCCTTAAAATGTTATTTCTTTTTGTTGTTGTTGTTGTTGATTTTCACGCATTATTATTGCTTCTGTCAAAATTTGGATCAGTTATTGGATTCATAAAATTATTTTGATATCGAGTTTTATCTTCCTGTTGACTTAGTTGTATCTTCTGTCCTGTTGATGTTGACATTTTTATCTTCCTGTCCTGTTGATGTTGACATTGTTATCTTCCTGTCCTGTTGATGTTGACATTGTTATCTTCCTGTCCTTTGATGTTGACATTATCTTCCTGTCTGTGATGTTGACATTGTTACTTCCTGTCCTGTTGATGTTGACATTTTTTATCTTCCTGTCCTGTTGACGTTGAGTTGTATCTTCTTTGACGTTGAGTCTATCTTCCTGTCCTGTTGACGTTGAGTTTTATCTTCCTGTCCTGTTGACATTGAGTTCTTATCTTCTGTCTGTCGATCTCAGTGCCTGTCTCTATCATACATAAATTCCTGTTATACAGGTGCATATCATAACCATGTGAATGAAAAGGTTTTCTACCCGAGACACTAATATCCTGCCCACATTCACAATCACACATCCATACATCAGCCAACTGGACTAGGCCAAACAGTAAAAGGGATGTGTTAATGTATTTTAACGAGTCGTATTATAATGTTCGTTTCTTTGTTTTGAATAGGTAAATTATTTAGCTACTTTGCACTGGCAGCTTACCTACCAGCAACATTATGACGACGTCAAAGATGAAAAGAAAATGGATGTGACACTACATGTAGGCTACAGCGGTCATGTCATTTACAGAGCTAACCTATCCTGAGCTGATCAAGTGAAAAACATGACTGAGCTTTCCACCATGCATTTCGCACACTCACTGGATGTGAATGAATACACATATTTAAAATTCATATTTAGGTCTTAGGGATATTACCTAATGGGGCAGAACATTTGCATTGACGGGGGGGGGGGGGGGTTGAAAAAAAAACTACATAAAAGGTATAAAAAGACTGTTGCTTATGCACCCATTATTGGATGAATATCAACAAAAAGGTAGAAAAAAACTGTGCAAACACTTAAAAAAATATTATCAATGACTGAACAATTCTTTTGATCATGAATTTGATACAGTACACTGAATGACCAAGCCTGTTTGGCATGGCATGGTTTGAGTAGAAGAATACGTCAGCTTATGGCCAGCATGCATCCTGCTGAAAATGATGATAAACTCATGCAGGCTTGATTTCCTAAACCTTACCCAATTCTCTTTTATTACAGTGCCTTCCACACCTTGTGCCCATGATTGCCTGATGAGTAATTCATCTCTCCTATCAGGAAATTTCTCATCTACTCTCATAACTGCAGTAGTGAGACCCATTCTAAACCCTGACCTTGATCCCAACATTCTAGAGAGTTATAGACCAGTTTCTGGCCTTCCTTTCATCTCTTGAAAAAGTAGACCTGAAATGGCTCAACAACCATCTTCATTCCAAAAGTATTCTTCCCCTCATTTCAGTCTATCATGCCAACTACAGCACTAAAACCATGCTAGTCTACACATTAAACTCTCTTCTACTTCATTCTGATTTAAGAAAATCTCCCTTCTCACTGCCTTGACTTGTCAGCAGCCTTTGACACTATAGACCACTCAATTCTTCTCTCCCGCCTTCAAATACGTTTGGTAATAAAGGCACAGCCCTCAGTTGGTTTAGTTCATATCATACAGACAGATTCAGATAGTTGTTGCTAACAACATTCAATCCAATCCAAACACATCACGCGAAAATGTCCCACATGGATCAGTTCTGAGCCCTGCTCTTTTCACTCTTTACACTGCTCTACTTTCATTACAATAAACCGCCATTTTATCATAATCATTTGTGTGCTGCTGATATTCAGCTTCAAAGCAGCAACATTCCTGAAAATTTGCTCCCATTTGACAAATACATCCTTTTTATCTTCAAGATATAAAAACGGATGATTCAGAAGTTAACAAAACATTGATAAAACTAAAGCCAAGCTTGTAGGGATCGAACACAAATCTTCCTCAATATCAAAACTCAACAGAATCTGGCAGTACATCAGTTAGAGGTCCAACTCTGTAAAGTATCTAGGTGTTGTTGACAACACACTATGCAAACGTATCACCCAGACCTGCCAGTCTTGATAATAAATACTGCACATTAGTGTAATTTGCAAGTATCTGTCTACTGATGGAGCATCCAAGCTTGTCTCATCTCTCATTCTTTCACATTTGTACTACTGTAACTCTTTAGGCTGGCCTGCCAGTATCATCTATCCACTCTCTTCAACAAATACTATTAAACCGCAGCTTGATTTATTCCCAGAAAGAAAAACATCTGCAATGCTACTCTTTTCTTGCAATTTCTTCACTGGTTGCTATAAAACAAAGAGTAGAGCACAAAATTAGTGCTCTCTGTTATGAATGTTTCCACAGAGCTGCACCCTCCTGCCTCTGTGACTGTCTACACCTGTACACTCACATCTCGCTCCCTTAGTTCTGCTGCCGATGCTTTGAGCTTACCAACACTCACACACAAACAATCCACTGTTGGCTGTAGCTCTGTTTAAACATATGTATTTCTAACATAAGATGTCCCCATTGTCACACCTAAGATTGCTCAGTATTTTCTATAGCCACCCCATCCCCATCACCTGCTAAACTGTTACATATGTGTGTGTGTGTGTGTGTGTGTGTGTGTGTAAAACTAAATCATATTGATACCCATTGTAAATGGTTGCATGTACATGAAATGAATGATTTGAATGCAGGTGCTTTGATTCTTTTTTTCACAAGAGATAGAATAATGCTATTTAAATTCCATATAAGATCATTATTGCTGTTGTAGTTAATTGGAGCGGGAAGGGCCCAGGTTCGATTAAATTTTGTCTATGACATAGTGTGTGAAAAATTCAGTGCTGTGCCTAAAAGATCAAGGGAAAGATTGAGTCATTCAGCCATACATTCTGAGCAACTTTGGGATTAACCCCCCCCCCTTTATCTTTTTGAGGAAGTGGTTCTTTCCTTTTGCCTTATTTTTCTGTATGTTAACAGGTGTAGCATACAGACAGTGTGATAATGGTGTGGGATTTTTTTTTTTTAAGAATGCAAGTCACCTTTTTTTTTTTTTTTTTTTTTTAAATTTATCACTTCCAAAGAAATCAGCAACAGCAGCTGAAAAATTCCAACCATGTACTAGAGTCTAGTCTGCTAAAAATGGGAGTGAAGCACGACCAGTCTGTCTGGAGATTCCACCATCAAATTATCTAATGTAATAGGTACTCTTTCTAGGACCCACTTACTACTCTTAAATGGATATATTTTTTTTCATAAATATGCACTATTTATCAATGTCCTATGGAATATATGACAGAGACGTAAGAAAAAGTTTGGTCTTATTTATTAACTGTTCTTTGAAGAAAGTGTTACCTTGTTACAACCAGTTGTGGGCAAAAGTGAACATGAATGAGTTAGTGTGCACAGAGAGCAATGTCTTGAGCACAGAAAGCAATGTCTTGAGCACTGTCTTTCATCAATCCGCTTTTATCTCTTGCTGCTGATTATCTTCATTATTCTCGTGTTCTTTCATATTTCATCTCTCTCTCTCTCTTGGTGCTGAATACTTACTTACCTCTGCCAAATTTCTGCAAGGAAAAGATATGAACTTTTCTGGATGTTCAGTCTTATGATTTCTGTATCAAGTATGTGCGTAAATGCTTTTTCTATCTGATTGATATTTGTGATATTATTTTGTTTACAGTATAGCAAGATAAAATGTGTATGTTTTTATGTAATTTTGAATGAAAAATCTTGAAGCTAAAATACCAAAACTTGATTTGTATTCTATGTCTATGGCATTCATGAATTTGAAGGACAGCTTCACAGAAGTAATGTTTTTGTGACAGTTTTGGTGCGGGGATGGGATAGTTCAGTGGTCAGAGCGCTTGCTTTCCCCCAGCCAAGGTTAAGCGACATCGAGCGTGGTTACCAGTTGGATGGGTGACCGGTTGCACGCCTTGGCTTCAGTACAGTCCCCCAGTTCACCCAGCTGTAAATGGGTACCTGCCCTCTTTAGGGTCAGGAAAGGTAAAGCAGCAAGGGAGAGGAGATGGGCGCCGTCCTTAACATGCTGGCCTCTAGAGAAGCTGAGGTCTCTGATGCCTCGCTCCCCTATGACCTCACAGGTTATGGGACACCTTTACCTTTTTTTTTTTTTACCTTGGGAAACTACTGGCATCATACAGTTAAAAACCATGATTTTTGTCAGAGCAGCAGCTTTGCTGTTGGAAAGGGGCTTGGTGCCTTTATACCTGATAAAAAGATACCAGAGTGGAGAATTTATTTTGTTGGTGTTTGTTGTTATAAATCTGTATTTAAAAAGTAGGTCTAACAGTAATCATGTTGGCATGTCACAAAGGACTAGGCAGCAAATGACTAACATTCCACCACCCTCCCCTCCCCAACAAAAAATATAAACAAAAACAAACCAAACAACAACAAATGAAAAAGCCACTTGGGAGAACTTGCAGTGTACTGCTGCCTTCATTGCAAAGAGTCCCATCCATCCAAAACAAATACAAACAAAACACAAAACCCCGCTCACAAACAAACTAAAAACAGTTTGAAGGAGACAAAAAACAACAGCACAGAAACAGTATTGTGGGTTGAAAAACAAAACAAAACATTATTGTGGGTTGACCTATATCATTACTTGCTCAAGATGAAGTATGTGTGTGTGTTAGTGGGGTTCTTTTTTTGGTTTGTGTGTGTGTCTGTGCGCGCGCGCATGCGTGCCAGTTTAGCTACTATCTCTACTGAAGTCATTACAGTGGAAACATATTTTTTGTATGTTGGTCAGTAATCTTGCTCATTCACATATTAGTTGGGAAGTTGTGTCAACACTTAAAGCGTACATATGGTTATTTATTGATCATTATGATCATAATCATTATTGTTTTTATTACCACATAAAGCTCAAAATTAGTGAGTTCCATGCAATGTCTCAGCAAGTACCCCCTCCCGCCTCTTCCATTATGGGAATGTGAGGATAGTGTGAAAAAATTTGAAATATGCAGTACTGATATTTGGCAGAATATTTTCAGATTGTTTGACTCGACTGAAGATATCTCTTAGTGTTCTATTGGTTTGTGGATATGTCGGTTTATAATTGTCATGTACATGATTGAAAATGAATATTTTTGTTAAGTTTGTTGTCCTTTGGAAAAAAAGAATTTTTAATTTCAATTTGCATTGGTCTGATTTTTTTTTTTTGGGGGGGGGGAGAGAGAGATTATATATAACATGTACTTGTGAAGTACAAAACTAGAGTTTAATTTGTGTGTTAAAACAGTGTTTGATTTTTTTAAAGCTTAAATTACTTGTTGGAAAAAGTGATCCTGTGTGGAATTTATTCACTGGAGTTCAAATGAATTCTTGTGAAATTGTTCATGTTTGGTTGGTGTTTTATGTATACAAGTTAAAAATAAACTCAATTCATGATTTATGTGTGGGTGTTTGTGTGTGTTTTTATTTATTTGTCTATTGTATTTATTTATTCTTTTGTTTAGAGGATAATCTAATAAGCACTCACATGCTTTTTAACATCTTCAGGCTCCTGCCCAGAGTGAGTGTGCTGTGGGCTCAGTGGGGAGACTGGAACCACACAGTCGAGCTTCATCAACTTTACATAAGTGAATTTGAGAGTGTTGCTCAAATTACCTGACCAACACTGCAGGTGTCTGTAGTGTATCTCTCGCACCTGGTTGATACTGGGATATATTATGATAGTAAGCCTAAGTACAGCCCTGTCACGTAGTCTCAAAGCACATGCACTTCCATTGCAGCATCAGAACATTCTCCTCATCATCATTGATCATTATGCAATCGCTGGGGATACATGTTTTTAAAAATCATACATGTTCTGAAGAACTTCATTTCTGCCCGAGCAAGGACTTGAAGAGACTCTATCACTACTCCGCCCCCCCCCCCCCCCTCACCAAGCATCACACACACACCTTCCCTATCCCATCCCTTCCCCTTATCTATCTCCTTTCCTACCTCCTCTCTTCCTAACCAGAAAAAGATAAAACCGGTTCCACCTTTCTGAAGAGTGGGGCGTTGCATGCTGGTAGGAACACATGATAAAACACTTGCATACAGATGCTGTGTTAAGCAATATCCACAAAGTCAGAATGTAGCTCCCTTAATGGTGGGAAATGGTCTCATATGGAAAATCACACCGCTTGTAAACCTCACAGCTTTTAGCTGAGGAACAAATAAACAAAAATCCTAAATCCCGAATATATTTGATGAAGGAAATCAACGTTTGTTGTTAAGTTGGAAGTATGCGTGAATTCATCAGTGTTTCTGACATTCATGTTCATGTTTTGGGAAAGCACAAAAAATTGTAATGTTCTGTTGTAGTTAAGATAAGTTGGTATTGGTTAAAATTTTGAGAGAAACCTAAAGAAACAAAGTTGTTTTTGTGTTTAATTTTTCTCTCTCTCTCTCTCTCTCTCTCTCTCTCTCTCTCTTGTGTAATTACAAAGTGCTTCAATGAACACAAAGGACACTCATATGCAGTATTCATTACACTGTTATATTTGTGCAAAATCATACTCGCTGAAAGATGAAATCATCACAGCTGGTCATTTTTCACCTTCATTACATGCAGTATGCAAAAATGTTCCACCATATAATCTGCACACTTTGTTCTTATAGCTGTTCATTTATTCACATGTGCATACACATATTCTCTCTCTCTCTCTCTCTCTCTCTCTCTCTCTCTCTCTCTCTCTCTCTCTCTCTCTCTCTGTGACAGGGCAGCATACATGTATATATATATATATCCCCCACAAAACACAGGCCAAAAAAAAAAAAAACCATGAAAAGAAATGCTTACTCTTATTTGAGTAACAAAGTCAAACAAATTCTGATTTGAACAATATTTCAGAAGGAAAAAACCCAGGGTTTTGTTTACTCACACTGCTTGTGAATATCATCATCTTTAAAAACAATGCCAATGATACCGTGGACACAATTGTGGTTTCTGACTTTCATGTTACATATTTCACTCACACCTCCCGCTCCTCTCTAACAAAGCCTTTGAGGTTGCCTCAGATTGTCACAACTGCCCTTTGCTCCCCCCCCCCCACCCCTCCCTTTTTTTTTGTCTGTCAAAATAAGCAGGGCTGGGAAATGTAGGCACATGCAGAGTTGTTTGATTTTTAAAATGAAAAAAAAACAACGCAAAAACACCAACAAAAGTTCATTTTCAAATCTTTCCTGCATTCTCCAATGACATGTGGTAACTGTGACAGTTACCTGGTATTCATAAGAAGAGGCTTCAAATCAAGTCTGCATGTTTTGAAAAACAACAACAACAAAATCCACCAACTGTTTTCATAAAAAAACAAGCTACTACAGATTGTTTTTAAATTCTAAAAAAAAATAATTACAAATAATCAAGTCAATAAAATTCTCTCTCTCTCTCTCTCCCTCTCTCTCTCTTTCTCTCACACACTCACTCACACACACACACACACACACACACACACACGCGCTCTCTCTCGCTCTCTCTCTCTCTCCTTGCTCTCTCACTCTCTCTCATTGAAATATAATGTTGGAATTAATGAGTAAATATGAAGAGTATTTAAATCCACAATTTCGGAAGGTCATCACAGCAAAGTGATCACACACTCATGACTACCCACAGCTACCCCAGATACATTTTGTACTTCTTTATCACATCTTTGATTATGCAATGTGTACTGCAATCACTCATGATGCATCCCACAGTGGAATGTCTCCAAGAACACTTGGCGGAACAAGTCAACAATGAAGAAAATGGTCATTCCTTCCTTTCAAGTGGCAAGGTTAGCATTGATCTACAGACCCACCTCTCTCTTGTCCCAGGACTCACTGAGCAGTCAGCGGGTTACAGCACTGACCGCAGCAAATGGCGCAGTGTTCTCCACAAACAGCTGAAGTGGGGTGAAGAAAAGATCCACACCACAGCAAACGAAAAGAGAGCCAAGTGGAAGGTATGTATTCCAGCCACCTCAACAAGCCACATCTGCATAAGATGCGACAGAGACTGCCACTTCCCGCATTGGACTGACCAGCCACAAACGGCGCTGTCGCTGAACAAATGACCTTTCTTCTGGCGCGAATTTCATAGTCGACACCGACTGACGGAGGCCCACCATGTAGTATTTTAAGTGCAAATCGGTTCTGGTGGAGCTTATCCCACCCGTCTACAGACTGCATGCTGGGCGTGTTCCAGTCATCCATAGCACCAACCATAGCTGGTCTACCATTCTACAAAAGCTGGATAGGTGGGATTTTTTTTTTCCATGCTTGCGAAATATGCCATATGTGCATTCACCCCCCCCCCCCCCCAAACTTTTCAAATACATTGTTACAAAAGAACTTTGCAAGAGAATGGATGTAGACAGAACTGATTTTAAATCACAGATTATTTCAGAAGATCTAACCACTGCACCATACTCGTACCTCTCAATAATCCAAAGGCAGAAAGAAAGACAATGGAATAAAAAGTTACCATGAGTGGAGGAGAGCATATGAGATTACAGTTTATACAGTATCATTATTCAATACCACCACCACCAACAACAACAGCAACAACAGGGGTACTGGAGCAAAGGTGCAACATAGCATCTATGATGAACGGTTAAAACAAAAAATCCAAACAATACCAAAAGAATATTTGACATTTCATTGAATGTACAAATGTAAAGCATTGGACAAAGAAATATTTTGGAAAAAAAAAATCAAAAGTGCAGGCTTTTGTATGGGCAGCAATTAAAAAGTTACCCCCTGAAATGAAAAAAGAACCCAAATGCTCATTATAAACAAATATAGCTTTGACATTAAATTTTTTTTTTTTATAATTCTATTGCAATTATCATGGAATTTCAGGGGATACATGATCCTTCTGCTGGAAATAAACTTTCGTGACATGAAATATGCTATTCATTCATTTATTTTGTGTTCTAAAGAGAAACCTTAGAGTCAGGCAATCCTGACACCCCATTTTAGCTGAAATCAGTTTGCTAACCTGACAGTACAAAATGTGCTGGACCCTGACACAGTTGCATCCTGACAGTGGCTCCTTCCCTCGTCCCCAGATCAGAAGACACACAGTTTGGGGCAATAAGCCCTCTGGGGGCTGTGAAGCCCAAAGCCCTTTCAGAATTTAAAGAGAGAGAGAGAGAGAGAGAGAGAGAGAGAGAGAGAGAGAGAGAGAGAGAGGAGAGAGAGAGAGAGAGAGGAGAGAGAGAGAGAGAGAGAAAGAATAAAGTTTTAGCACAGCTCTTACTGTATAGTTTTGCTTGGGTTTGGGTTTTTTTTTTTTTTAATAATGTTTTTTTTTTTTTTTTTTTTGTAGTAGACAAAGATCACCATTTCAATTTTTCAATCATGATATATGCCTGTACAAGCACTTATACAGAATGTTATATATTTCTGCAAATGCTGTTTCATATATATTCTGCATAGAAAGGGTATACTGTTTCTATGCAAGCACCCCAAAGGTTCACAACAGCAACAACAACAATTTTCAGAGTATACAAACCACATGAATTAGCCCTTGGTTGTAAAAATCAAAGATTATGTATAAACAGTACAAGACATGACTTAATACCAAATTTGCCATTTTGTTCATCCGTTTTGGCAATGTTGGTGATATTGTGATTACTCCAATCAGCAGGTGAAAAAAATCACAAGATACAATTTTTAAGAACAATTTTATCTTCCTGTACTTGTAAACAAAAAACAAACACCCCCCTGAACTTGTACATAAGCAATAACTAGAAAAGATACGGTAAGAAAATCTGTTGCTTTCCAAATCTGATGACCATATCTAGTACACACTTTATAACAATAGATCTGTTATCATATTGAGGGCGGCACGGCCATCAATATGCTGGCCCCTAGAGAAGCCGAGGTCTCTGATGCCTAGATGAGATCTAGCTGAAGAATAGAAAAAAAGAAGAAGAAAAAAACGCCCCAAAACATCCTAAGTCAAGGCACTTGTGATAAATTGTAATCATGGTCAGTAGCCCCAAAGTCATTTTATTACAAGCTGTAGGGATCATTATCAATTCATAAACCCTGTAAATCCTTATCAAATAAATAACCCAAAATACACCTTATCTGAGCAATGTGTTTTTAGATCTATCAATAAGCAAGGAAGAGGACTAAACTAAACTAATCAAAAAAATTAATAAATCAATAAATAAAATAAAATAAAATAAAAAATAAATAAAATTTTCAAAAACCTAAACTAATCAGCCTGTAATGCTCATGAGGTCAACAACTTTAGCAGGATTAACACTTCAAGGCACTTTTTGTCATTGGCATTACTCTACCTCTTTTATCACACAAAAGAAAGAGACAAACTGATCCATAAGCACACGTCATGTACGATAAACTGTAACACTAACAGGCTTGTGCTGACAGGCTTGTGCTGCTCACAGCAGATAACTGACAAAGAACACTTGAGTCTGTTTAAAAAGAAAAAGCACCGGAGTTCATTTCCTGATGTTGCAAAGGTCTAAATTTCTTAATCAAGTAAAAACATTTCTAATCAGTACTCTTTAAAAAGAAAAAAAGAAAATAAAGAAAATGATGATGCTCTGCTGCTGATTGACAAAGTTATAAAAAAAAAAGTCCCCACCCCCCAACCCCAAAACAACAACAAAACAACTGCCACAATCTGATTTTATTTTGTTTAGAATGCTTAACGATACAGAAGTGCTTCAGATGAAGTCAAAACAATTCACTCAGCCTGTAAAAGTTTGTAATTCTGTGCGTGCTGGGGGCAGAATCAACGTCAAAAGGCACACACAAAACCATGCACACAAAGTTAAGGGTTTTGAAATGTCCTCCACTCTTTCTTTCCCTTAACCCTCCTAGTCCCGAACTGGGATTTGCCGGGATTGAATAATTGTCCCCCTTGAATCCCAAAATGGGATTTGCCGGGATTTGCACACAGTAGATTTCCATCACGTTGTGACCATCACTAATTGCTACCATATGTCAAAGCTCTATCATGCTACATGTACAAATCCTGCTGAGAGTCTGCAAGTAATTATAGCTGCTGGTATGTACTTAGAAGGAGGAAAAGGCCATTGAGCATGTGTGCCTGACCTGATTTTGTGATGGAATGCGTAATCTAGGGGCAGTTTATGTTCAGAGAATCCAAATGCGAGAGGGTTAGCCTCTCCAGGATTCACTGAAGTGCGGCACAGAATGTTTCTGGTTGTGTCTTTAGGGGAAAGCTGAACATGGCAGAGCCCATCCCTTCCCAAATACACAGTGCATGCTGGGTATGTTTCTGGTTCCATAACCCACTAAGCACTAATATGTATTACGGAAACTTAAACATGCACATGCATATATATCTGATCTTCTACATTAATTCATACATGAAGGAAAGGCACTGGCAGGTCTAAACTTAAAAGTTGACCTAGAAGATTGCAAAAATCCCCTCCCTATACAAATCCCCAGGCACCACTGTAGAGATTCGAACCCCTGACTTCATAGAGTCACAGGGATGGGAAGTCAAACGCTCTATCCACTCAGCTAAACCATCCATCTTTTCAAATTTACCTAACAATAAATCAGTTATAAACAGTCCGTATTTTCAAATTTACATAACACCAAATCAGTTATAAACAGTCTTATCTACAACAATCACACAACAAACTGCACTTTATTCGCAATACATAAAACCTAACTTCAAACAAAACCTACCTCAACAAAACTTCCATGCTGCGTTAGCAGCCAACAACAATATTCTACTGCAAGTGCAACAACAGTGTAGAACTTTCTGAATAAGACTTTTTTTGATTCTCTCTTCTTTTTTTTAAAAGAATGCTGCAAAAAATTTCAACAACAAATTCAATCTATGAAGTGATAGCTTTTCAAAAGATAAGTTGTCACAAGCCTGTTTAAAAATTTTCAACAACAAATTCAATCTTTGAAGTAATAGCTTTTCAAAAGATAAGTTGTCACAAGCCTGTTTAAAAATTTTCAACAACAAATTCAATCTATGAAGTGATAGCTTTTCAAAGATAAGTCGCCACAAGCCTGTTTTAAGTTTCCTTCGAGTAAAATAAAAGTGAGGGAAATTTTAAGCCCTTTATATTTTTTCCCCAGCTGCCCAGCTAACCACTCCAGTAATTTACATTACAACTGATGAGAGCAAACAAAAAAATCAATGAGTGGAGAAGGCAGCTGACATTCTGATAAACTGCCTCTATAAATGTCATACCTAGCTGTCATGACGTCACACTGTAACAGGACACTGTATGCTGTGCCACTTCCTTAATGAAAAATGACACATACTGTCAGTATCGTACATCATTTGTTTTCTTTACCGTTCTAAAAAAAACAAAAAAAACACAAAAAAATCCCAACCAAACCCTTAAAAAACCCAAACCACTAAGGCCTCTCACTATCACTTTTTATACATGTGTGTATACTTGTTGAAGAATTCTGAGTGGCTGAGAATTGCATTTATTCATTTCTCCTTGTGATTTTTTTTTTTTTTAAGCAGAAAGAGGTAAAAACGAATCACTTAACTTTGTTGTGCTTGAACAGAAGAAGTCTATCTTCTCAACTTTTTTTTGTCTAATGTACACTCCTGCACTCATGTTGATCAATATAAGTCTGATTTTCTTCTACTACATGCATACTAAACAACCACATATTTCTATTTCTTCCTTCTCTACCATACCAATTCTGAAAACAACAAATGTTTAGAAATCAGCACAGGAAAATGTTTGCATTCAGACATTATCATAATATTTTTGATTGATACTTTAGTACATACCCCTTTGCTCCTTCCCCATCTCTGTCTGTCTGTCTGTCTGTCTGTCTGTCTGTCTGTCTGTCTGTCTGTCTGTCTGTCTGTCTGTCTGTCTGTCTCTCTCTCCCTCTCTCTCTTCCTTAAACACACATGCTGTAAACCATTTTTTCTTCATTACTTTGCTATTAAAAATGACAACAAATTCCCCACTACAAAACAAAATTCAATGCAGTAACAAAGTAAATTATTTATCTTTTAAACCTGACCAGCAGATCTGAAAAAAAAAAAGTAACAGTCAACAAATACTCTAAAACAAATGACTGAAAACTAAGATTGATCTTACAAAAAGCAAAAACCAATGCCGCCCCCCCCCTCGCAAAAAAAAAAAAAAAAAAAAAAAAAAAAAAAAAATCAAACAAAGAAAAACCCCAACAAATTACAAAACAAAAACCAGGCAGGTACTTTCATAACAGGGTCGAGGAGATTTTTCTCCTGGAGTTAACATCAGTGCTGACTCCACTCTCCCCAAAAGTCCTTCGGATGAGACTTTAAACCAAGGCCCCGTGTGCGAACGCACGCAGAACATATTGCGCACACGTTAAATCCTGTTCCGCTTTTCGTAAGAGTAAGCCATCGTGTGCCGGTGGCAACAGATGACATTTACAAAACTGCATACACACGGGGATTGGATGTAAAAAAGCACAAGAGTGCTTATCCCATTATCCTCGATATAAAAGAATAAATCAAATCAAATAAATCAAACAGGGCCATTGTACAGTTGCTTGCATAATCAATGAGGCACTTGATTTTTTGCGTGATTCAAATAGCAAGCTGTACTTTACCAACTGCCTCTGCCCAGAGATGATACTCTAGTCAAAGCCGGTGTTAGAATCCTACTATCTTTATGTTTGTCAAACAACGGAACTTGTTATTTTAGATGCGCAGATAATTTTCCAGCCAACAATAGCATCCCAATACTAATTGCGCCTTTTGAGGTAATTTATTCACTAACCTCACCTATATATATATGTGACGCTCCACCACATAAGGCGTTGCATTGCACCGGAGGTCAGTTTTTAGTCATTGACTAGTTATTAATCTTCAATGAAAGGGCTATTTAATACAAAAAACAGATTGAAAATCGGACAATTCTGTGCAAAGTTATTACAAGTTGAAATGATGGACTGCATGATGGGACAAAATGAGAAACAGGCAAGTTTATTTCCGTAACAGGTTGTCAGAATGAGGGCTTGGGTACTTTCGAAACACATTTAAAAGCAAAAGGAAGAAAACTTATGCCTTGATATTTCATTTTAAGGTAGATAAACAGATATAGTTTAATAATCAATCAAAATCTCAAAATTGACAACTTGACCCCCACCTGACTTTAATGGCTCCTAGCGCAAAACTGGGTAATGTGCTAAGCGACTCATTTCGTGGTGGAGCATCACATATAGTATATCCCAGACTTGAGTGGTTTTCAGCCTCATTAGTTATTTCATAGTGGCCACAGCCCTTCTAATAGCACGACAAAGAAACCTTTAATTAACTCAGTCTGAATATCATTAACCCTTCACACACATTGTCAATGATTTTGACAACAATCACCTTATTTTGGGGGGGGGCTTGGGAAAGAGAAGTGTTTTTGGCATGGACTAAGGCACAACTGGTGTGCAGAGGAGCTGAGCTAGATACACCTTGCAATTCCTTTACATTGATAGAAATACGGAGAATTGATAATCCATCCCAGATAAAAATGGTGCTTCCAAGAACATATCCAAAATGCATCAGGCTTTCTGTTTTGCAGCAATTCAAGTTTCACATAAAATGTTTTTATATCGAAAAAAGTAATAATCTTTCTGGGGCATCTTTTGGGCACCTTGTGTTACTGATGGCAATTGTGGTTTGCAATCAACACAACACAGTACTATCAAACATTTTATACTTTTTACTTAAATCTGTATTTATCAATTTATGCAAATTGATGAAGTATACCGATTTAAACTGGCTTTAAGCTGTGTTATTTGGCCATGTTGCTCAAAATGAAATGTTTAAAATTGCAGTTTATAGATTCCATGATATATTTGAATCAAGAACCCCAGAAAGCAGACTACAGATCTGTGAATACACTTTTGAAAAGATTAAATTAGAGGTGCACGATAATTTGAATACACCGTGTGACTATATAAAGTTATTACTTTATGTGTAAATTTCATATGAAGCAAACAACAACAACAACAAACCCCCAAAACAAACCAAAAAAAAATGCTCACAAAAAGGAGTAAACCCCGCGATGCTTTCCATTTCTTTCCCCCACACACCTATAATGATCATTGTTAAGGACTATTCCTTATTTTCTGTACAACATCACCCCATGCACTCTTACATACATATCTTGGGCAGCAAGAAGTGTCTACACGTCTACCACAGAAAGTCTGCGCTGTCATGGTCAAAGAAGCTACTGCCAGCAATAGCTTCTTCGTAGGAGGGTGGAGGCTCATCCTGATAGGGCGGAGGAGGCTCAGGCATCTGCGTGTCCTGATCAATATAGGGGTACCTGTGCAAGTTAATCACATTACCGTTGCTGCTTCCCAGTGGGATGTGATCCCAGCCACTGCTGCCGGTACTGTGCCCGTCATCGTCGTCAGGCTCTTCAGCAGAATCCACCGAATAATCTTCAAAGCTGTTGCCCAGGTCTGCTGAGCTGCTGGAAGCCTCCAGCTCGGTGGACCCATGGAACTCGTAGCTGCTGTGCACCTGAGAGGGATCTGGAGCAGGCTGGGAAGGTCCCCCAAAGCGGTGAAGATGGTCCTCAAGCCAGCAGGTGGAGGAAAAGTTTTCGTACTCCTCGCTCCCTCCCATTAGCAGATCCGAGCAGTCGACGTCCAGCAACATCTTGGGTCGCTGAGTGATCCCCAGCCCCATGCTGTTGATGGTGAGGAACATGAAGTCCTGGCGACCCAGCAGGTAGCGCGCTGGGAGAGGTTGGGAGTACCGCCCCTCCGGGTCGGAGCGTGTGCGGGTGGCCACAGCATGCTGCCTCCGACTGTTGTTCTTGCGGTTCATGCGGAACCACACCCTCCTCCATAGCTGCCACCTGTCCATGCTGATGTGTGCACCCTGCCTCTTCAGCAACTGAGCACTGCTGGGTGATGACTGCTCTACAGTCTCCTATCCATCAATGTTGGCTAGCTCTGTCAGTGTCACCATACCACTCCTTTTGTACACCTCCTCTGTACACCTTTTAGTTTATAATGGTAGTGTTGTTGTACTGATGGATGGATAGAATGACAGCTTTCATGCTTTTACTCTGTTGCCATCATGTGATTTTATGGATTCTGAAAAAGAAAACAAAATCTTAAAACCGATCTGATAAAAAACAACAACAAAAAAACAAATACACAAGCATAAATATTATAGATTACAGTATCTAAAGAAGACAGAACAGCTACACATCATATGGATGTATATAATGACTGATATGGGCACTATTTATTTCACTTACACTTCACTTTCACCTCATGTTGTTTACAGCCACTTCAACAACAATGGCCAAATATTATGGCTGTCACCTTCCACAATATTAAAGTCTTCAAGACTTAAAATAAAAAAGAATGCATGCACGCCAGTTATCTTCACAGTATTTCATGTGCTTTAAATTTTAAAATGACAGTTCCAAAACTACTATTCAACGTGTGTTGTTCAAAACATACTGTTCTTCACAAAGTGTATACTGAATGATCCACAATACAGGAATGGGGGCCATCAACATATTTTTGTCTTCTCTGCAAAGTTTAAAAAAAAACAAAAAAACCCAACAACAACAAAAACCAAACAAATAGATGAGAACAATGTGAGGAGAAGTATGAGTGTCTAACAGCAACACTATTTTAAAGGTCACATACACATAAATCTCACGACTGCTGAACCTCGGAGAACCCAGGAACAACAATAACAACAAATATTTAGGGTCATTTTGACTGAATGTTCATGTTCTCACCGAAAATGTATCTATTTTCAATGAGAAAAATGGGTCTGTTAGTGTTACTGTAACTATAACTCTTTGTCAGGCCTATGAAATATGTTGAACCTGTACTAAACAATAACAAAGATAACTATAAATGGCATACTGCTTAAACTTTGGTCAATCTGACAGAGAATATCAGTCAAACAAGCTCTAAAGCAAGCCTAGTGTAATACATAGATTATCTGTAAACTAAAATTGCTTACTTCTTGAGCTGCATACATGTCATGATGTAAACAATGTTTCATTGTTTGTAATATTATTTACCTTAGGAACACTGACTGGTTGTTATATTATAATAGACAATTACAATATATTTCTCAGTTTCAGATCCTGAAACAACTTGCCACACACGTTTGGAACGAATTACTTTTTTGTCCCAAAACAAGGAAGCCATTTCGTAAACTTCGAAAGGACTGTCTTCAGCCTTTATCTATCAAATCTAATGTAAACTTGTCACGCCCTCGTAATTTTAGCCATTATCTACAGAAAACGTGTGCGTGTCACCGACGTTAAAGATTAGACTGAAAAGAATCTAGCAGTTAACGTTGATTACAAATAAAACAAGACAATCAAAAGCAAAATACCTACAGGTGCATTTGCCATCCTGGTCCAGTACCCAAAGTTCACCCAAGTGTTGATACCTCCATTTTTGTTATTGACTGATGGATGATAGCCTAGCCTTGACCTAGGTCTAGGTCTAGTTTTGGTGCGCCTTCTGACAGAGACTATTGGCACGGCTTCCCCAATACAAAGCCACAGGCTAAAAACATATCGTACCCTAATCGAAGATAATTCTAGCGGGAGAGGGCTGTTTGGTAATGGTGATTGGTTAATACAGTTTTATTGGATAGATCCACAAGGACTTTAGCATAACCAACCAACAAACAAAAACATTTCCATCACCTATTAAAATAAAGAATAACAAAAATTAAATAGGTTAAAACTTCAAAGGGTTTTTTGTTGCTTTTTTTTTTTTTTTTTTTTTTTTTTTTTTACACAGAGATTCCAATTGAAATGTCAATGTGAACCCAAAGAATTGCCTCGAAATAATCTGTTATTGCAGGACTGGGTCTGTCTGTTTGTTGTTGTCGCTTTGGGTTGGTTGGTTGTTTTTGTCAACCATTCTTTTAAAAGATCTTCGCTCATTTTCACAAAGACTATTTGCGTCTGTAGGGAGAAAGAAACACCTTGCATTAATAGGACACCGTCTGTTACTGAACTTTGATCTTATAAATCACATATGTGAAAAGACGTAAATCAAATATTCATTTTTTCATACATTGTTTGGTCATTCAGCTACGTCACATGTTTATTTTATCTTATTTTTTTTATATCGAGGATAATGGGATAAGCCCTCTTGTGCTTTTTAAAAATTTTTTTTTTTACATCCAGTCTCCGTGTGTATGCAGTTTTGTAATGTCATCTGTTCCCACCGGCACACGATGGCCTACTCTTACGAAAAGCGGAACAGATTATGCGACGTGTGCGCAAGAATTGTTCACGTGCGTATCGCTACACGATGGGCCTAGCGGAACGATTATTGCCAGACACTCTTCGCAAGGCTGTTTACAGAGAGGATTTGGGGGGTGAGTCAGCACTGATGTTAACTCCAGGAGAAAAAGTCTCCTCGAACGGGATTGGTCGTCAAATTGCGAGTGCAATGTTCTGACCACTAGGCTATCTCGTCCCCCAATGTTTTGTGTGTGTGTGTGTGTGTGTGTGTGTGTGTGTGTGTGTGTGTGTGTGTGTGTGTGTGTGTGTGTGTGTTGTAAATAAAAAGTTATTTCCAGATGGCACATTAATTAAATAAGCAATATAATTATCTGTTGGACTTTTCGAAAACAAGCAATCCATAAACACACACACACACACACACACACACACACACACACTCACTCTCTCCTCTCTCTCTCTCTCTCTCTCTCTCTCTCTCTCTCTCTCTCTCCTCTCTCTCTCTCTCTCTCTCTCTCTCTCTTCTTCCTTCTTCTTCCTCTCTCTCTCTCTTGCATAGGGGAGAGTAAGGGCGGAAGAGACTGTAACTGTAAGGATGGAAGATTGAGGAGATAGCATGTGTGTCGATATGTGTGTATGCACATGAAGAAAATCTGCTATCATTCTCTTAAACATGGGTGAAACTTGGTAAGTTCCTCGGATAAGACAATAAACCGAGGTCCCGTGCGCAAAGACACAGAACATATTGCGCACACAAAGGTTACAGCCTGCCCCTCCCTTCGAAAGAGTAGGCCATTGCCTGCCGGCAGGAACGGATGACCAAATCAATAATTCATACACACTGGTGTTGTGTTTAGACATCGTCCCTGTGGCCACCTTAATTGTGGTGTGCAAAAACAGTCGCATACTCAAAAAAATCTCACCATTGGTGAACCTCGGGGCTCTAGCTGAGGAGGAAGAACAACAACAACAACAACAAAACAAGAATTGATGAAAACTAATATAAAACCATAGTGTAACTACAACAAGTCTTCCATTGGACTCTGTAACAACATTAGCAATTCAAAGGATGATAATAATACTAATACTAATACTAATATTATAATAATAATAATAATGAATAATAATAATAATAATAATAATAATAATAATAATAATAATAATAATAATAATAATAATACATGGAATTTATATAGCGCTATATCTTGTAATTACAAATCAAAGCGCTTGCACTCGACCCTCACAACAAACAAGCAACCAATGACAATGAATAATTCTAGCAAATTCGAAAACACACTCACCCGCACACACACACACACACACACACACACACACACACACACACACACACACACACACACACACACACACACACACACACACTTTGATGACTTTGAATAATCGAAATTATTTTCAAGAGCTCGCGTGGAAAATGTGTGTTTAAAAAAAGGTTTTAGGGTCGGGCACTCAAATCTGATGAGTATGGGAAATAATTATGTTCCCCTCATGGACACCAGACTTTAAAAAAAAAAAAAAAAAAAAAAAAGAATTTTGTAATTAATGCATTCTCCTGCAGTTCCTCACGTAGAGCTCCGAGGTTGACCAATGTTGAGATTTTGCGTATGCAACTGTTTTTTGCCCACCTAGAAGGTAGCCGCATTGCGACTTCGGGGATATTGATGTATTTAGTTTGAGTCTAAGATATGATAAGCAGCGCCGAGCTCATCCAGGACTTGGATGGGTAACCATAGGTGACTCTCTGCTGCCATGCTCTACGCGAGTTTTTTACCACTGATGACTTCACTCTTCTTGCAGTTTTAAAACCCTAATGAGTTTTAGGAGTGCATGAAACCAAAGCAGAAATCAGACAACTCCTAGGAAGTCGTTCCCTATATTGATCAAATTCTGAAAGGTTTCCCCACCATGCTTTTCTCTCTCTTCTAATAGACAGTAGGCATATCCACCCTGTACAAAAGAAGGGAACATAGTTCTGCTGATTACCTATCATGTCTTGCCCCACCCACTTGAAAACAAAATTCCAAGGGTTGGAGGCACCCAACAAACAGTAACAGGAATAGCCCTTTAAAAACGTAAAGGTGTAGGCCTATTTATTGATGGAAGATGTTTAGAACGGCATATATGTTCACCTGCCTTTAAGTAGGCCTAACTATGAGGTTCTTGGTTCAAATCCCAGCTTTGCCTTTTCTCTCAAGTTTGAAGGAAAATTAAGCTTCTTCTTCCTCGTCGTCGAACGCCCAGACAGCAACTATTGTTGTCTGTCATATGAGCAAAAATGCGATGCACTGCCGTTAAGTACCTGACAAATCAGGCCCAGGGCATCCGACTTCGGCGTGGGAGAGAACTGTTTTTAAAGTCTTTCTGGAAAAAAAGGCATGAAAATAGACAACCATACTCCGACTTTATCTTGAGTAGGCCTACTTCACCATATCGGCAACCATACTCCGACCTCAGATGATTTTTTTCCATCTTAAAATAGAGAGTAGAGGTCACTATGCTAAGAGGTTGTCTTTGGGAAGATTGTCTGGTAGTTAGAGCGCTGTGCATTGCATTTGCTATCTGTGTCTGGTAGTTAGAGCGCTGTGCATTGCACTTGCTATCTGACAATCCAGGTTCGAGCCACCACCGATACGCCCATTCAAGGGGATTTTTTCCCCTTAGGAGATGACATTGAGTGCCGACTTCAGTTCCCCGAAAGTCCTTCGGATGAGACTATAAACCTAGGTCCTGTGGGCAAACGCACCCAGAACACATAGCGCACGTTAAAATTCTGTCCCACCTTTTGGAAGAGTAGTCTACGCAATTGTGAGCCGGTGGGAAAGGAAAATAAAATTTACAATATTGCATGCACACAGGGACTGGTGTAAAAACGCACTTGAGTACTTTTTCCATTATCTCGAAATAAAAGAATGGATTATATAATTCACACCAACACACACACACACACACACACACACACAACACACACACACACACACACGCCAAAAAGTATTTATTTTTCCTTTCTCCCCCTATCTAGCACCTTTTCATCTCACTTTTTTTTTTTAATTGGACAAACGTTGAAATAAAGACCAACATAGGTCTACATACCGACGACACCAGAAAGGTTTACTAATTAAGAACCGACGTACCCCATGATCACCGCCACATTTTAAAGTACTGATGCACTAAAAAACAAAACAACAACAAAATAACCCACACACTGAAACCAAAAACATAGCACACACAAAAAAGGTCAATCACTAGATACAAATTCACTAATTCCCATTTATTCACACACACACACGCACACGCACGCGCGCGCACGCACGCATACGTGTGTCAACAAATACTTTGTTTTCTGTGAATCTGTTGTAGCTGTTGTCTAGGCATCTTTTATTTAGTGAAATGCGAAAGCATGCATGAATGTAGACTGTCCATTTATATGATGATTGTTTTGTTTCTCATCATGTTGAGATAATTGCAATTCTGTTCATCAAAGAAAAAGGATTTTTTTCATCAAAGAAAACCACATTAATAATGCTATTTTTTTTTCTGTTGACACCAGTACTTTGCTACAAACTTTTGTTGTGATTTACAAAACAATTTTGTTTATCATATCTCTTTTAGTGAGGGCAGAATTAAGAAAAAAAAGATGTACAGAAAAAAACAAAGCTTTTGAAATGGTGCTAGCTCAACCACATCCGAAAGAAATTCTTGAAAGCCTGAAGTCTGGCTGCCATCGGTAACCAGTCTTCGACTACGTTCTGTGTTTTTCTGACGCACCTTGCTAGGTGAAAATAGGGCCTATAACTTTTTTTTGGTTTGGGACATTTTGGGTAACCACTTGGTAACGACATAAGATTTGTACACAAAGCTGTGGGTGTTTTAGATTTCAATGAAAGTGAAAATATTCATAACACTACGTACAAAAATTCACAGTTCTTCAGAAAAAACAATGAAATAGATATGATAGCGACATTGCCAGTTTCTCGCGGCAAGTACAAACTTGCAACATGGCGATTGTTTGGAGGAAGTGTTTCTAAACAAATCACTGGGTTGATGATCATAGGGCCAAGTCAGTTTTAGGCCCGATTCTGTTTACTCGGTACGCTTTTGAAATAAGAACTTATATCCTGTAAGTTATTATTGTAAAAACAAACAAACAACCCCCCCCCCCCCCCCTCCAAACAACCCAGTGTGATTGCGACGAGCAGCGACACCGAGACGACACTCCGCAGACGATAACGCACTTTCTGTTTTATGTCTCACATCCAGTGAGCGGGCTGCAAAAGTTTCACGTGTTTATAAATCCCTGTGGCTTTTGTGGTTGTGTTGACAGTAGAAGTTTTCCGTGCAGTGTGAAGTGATGATTGGTATTACGCATTGTTAAAACCCGTCTTCTCTTGAATGAA
>CM060330.1:11334445-11339445 GCA_030674155.1 Stramonita haemastoma
AATTTCCCCTAGTTTCAACTCCTCTCAGCTGCTAATTATCCCATCCACATCCCAGCCCAGACAGGGTCAGCTGGTGCTATTTATAGCAGAAGCTGACCACACTTGGACTAGGTAGAAGGAAGGAGTGCGCTATATTTAGCACTCTTGACAAGGCCTTTCTGAGTAATGTTGGATTTGTGCACTGTGAGGGTCCCTTGGCTGGTGGCCCCACTTTGCCCTAACATTGATAAGCTCCCCTGGCCTTCTGGCCTTGGATTTGTGACTTGATGAGTCTGGGTATGGCTGGGGCAGAGAGATTCGGATTGAGATGAGTGGTGTGAGAACATCAGGACAGGAACGTTACAGAAGATGATACAGAAAAAAAAGGAAAGTGGTGGTGGTGGTGGTGATGATGATAATGATGATGATGATGATGATGATGGTGGTGATGATGATTTTAAACCATCTGCAGAAAAATCATAATGATGATGATGATTACAATGATGACAATGGTAGCAACAATTACAGTAACAATACCACCACCACCACCACCAGTAATAACAATAAAAGCAGTATATGCATACTTCTCTAGAGGCATGTGTTTGGGGGTTACACATACGTTTATCCTCAGTAACATCAATAAATGATAACAACATTGCATTGACTTGGATGTATACATGTCTGCATGTGCAGGTTATGAAGAGGAGTTACTGACGGCCTTACCACAGCTACAGACCCTGAACAGCACTGACAGACACGGCCGTCGCTCTTTGCCTTCCGACATGGTGGCCGATGTACCAGGTCAGTGTCCCAAAGTGGCTTGCTTTTATGCTTGACTTGACTTGACTTGACTTTTCCTTGAATTTTTTGAGTTGATGGGGCTATGTACTGAATTTTTTAGGCTGTGTGATGTGGGCAAATTAAAAGTGTCTGTCCAGGAGTTTTATGTAGATATTCTTGGCTCACTCCTTTAGCCTTTGAGATAATATTTAGCCATGGAAAACAAACATCACTCCTCAAAACCTGCAAAAAACCCCTTAAAATGAAGATTCCTGGAAGTCCGAAATGTGGCTATGCTCCTGGTAGGCAAAATGGTAGCAAATGTAAAATCTCAGCATTGGTGAGCCAAGGAGCTCTAGCCAAGGAATGAAAAAAAATTGTGATGATATTATTGTTATCTAAAGAATAAGTATGCTGGATATATTTTTTCTTGTGCATGTCTCAAGGTGATCTGGGCACATATTCATCCATGCATATGCTTCTTGCACGCACCCCCCCCCCCCCCCACACACACGCACACGCACACACACATGCACACACACACACACACACACACACACACACACACACACACACACACACACACACACACACACACACACACACACACACACATTCTCAAACGCATGCATGCACGGACGCACAGCACGCACGCACGCACACACACACACGCTGTACATGCAAACATGGACACTCATGCATACATGCACACATGCATCCACTCAAACACACACACACACAGACACACACAAACACACACACAAAGACAGAGACACACAGACACACAGACACACACAGACACCCAGACACACACACACACACGACCCCTCCCCCCCCCCCCCCCACTCTCTCTCTCTCTCTTTCTCTCTCTCTCTTCTCTCTCTCTCTCTCTCTCTCTCTACTCTCTCTCTCTCTCTCTCTCTCTCTCTCTCTCTCTCTCTCTCTCTCTCTCTCTCTCACAGATTCATTAATAATTAAATGTAGCACACTGATTTTACTGATGATTTCAGAGTTGGAGGCGTACCTGGACTTCTTACTGTCAGGGGCTAGCACCAATGTCAGCTTAAACTCTGTGAGTGAGGGATGCAGTTTGTTCCCTTGCTGTTGTGTTCTGTTGAGATTTTGCTTGGGATTCCCATGTGTACAATGAGATGGGGGAAAATGTGTGTGTGTTTGTGTGTGTGTGTGTGTGTGTGGGTTGTGTGTGTGTGTGTGTGTGTGTGTGTGTGTGTGTGTGTGTGTGTGTGTGTGTGTGTGTGTGTGTGTGTGTGTGTGTTATTATGTGTGTGTGTGTGTGTGTATGTGTGTGTGTTTATTTATTTGTTTCTTTATTTATTCTATTTTGAGGATAAAGGAATAAGCCTCATGTTCTTTTTTTTTTTTTACATCTAGTATGTATTACACTTCTGTAAATTTTGTCATCTGTTCCCACTGTCACACAAGGGAGGACTCTTCCGAAAAGCGGAACAGGTTTTAATTAGTGTGTGTGTGTGTGTGTGTGTGTGTGTGTGTGTGTGTGTGTGTGTGTGTGTGTGTGTGTGTGTGTGTGCATGCATGTGTGAGTGCATGCGTGTGTGCATGTGTATGTGTGAGAGGATGAATTATTGATCACATTGAAATGTGTGCATGAAGGATTGTGTATAATCTATTACAATATTACTTAAAAGTCTATGTAAGTATACTGTATAATTTTATAAACAGCACACTTGTAAAATCAAAATGACATGACCTATTCATCTCTTATCCTCATTTTATTCCTGTGCACAATGAATTCTTCCCGCACGAAATCTTGGGAGGTTTTTTTTTCTTTTTTTTTCTTTTTTTGAGGTCAGATTTTCAGATTCTCCTGTCATCAGCTACGATGTGATAGAATCACATATGCAGCCTTAGGAGTGCTGAATTAGGGAATTTTTTCTTTTTCTACATCTATTGTAATGGACATGAATAATTGAGCATGCATTAGAAATCTTGCAGTTATATATCAGTCCAACCCCTCTTGAATTGGTTGATATAGGAAACTGGGCAGCCCCAGAGTACTGAATAGGGAATTTTTCTCTTTCTACTTCTGTTGTAATGGACATGAATAATTGAGGAAGGACGGTGGCAGGATGGTTAAGACGTTCGCCTGCCAATATGTAAACCGCGAGTTTCTGGGTTCGTACCCAGCTTGCCCTTTCTTCCCAGTTTGACGAAAAAATCGAACTGAATGTCAAAGTCATTCGGATGAGACTATAAACTGAGGTCCCGTGTGCGAACGCACGCAGAACATTTTGCGAACATGTTAAAATCCCGTTCCGCCTTTCGGAAGAGCAGGCCATTGTGTGCCGGTAGGAGCGGATGACAAAATTGTTAAAAAAACCCCCAGCATGCACACAGGTGTCATGTTTAGACACCATCCCTGAGGGGGGAAAAAAAAAAGGGTAGGCGCTGCACTTGTGGTGACGTGCTCTCCCCAGGGAGAGCAGCCCAAATTTCATGTAGAGAAATCTGCTGTGACATAAAGTGGTATAAAATAAAATTAAAAAAAAAAAAAAAAAATTAGAAATCTTGCAGTTATATATTAATCCAATTGAATTGGCTTGATATAGGAATCTGGGCAGCCCCAGAACGTGAAAACCCCCAAGATTGACCAGATGCTGGAGAGGTTTAGATCGCGAGGGGGTGAAGCCACGCTTGTCAGCAGCTCCACCAGTCTATCTGCTGCTGAAGTGGACAGCAATTCTGGATCCAGGGTTGTTACCCCGGCAGGAGCAAGAGAACGCTGCAGGCAAGCAGAGCAAGGTGAGTGAAGTGGTGGAAGTGGACAGCCTAGTGGTCAGAACATTTGCGCTTGCAATTTGACGACCTGGGTTTGATTCCCGCTCGAGGAGCTAGTCCCCGTGTGAATGCAGTTTTGGTAAATCTTGTCATCTGTTCCACCAGCACACAATGGCCTAACTCTTATGAAAAGAACAGGATTTAACATGTTGCGTAAGATGTTCTGCGTGCGTTCGCACACTGGGCCTCGGTTTACAGTCTGATCCGAAAGACTTTAGGGGAGAGTGGAGTCAGCACTGATGTTGACCTCAGGGGAAAATATCCCTCGAACGGGAATCGAACCTGGGTCGTCAAATTGCGAGTGCAATGTTCTGACCACTAGGCTATTCCCATCCCCAGAGTAGGAGGAGCCCTTTCTAGAAAGGTCTTACAATCTAGGAAGGTCTGAATGATAAGTTGCATCATCATCATCTTCCAGATTCAATCTTTATTGAAACTTTTGGGCCTCAAAAAGTGAGCCTAATTGACAAATGAGGGTCTTTTATTTCTGTTATTTACTTTTGTTAAGTTTTACTGACTTGAACTTGTTTTTTTAATTTGTTTTTTCATTTCATTTTTTTGTTTTTTAATTTTTTTTTCTGTTTCTTAAGCCCAATCTGCTTTGGAAAATAGACTGTTTAGATTATATTTTTCAATGCAACATTTTGAAAGAAAATCATTTTTGCTAATAATGTTGAATGGAAAAGTTTGTTCTTGTACATCTACAACCACTGCTCTTGTCTTGTAATTGCCCTCCATGGGATGATTAAAGTGGGTTTAAAATTTTTTTGTTCCTATGCTAGAGGTCTAAGGTTCATCAATGGTAAGAGTTTGTGTATGCAACCATGTTTTGCTCACCATGAAGGTATCCGCATTCTAGCTTCGGGATAAAGTGTTTTTGACTTGACTTGACTTTTGTTTCAGTTTGCCGGTGGGGATGAACAGGATGAGAGACTGGCCCAGCTGGAGAGAGAAATCAAACGATTGCAAGTCGCGCAACAGAAGGTGGGTACCATGACTGTATTGTAGAGGTGTACAGGACCTTACAGGTCACATGCCAATAACAGATAAGTGCTGCAGGTAATATAAGTAGGGTATTGTTTTTGTTCCTCAGCTAGAGCTCCAAGGTTCACTAATGGTGAGATTTTGCGTATGCAGCCATTTTTTGCCCCACCATGAAGGTAGCCGCATTCCGACTTCGGGAATGTATGCTGGGTGGTCTGTGTTTTTATAACCTACCCAAACACTGACATGAATTATGGGATCTTTAACATGCATATTTGGTCTTCTGCATATGTATACATGAGGGAATTAAGGTACTGGCAGGTCTGCACTTGAAAGTGACCTGGAAAATCATAAAAATACCCCAAAGGAATAGTAGAATTCAGCTCAGCACAGCACTGCAAAACACAACACAACACAGCACAGCACAATGCAATACAGTA
>CM060330.1:11341945-11344445 GCA_030674155.1 Stramonita haemastoma
AAAGAGACTGAAATGAGAAGCCGTGGCACACAATGGCCTACTCATATGAAAAGCGGAACAGGATTTAACCTGTGCGCAAGATGTTCTGCGTGCGTTTGCACACGGGGCCTCGGTTTATAGTCTCATCCAAAGGTAAGCTTCTAAGAGCAGCTGCTGGATATGGATTGGGGATGCTCCACCATGTAATGAGTAGCATCGTACTGGGGTCTAAGTTTTAGTTGTAAACATGGTATTCATTTACAATAAAAAAAAGGCTATTTAATACAGAAAACAGATTGAAAATTGGATTGTTCAGTGAAAGGTATTACAAATTGAAATGATAGACTACAGAAAGTGGCAAAAGGAGAAATTGACAAGTTTTGCATCTCTGTCTCTCTCCACTTTGTGTGTGTGTGTGTGTGTGTGTGTGTGTGTGTGTGTGTGTGTGTGTGTGTGTGTGTGTGTGTGTGTGTGTGTGTGTGTGTGTGTGTAAAACATGTGTGCATGGATGTGTGCATATATGAGCTCATGTGTGCACATGTGCAATGTAGCCATGCATTTATTCACTCCAGCTAATGTGTCAACTGGGCTTTATTAGTTTTTTCATTAACTTTTTCTTAACTGGCTTGACTCATTTTGTGTCTGTTTATAATAAGAAAAGATGAACTGATTTGCTTGTTAATGTAGGCCATATCATTCCATTGAATTGGGTGATTGATTGATTATGATAGATGGAGGAGATACTGAAGAAGAGCTGGAGCCAGTCCGAGAAAGGGGCCCAATCAGGGATACAAAGCAAAAGAAATCCAACCTGGTAGAGGGAAAGAGGGGATCTGGTGCTGCAGGTTCAACCCTGAAAGGGCCTCAGACTCAGACAAAGAAGATCATTGGGAAGAAGACCAGGTAGAATTTTTGTCTTTGTCTGTGTTTGTGTCCTTGTCCATGTCTTTCTCAATCTTTCCATCTTTTGTTTTTGTTTCAGTTTTTGATTATTATTTGTTTTTGCTGTGGTGGTGCTAGTTTATTCCTGTGGTTGTCTGTTTCTGTCCTGCTGTTTCCTCTTTCTCTTTCCTTCTGTCTGCCTGTCTCCCTTTCTGTCTTTTCTTGTTTTGCTTTGTTTGCTGTATTTGTGTCAGTTTTTGCCTTCTTTTGTATTTGATGTATTGCTGGTAGCTCATTCTTGTGTTTGTCTGTTTCTGTTGGTTTTTAGTTTTCTCTTTTAGTTTAGTTTTAGTTTTTTGTTGTTGTCTCAGTTTTGTTCATCCTTTTTTTCTGTGCTGCTTGTAGTCCATTTTTGTCATTGTTTCATTTTTTTTGTTTGTCTTTCAGCCTGTCTGTCTCCCTCCCAGTCTTTCTTTTTTCATTTTTTCATTGTTTGTTTTTGTCATTCTTTGTTTTGGCTGTGTTGGTGATAGTTCATTATGTCACTGTTTCTTTTTCCGCTTCTTGTCTGTTTCTCTTTCTGCTTCTTGTCTGTTTCTCTTTCAGCTGCTTGTCTGTTTCTCTTTCTGCTTCTTGTCTGTTTCTTTTTTCCGCTTCTTGTCTGTTTCTTTTTCTGCTTCTTGTCTGTTTCTTTTTCCGCTTCTTGTGTGTTTCTTTTTCTGCTTCTTGTCTGTTTCTTTTTCTGCTTCTTGTCTGTTTCTTTTTCTGCTTCTTGTCTGTTTCTCTTTCTGCTTCTTGTCTGTTTCTTTTTCTGCTTCTTGTCTGTTTCTTTTTCTGCTTCTTGTCTGTTTCTTTTTCTGCTTCTTGTCTGTTTCTCTTTCTGCTTCTTGTCTGTTTCTCTTTCTGCTTCTTGTCTGTTTCTCTTTCTGCTTCTCGTCTGTTTCTCTTTCTGCTTCTTGTCTGTTTCTCTTCTGCTTGTCTGTTTCTTTTCCTGCTTCTTGTGTGTTTCTCTTTCTGCTTCTTGTCTGTTTCTCTTTCTGCTTCTTGTCTGTTTCTCTTTCTGCTTCTTGTCTGTTTTTTCTGCTTCTTGTCTGTTTCTCTTTCTGCTTCTTGTCTGTTTCTCTTTCTGCTTCTTGTCTGTTTCTCTTTCTGCTTCTTGTCTGTTTCTCTTTCTGCTTGTTGTCTCTTTCTTTTTCCGCTTCTTGTCTGTTTCTTTTCCTGCTTCTTGTGTGTTTCTCTTTCTGCTTCTTGTCTGTTTCTCTGTCTGCTTCTTGTCTGTTTCTCTTTCTGCTTCTTGTCTGTTTCTCTTTCTGCTTCTTGTCTGTTTCTCTGTCTGTTTCTTGTCTGTTTCTCTTTCTGCTTCTTGTTGGTTTCTTTTCCTGCTTCTTGTCTGTTTCTTTTTCTGCTTCTTGTCTGTTTCTTTTTTTCGCTTCTTGTCTGTTTCTCTGTCTGCTTGTCTGTTTCTCTTTCTGCTTCTTGTTGGTTTCTTTTCCTGCTTCTTGTCTGTTTCTTTTTCCGCTTCTTGTCTGTTTCTCTTTTCCGCTTCTTGTCTGTTTCTCTTTTCCGCTTCTTGTCTGTTTCCCTTCCTGCTTCTTGTCTGTTTCTTTTCCTACTTCTTGTCTGTTTCCCTTTCTGCTTC
>CM060330.1:11349445-11351945 GCA_030674155.1 Stramonita haemastoma
CAGATTTCATTTGCCAAGAAATTCACTTAAGTTCTTGTCCATCACGTAACTGAATGCCCTGGTATTGCCTCAGGCTCTTGTGTCTGATTCCCACAACCTTCTTAGTGCTGACCTGAATACTGGGGTCCTTAACATGCATAAAATCCAGTGACCTTGCTTGCACTGTTCTGCAGGGAACTGAGGTAGCCAGACAAAAAAGTGGACAGAGAACATAGCAGAATGGACATGAAACCTTTAGAGTACAGGCAAAGGGGCACCCCTGACATAGACAGGGGAAATTAGCGAAGTTGATTCTTCAGTGTGGTGCTCCAACAGCTCTCAGTGGAGTTACGGGAGGAGAGGAAGAGAAAGAACATGTGGGTAGTTGGTACTTTGCTTCGTTTTGTGTTCATAGAAAGAGACGAAGGTATTTGCAAGTTTCCAAAGATCTGGAGATCCTTGTCTAGACATCTTTGCCTATAATTCCCTCAGACGCCATCAAGATTCAAACTAGGGACTTGAAAACTTTCAGGATTAGAAGTTAGACCTGTTCTACCCATTGCATTGTGTGTTTGTCTCTGTGTAAGTGTGTGTGAGGGCATGGATGTACATGTGCTTGCTGAAGTGTTTGTTCTGTGCAATGTTTGTTCTTTGCAGTGTTTGTTCTTTGCAGTGTTTGTCTGATCTTTGCAGTGTTTTCTCTGTTCTTGCTTGCAAAGGTCAGTAATTGTAGGACTGCACTTGTGTTCATGATTAATCAGAAGTGGGCAGTAGTTGTTGCTTAAGGTGTCTGACAAAAATTTTCACTAATGCTAACTCTGGTCCATATCCCATTCTTCTGCAAGAACTTTGAATAAGGCAATAAACTAAGGTCTGACATAAAAGCATAGCTTGTAGCTGCACAACAAACATAGAAGACTAGGGCAGCTAATGGTAATGGTATGGATGACTGGAACATATCCAGCATGCTTTCTGCAACTGGAAAGGAAAAGGCTGCACCAGGGTTGACGTGCTATTGACCGACTGCTTGCACAGTGTATATTTCAGTGCTTTTCCGTAATGACCCATCAAAGGGTTGAAGCGAAGAAGAAAGGAGTGTGTATGTCAGTGACTCACTGACTGTGTGAGAGAAATGTTTTATTTCTATTTCATTATTGTTTTTATTTCGAGGATAATGGAATAAGCACTGTGATTTCTTTTCTTCTCCTTGAAAAAAATTAATACCCAGTCCTCGTGCGTATGCACAATGCAGTTTTGTAAATTTTGTAATTTGTTCCCACTGGCACAAATGGTGTACTCTTCCCAAAGGCAGAGCAGATTTTAACGTGTATTATACATACAAGATGCTCTGAGTGTGTTCGCAAAGGGGACCTTGGTTTACAGTCTCCACAGAAGGGCTTTTGGGGAAGTGAAGTCGACACTGATGTTAATTCAAGAGGAAAAATCCCAGAGAGAGAGAGAGAGAGAGAGAGGAGAGAGAGAGAGAGAGAGAGAGAGAGAGAGAGAGAGAGAGAGTAGATGTGTGTGTGTGTGTGTTGTGTGTGTGCGCGCGCGCGTGCGTGCGTGTTCGTGTGTGTATACATGTATGTGTTTGTGTGTTTATGTGTACAGTATCCATTACAACCTACCTCGCTAGGGGTTCAATATATGGTGACACGAGACTTCACAATTAGGCATGAAGACACAGGGAGGGAGATGCTAATGATGTTCTTGGGGATTGAAGGCATTGACGTAAGAAAAGCACTGATGGGGCAGTGCCTTACCGTGTCAGAGGGTATTAGAAGTTCGCCTCTTTACTTCTAATACCTTGTGAAAATCTTAAGTCTGGCCATGTGCTAACGAAGGTGGTGTGTGTATGTATGTTGTGTGTGTGTGTGTGTGTGTGTGTGTGTGTGTGTGTGCGCGCGTGCGCGTGCGCGTGGTGCGTCCATGCCTGCTTGAGTGGCGTGCCTGCGTGCGTATATGTGTGTGTATGAAGAGAGAGAGAGAGAGAGAGAGAGAGAGAGAGAGAGAGAGAGAGAGAGAGAGAGAGAGAGAGATATGTGTGTGTGTGTGTGTGTGTGTCAAAGTCAAAGTCAAAGTAAACTTTATTTCCAGATGGTACATGTGTGTGTGTGTGTGTGTGTGTGTGTGTGTGTGTGTGTGTGTGTGTGTGTGTGTGTGTGTGGTGTGGTGTGTGGGCGGGCGTGTGTACATATCCCCTGTGTGTGTGTGTGTGTGTGCGTGTGCGTGCGTGCGTGCGCGCGCGCATGTGTGCGTGCGTGAGCACATATGCGTGTATTTATATGTACACGCGCATTGGCAGCATCCGTGTATATGCTTCTTATGTACATATATTTGAGAGCTTATAGGCATATGTAATGTTTAACGCCCTACCCCTGTCACCCCTATCATCTTTTATCGGGACCTCATTTTCTTAGTGTCTCCCTCCCGGGCCTATGTTTGTGGGGTTGAATGTCCAGTTGGGGATTAGCAGCTTTGATTATTGGTGTTCTATCTCTCTCCCTACACTTTGGCAGCG
>CM060330.1:11356945-11366945 GCA_030674155.1 Stramonita haemastoma
CCTGCATCTGTTGCTGGGTGTGGGAGAGAAGGGCCAGGTCATCCGCAAAGTCAAGGTCGTCTAGCTGTTTCCAGGGTGTCCATTGGATGCCATTACGTTTCTGGTCCGCTGAGGTTTTCATGACCCAGTCGATGGCCAGCAGGAACAGGAAAGGAGATAGTAAGCATCCTTGCCTTACTCCGGTATCTACTTCAAAGGTGTCGGTGAGCTGTCTGCCATGAACTATTCTGCAGGTCATTCCTTCATATGATTTCCTGATGATGTTGGTGATTTTCTCTGGCACTCCATAGTGTCTCAGTAGCCTCCAGAGGGTCTGTCTGTCAACGCTGTCAAAAGCCTTCTCATAGTCTATGAAGTTGATGTATAGTGGCGAATTCCATTCCAGGGACTGTTCCAGGATGATGCGCAGTGTTGCAATCTGATCCGTGCATGATCTTTCCTTTCGGAAGCCAGCTTGTTGGTCACGGAGATGCGGGTCTACTGCGTCCTTCATCCGGTTCAGCAGAATGCGGTTAAACACCTTTCCTGGGATGGACAACAGCGTTATCCCTCTGTAGTTGGAGCAGGAACTGAGGTCGCCTTTCTTGGGGAGTTTGATGAGGTAACCCTCTTTCCATTCTGTTGGTATTTCTTCTTCCTCCCAGATCTTGCCGAAGAGCGGGTAGAGGAGCTCCACACTGGTCTTGACGTCGGCTTTCAGGGCTTCTGCTGGGATGCTGTCAGGTCCTGGAGACTTACCATTCCTCAATTGCTTGATGGCGCTGCGGATCTCTTCCTTTGTGGGAGCACTACACTTGATCGGCAGGTCGCTTGCGGCTGTCGGTATCTCTGGTGGGTTTGTAGGTGCTGGTCTGTTGAGTAACTCCTGGAAGTGCTCAATCCACCTGTTCTTCTGTCCTTCGTCATCAGCTATTACTCCTCCGTTCTTGTCTTTTACTGGTCTCTCTGGCTTGGCAAACTTCCCTGATAACTTCTTGATGATGAAGTACAGGTCCTTGGTGCTGTTCTGGTGAGCTGCATCTTCTGCTTCTTTTGCCAATGTCTCCAAGTAGTTTTGCTTATCTGCTTTAATGCTTCGCTTTACAACCCTATTTGCTTCTGTGTATTCCTCTTGGGCTTTTGTTTTTGCTGATCGTGTCCTGCTGCTGTTGACGGCTAATTTCTTCTCTCTTCTTTCTTCTATTTTCTCTAGGGTATCTGCTGAAATCCATTCCTTGTGTGTGAATGCTTTGGGGCCCAGTACTTCCTGACATGTTGAGGTCACTGTCTCTCTCACTCTCTGCCACCTCTCTTCTATCGTCTCCTCTTCAAGCAGCTCTCCTAGGACTTGGAACTTGTTGGATAGAGTGACCTTGAACTCTTCTTGCTTCCTGTTGTCCTTCAGCGCCGTGGTGTTGTAACGCTGGCGTTGACTGGATCCCCCCGTCCAATTTCTCTTCAGCTTCTGCTTCAATCGGGCAACAAGTAGATGGTGATCTGAAGCGACGTCTGCTCCTCGCTTGACGCATACATCCTGTAGGGAGCTGCGAAACTTCTTCACGATGCAGATGTGGTCGATCTGGTTCTCCGTTGACAGGTCTGGCGACACCCAGGTTGCCTTGTGTATCCTTCTGTGCGGAAAAACACTTCCTCCGATGACCAGGTTGCTTGTGGCACACAGGTTTGCGAACCTCTCCCCGTTGTCGTTCATCTCGCCTAGCCCATGCCGCCCCATGATCTCCTCGTATCCCTGGTTGTCACTACCTATCTTGGCATTGAAGTCGCCCATTACGATGATGATGTTTCTCTTCGGTCTGTCTTGTATGATGGTCTGCAATCTGTTGTAAAAGTCGTCCTTCTCCTCGTCCTCGCTGTCGTTCGTTGGGGCGTAGCACTGGATAATGTCCATGTTGATCCTCTTCTTCTTTGTACGGAAAGAGGCTGTCATGATCCTTGGTCCGTGTGCCTCCCACCGATGAGCGCTCCCTGTGCTGGCTTGGAAAGCATCAGGGCGACTCCCTGGGTGTGTGCAGCATCTTCCTGCTCGTGCCCCGAGAACAGCAGCAGCTCACCGGAAGTCAGTCGCTTCTGCCCGGAACCAGTCCATCTGACTTCGCTGATTCCTAGGATGGTGAGGTTGAATTTCCTCATCTCTGCGGCTACTTGCGCTGTCTTCCCCGTCTCGTACATGGTCCTGACGTTCCATGTACCGATGGATGTGGTGGTCCTGGTGGAGATGATGGTCTTCGGTCTGACGGCTTCCAGATGATTCTGGCTTTCACCGCCCGACTTCATACTCCTTCCAGCTGGAGGTCCATCCCTCCCCAGGTCCGCGATGTCTGTTAAATTGCTATTTGGCGTTTCTGTAGCTAGAGTTTTTTTCACAGGGTGGGGTAGCTAACCCTACGCCAAACCCTCCTCCTTTTTCAGCCGGGCTTGGGACCGTCCTAGGCAGAGTTGACGATATGTGGATAATAGTTTTTTCCCCCGTGGTTGAGCTGTCTACGTCTCGTAACATTACAGACAAACAGGCATTCAGTATCCTTTTCACTTTGCCATGGCACCACAAAAATATCAAAGTTGACATACACTAATAGATGTCGATGCTGGAATGGAAACCTTTACAAGTGAAGGGGGAGTTGGTGATGGGGGTTGTGTACTTGTGTGTTGCGTGTGTTGGGGGGGGGGGGGGGGGCTAGCGTGCATAGTATCCAAGTTTGTTGGTTTTGGACAGAGGGCTTTTGGATCGATCTTGGCCTAGGGAATGGGGGTAGGTTATGTGTTAGTAAGTAGGACTGCGGGTGGAAGGATTGGGCTGGTTCCCCCACCCCCAACCCCACCACAACTCCCCCCCCCCCACAAACCTGCATACTGTGCCATTGTTTTTCTCCGATTGGTTATCTCCCCTGTGAGTTGGGTTTATTTTATTTTATTTTTTAAAATTCTAGTTTGAGAGAGGAGTAGGTCAGATCATATTCATTACAATAGTATATGCTTCTTCAAAATAATCTAGTTTTGTTGTTGTTGTTGCTGAGTCTCATGTTTATTTGCTTATATCACTAAACAACATCAACAACGACAACAGTGATGAATGTGGAAGAACGTTATGTATTGGACTACATAAGTATATCTGAAGAGGGTTGCATGCCACCAGGTTCAGTGTGGCCACAACACAGCTTGAAAAATTCAGTGCAGTGCTTCAAAGACTTCTCTATGAGGGGAGGGGAGATAAGAAGGGGAGAAGTCAGTCAGGAATGTTTTGAAAAGGGGAGGGTTTTGAACTGTAGTGGTGAGGTTGCTTGGCTCTTACAGTCTTAGTACACCGACTAGCTGTCTACTTGGTTGTGAAAGCTGGTAGGTTTTGGTTCGCATACATTTATTCTTGTGCTACATGTAAGCTGAGGCAGTGGGTATACATAGTCCTTTGTATGCGTTCACGCGCACAGGCTTTCACGAATGAATGTATACTGTGTGTACTGAATGTATGCAGGTACATGTATTTAATGTACGCATAAAGAAGAAAGCTTTCTCACATTGACATAGTAAGCAGTAATGTATTGGCATAAGTATGCACGCTCTCTCAGACTTATACACTGACGTGTGTGAGTACGCACATGCGCACTCTATTTTGTGCACACACACACACACACACACACACACACACACACACACACACACACACACACACACACACACACACACACACACACACACACTCGTGCGCGCACGCACACACACACATGTATACACAGATCTTCCTTTTTCTTCCCAGTCTCCTCCCACTATTCCGTCCCCCTCTGCCTCCCCTCCACGTCCCCCCACCCACACCTCCCGTACTATAACAACCCTCGCTTCTCTGTCATTGAAGGCTCTTCAAAAAAGAGAGAAAGCATTAAACAGTCATTACCGATGGACAAAGTTGAAACAACTCTGCAAGTTGCCAGACACCATGGAAATCCCTTAAGAGAGATTTCTCAGCATCTAAACTGGCACAGTGCAAAAGAGCAAGCTTTGATTTTCAGATGGCAACAGATATGTTTCCCCCTGGCCCAGCTATCTGTGTCTGGAGCGTCGACAGCAAAAAAAAAGAAGTGTTTTATGTATCGTCCCTTTAGGCTCGTGTAGACCTCGTGAGAGACTTTGGGTCTGGACGTTTAGACAGTAAGTCTTTCTGAGGTCTTCATAAGTGCACAGGGAGAACAGGCTTTTGGCTTGGAGGAAGAGGCGAGGTTTTAGTGGCGGTGTTTGAGAGAAGATTTAGAAACATTGTATATGTTGAGTGTCGTCGAGATTTAGGGAATATGAAAAGGGTAGGGTGTAGGTGGGGGTGGGATTAGGAGAAAAGAGAGGGAAAATGGTGGTGGGGCTTGGGTGAAGTGGAAGAACAGGATGGATTTTTATTGACAAGAAAGTTTGTTAAGTCTCGGAGGCACGGTTCTCCCACCACTCTCTCCCTCCTTCGTTTTGGATCTTTTTTGTTTGAAAGGAGTTAAATCAGTTCACCTTTTGTTGTATTTTTTTTGGTCATTTCGCAACTTTTTATTCGTCAATTTCTTATACTTGTTATTTACTGCGTTGTTTTTCAGTTTTTGTGCAGTGCTGAGTAAGATCAAAAACAAGGACAGCAAAGCTGTTATCGACAGTGGAAGGTTTGAATGGTTTGAAACAATGCTCAAATGATCAGTAAAATGATATCACATTAGGTTGTTGAATTTGAAATAAAAAAAAACAACATATTTACAGTAAGGTTTTCACTTTTTCTTAATCTTTGTCCAATTTTGGTTGAGATATAACTTTCCCCCATCTTAATGGCCTTTAAGGTTTCAGTAATCGTTTTTATATTCCGCCATTCCTTTCTTCTCTTAAGCTCTTTCCTGGTGTATTGACATTTCTATTTGACGCTTTTATGAACCCATCAGCAAAGATCTCCTTCGATCCTTACTTCTACTGTCTACTTAAGCATCCTCTCTCTTTCTCAAACGTTAAATGTCATTTGAAGTGAAAAACCCCAAACGACGGTTTATCTTAAATTTTTTTTATTTATTTGATTGGCATAGTGCAAAGATCCCACTCCAGCTTTTAGCTTAGCTTCCAAGTCATGTTGTGTCTTCCAGACAATTCTACGCTTACTTTAAAACAGTTATTAAAGGTATGGAAAATGCTCTGCGTGATTGTTTTGGGGTTGAAGAAATAAGACTGATGATGCAAGATACTCATGAAACATTTGAAAGTAATCGTCATCTGTCACCGACTGTGGATCGTTTGTGTTTTCAATGCTGATTATCCCGCGCATGAGCGTTGTGGTCGGGTGGTTTGCAGACGATAAAACAATTTGAGGGGTGCAATGTTGTCTGCCCTCCCCCTCTCACCCTCTCCTCCCCCCAAAAAAAAACAAACCCCAACAAACAAAACCCAACAACAAAAACAAACAAAAAACCACCACAACCAACAAAACTGAACGAAAACAACAACCCCCCACGCCCCCCCCCCAAAAAAAACACACAAACAAACAAACACCCCCCCCAAAAAACAAAACAACAACAAAAAACCCCCAAACAAAACCAAAAACGCAAGCCAAAACAAACAGATCCAAAATCCAAACAAAACAAAAAACAATAACAACCCCTCACCACCACAGACCTACGTAATTTCTGCAGATTGCGTGAGTCGTGAGCTAGGAACTAACTGTTTTTTCTATGACAATATTTCTTCTATTTTTTTCTTTTCTTATGCAGTGGTAAGTCCTGTATATTAAGTTTGAGTGTTAAAGAAAATATAGACGAGACCGAACATTTTGAAAGGTGAAGTGTGGCCAAGAGGGCAGACTGAGATGGCGACAGGTTTTTTTTTTACCCTGATTTGAGTGATGTGTGTCCGTGACAGAGCAGAAGATACCTTCAGAGCCTTTAGGGTGGATGCTTTTATAAATGGACTGGCTGGGTTGGGGGTGTGGGTGGGAAGTCGAGAGGGGTGGGGTTGGAGGTTGGGGGGTTGGGGTAACCCTCTTGCGTGTAACTCTATGTTTGGACATCTGAGAACTATTCTGAGAGTTCGGGATGAAGGAGCATGCAAAGGAGTGGCCTGTAAGAGGCTGGATAGTTGGGGGGAAAGTGATGGGGGGTGGGGAGGGATAGTGTGTGTGTGGTGTGTGTGTGTGTGTGTGTGTGTGTGTGTGTGTTGTGTGTGTGTGCGTGCGCGCGCGTGTGTGCATGCATGCAATCACGCCTGTGGGTGTAGCAATTTTTGGCGCCTTCTGTGAATAGCACATAGGTTCATTCATCGATTCCTCACATCGCCAAACGATTTCTGAAGTGTTCTGTTGTTTCTATTTCTTTAGCGAATGTTGTTGAGTGCGTTGCGTTCTTCATCAATATTTCTACAGATAGCTGCAAGAATAAACAGCAAGATATGAAAAAAATATGACAAGAACAAAACAAAAGAGCAAAAAATAAGTAAACATAAAAAAAGAAGACACAAAGGTATGAAACTGGGACTAGATTTTGGAAGTTGATGGGAGTGAGATGGCGACACCTATTACGTATTGTTTTGCTTACTTTTTCTTTACTTTGATGTCATATGTCCCCAACTAGGTGACGCAGATAGCATCACGTATTTATGTAGGTAACGCAAAAGCAGCCATGATCGTTGTTTAAAGTTTTTCCCCCGTATTTTAACATGTCTGTTTTTGTGTAAACAACAAAGATTTAAATTTGTAAAGTGTCACATAAATACACGCTTACATGCAGACATTTGTATTCTATAGGACACAGAACACACCTACTGTTTGTCTGAGTCTCTGTTTGTCTGTCTACTCATTTTCTTGTTTAATTTGCCTGCCTGCCTGCCTGCCTGTTTCTCTCACTCCCCCTTCTCTCTCGTGCGTGATCAACACACACACACACACACACACACACACACACACACACACACACACACACACACACACACACCTACACACACACCTACACACACATACACACACACACGCGCGCGCGGGCGCACGCACATACGCACGCGCGCACACCTTCTCATGACCATGCTTACATTAGTGGGAGAGAACTCCATGTTTGTGAGGGAGAAGTGACTGCCAACAGAAGCAAGAGGGTGATAGGGGAGGGGGGGGGGGGGGAGGGAGGAAGGTGACAGTGGAGCCCCATAAAAATGCTCGAGAAAAAAAAATGCACAAATCAAAGACATGCCCCCCCCCACCCCCTCCCCCCAAAAAAAAAAAAAAAGAAAATCCTCAAAACAAACTAACCAAAAAGCAGACCACCCCCCAAAAAAAAAAAAAAAAAAAAAAAAAAAAAGAAAAAAAAAAAACCGCAAAAGAAAAGAGGGTGGTGGTGGGATAGATTGGAAGCAACTCAGAGAGACACATGAGAATTCGTAAAAAGATAGTGGACAGGTGGTCCATTGTTGTGCTGACGGGAGCATTTCGACCACATTTTACGCAAGCGCGCGTGCATACACATGCATGCACACACGCACGCACGCATGCAAACACACATGCATGCATAAACAAGCACACACACACGCACGGGGCACGGACAGACAGACAGGCAGACATACAGATGGACGGACAGATAGAATTACATAAATAGCCAGCCAGCCAGCCAGCCAGCCACCCAGCCAGCACACCCCACACACACACACCACACACACACACCACACACACACACACACACACACACACACACACACACACACACACCACTTACATACACACACACACAGCACACACATACACACACACCACCACGCACCACGCACGCACCGCACGCACACACACACACACACTCGTATCAATCTGTTGTCAGTAATGTTGGTTTGATGGTTTCCAGGTCCAGAGAAATAAGGTCCTCTTTCTGTTGGCATCTTAAACACACGCACCCTCACTCGCACTCACACAGATACAGGCACACAGACACACAGACAGACAGACAGACAGACACAGACGGACACAGACACACACTCGTATCAATCTGTTTTTAGTAATGTTGGTTTGATGGTTTCCAGGTCCAGAGAAATTAGGTCCTCTTTCTGTTGGCATCTTACACACACGCACACTCACTCACACCTCACATTCACAGACACACAGACACACAGACCACAGCACAAGACACACACACAGACACAGCACAGACACAACACACACACACACAACACCACACACACACACACACACACACACACACACACAGACACACACGTAACCAAACGTATAAAATCTTTTTAGTAAAGCTGGGGGTTGGTGGTTTACAGGTCCGGAGAAATTACGCTCTCATTCTGTTAGCATCTGACTCCCCTCTCCCCCGTCCGCGCCCACGCGCGCGCGTGCGCACACACATACCACACACACACACACACCCGCACGCACGCACGCACGCACGCACGCACGCACCACGCACGCACGCACGCACGCACGGGAACACACACATACTTATGTGCGCACACACGTATACGCACGCACGCACGACGCACACGCACGCACGCACGCACGCACGCACACGCACACACACACCACACACACACACACACACACACACACACACGGGTCACCAAACGTATCAATCTGTTTCCAGTAATGTGGGGTTGATGGCTTGCAGGTCCAGAGAAATTCGGTTCTCTTTCTGTTAACGTCTCAGCCAACTGTTCACTTCACTGGCCCAAAGAGTTTTTGCACTGCTGGAAAAGAGAATAATAAAGATAAGAAAAGAAGCAAATAGAAGAGAGAGAGAGAGAGAGAGAGAGAGAGAGAGAGAGAGAGAGAGAGAGAGAGAGAGAGAGAGAGAGAGAGAGAGACAGACAGACAGACAGACAGACAGACAGACAGACAGACAGACAGACAGACAGACAGACAGACAGACAGAAGAAGAAGAAGAAGAAGAAGAAGAAGAAGAAGAAAAAAGAAGGGAATCTAACAGAGAGAGGAAGAAAGAAGGAAGCAAAAGAGGGAAAGAAGACAAGGAAAGAAAGAAGGAATGCTGAAAGAACAAAGACGGAAAGTAACCAGGAATGATGACGATTATAATTGATAGTACACCGATGAAGGAAAGTTACAATAATATGAAGAAATATTCCCTAACAAGTAAACTGTGAGGCTCTGGGTTCGATTCCCGGACATGTCCTTTCTTCCCAGTTTGACAGGAAAATCGAGTTAAACGGCAAATCAATCTGTCGGCGGCGATTCTAAACCTGTCGGACCCGTGTGCGTACGGACTTGTGCACGTGAAAAGAACCCATGACAGTTGGAAATCGGAGAGAGCAGAGAGACCCCTCCCTGATCTGTCAGGCAAAAGCGGTAGGTTCAGTTCCTGTGTCCCTGATGTCAGAATGCGGCTACCTTAATGATGGGGGAAAGGTTGCATACGCAAAATTACCATTATTTGCGAACTTTGGAGCTTTTGCCGAAGGAAAAAAACCGTTAAGGAATATTCAGTAAGTGGATATGTATACAAAAGCAGAATACATTTATGATGACCAAGAAAAAAAACCGAAATAAAAATACAAAGACAGAAAGAAGAAATGAGGAACATAAAATAAAAAGACAGAAAGACAAGGAGAGCAACATGGGAAGAACTACATACAGGTGAAAAAGTAAGAAAGAAGTAAAGGAGAAACAAAAAGAAAAAAACAGAATAAAGAAAGAAAAATAACAGAAAGAACAGTTAAAAAAAAAGACAGAATGAAATAAGAAAAGGAAAAAAAAACCAGATGGAAAGGAAAAATCGAATGAACGTAAAGAGAAGAAAAAGGACAGAATGGAAAAAAAACACGAAAGACAGAAAGAATGAAGAAAAGAAAAGAAAAGCTAAGAAAGTGTGAGGTCTAAAAAACGAACAAAACAAACGACAACAACAAAAAAACCCTCCCCCCCCAAAAAAAAAACCCCAACCAAACCCCCCCAGCCCCCCCCCCCCCACCTCTTCCAAAACAACCTATAAAGTTGAACGGGTTTCTTTTTGCTGTTTTTTCTGATTTATTCTTTATTTCATGATGATGATGATGATGGTTATGATGA
>CM060330.1:11371945-11374445 GCA_030674155.1 Stramonita haemastoma
AGAGAGAGAGAGAGAGAGAGAGAGAGAGAGAGATTCCTTGTCAATAACATGGCTTAGTTGATATTAAGAGTTTGTTTTACTTTGGTTGCTTGATGTGCCGCTTTTTATGTCATTTTTGTGTGATGTAATGATGTGATAATTCTGGATGCTTTTGCGAGTTAATGTCATTGCCTAGAGCTTAGGCAAGCGCTGTGTCCATGCCATTCCTTCTCTGTGATTGCCTGCGCGTCGTCAGGATTGTTTAAAGTCGTGAAGAATCTTGTCTTTACGAGGAGCTGCGGCAAGCCGTGATTTCTTCCAAAGTGTCCCGGAATCTTTCTTTCAGTATCGTTGGCTGCATCGTTTTCCAGACATTTTGTTATAAAAGCCTTAACATAACGGCAATCTTGTGCACGCATTGGGTGAATCAAAATGGGATCGGAAATTGTCATCGAAGAGTGTCATTTGCAAGGGTGTGATAAACTCTACCGAGTGCTCTGAAAGAATCTCTAGGCGTTGGAAGGTAGTCTGTGTCCTGGACCCATTGTAAGGATACTGAAGATTGCAAAGAGAGACCTCTCGCTAAAAGCACTGAAATTTGATTCCAGAGTCGCATTTTACTATTTCTTGGGGAGATTCACTAAGGGATAGGAACCAACCATTAGTATCCTTTTATTTAGTGTCTAGCTCGTAATGGAATGTAGTCAGAGTTTGTGGTCAAAGAATACCGTAAAAGACTGTACAAATATAGCATACTGATTGAGAATGTATGTCTTTTGCAGAAACCAAATTTGGCAGGACTGTGTACGTGAATTAGGCAACATCATGTAAATTTGCCAGGACTGTAGATCAGAATATTACCTTTTCTTATATATATCCATTTACAACTGTGATGTGCAATGGCTGAGAATGCAACAAGGTTATAAGTATGTAACAAGATAACCTATGTACATGGGGTCAGTAAATAGAAAAAAAAAGTCTCTCCCTTTTGTACAGGGAGTTAGACATTGGACATTTTGTTCTCCCCCGTATTTACAGGGAGTCAAGAGATGGAATTTTGCTGTCCCACTTTATTCAGGGAGTCAAGAATTAGAAATCATTTAACCTCCTCTCTACAGTGAGTCAAATAAAGGAAATTTGACCTTCCTCTATGTAGGGAATCAAGAATTGCAAATTTGCCCTTCCTCTATACAGGGAGTGAGTAATTGGAAAACTATTCTTTCTCCATACAGGGTTTCAAGAATTGGAAATTTTTTCTGCCCCTGTGTCAGGCAGAGAAAGGTTAGAAATTTTTCTTAGCAGGAGAAAGCTATAATTTATTAGAAAACGTGCTCAGTATCATAATGGGAGGGTGAATTGTGAAGGGTTTGCTTTTTATGTTTTTGCTGTTGATTTTGCAGCACCATCCATTTGGCAGATCTGGGGAGATGGGGGCAATGCAGCGATATCAGACACAGAAGTAGAGATAGATAGATAGATAGATAGATAGATAGATAGATAGATAGATAGATAGATAGAGAGAGAGAGAGAGAGAGAGAGAGACAGAGAGAGACAGAGAGAGACAGAGAGAGAGACAGAGACAGAGAGTAGTCCTTTCATCTTGCTTTTAGGACAAGTGTGGCGGTTCTAGTTCATAAAATTTTGACCTAGATTTTTCAAAGTAACTTCATAAAATTTTGACCTAGATTTTTCAAAGTAACTTTTAGACACCCCCCAAAAAAGAGAGAAACTGTTGATGTAGTTTTCAAGCCAACAAAACTGCACGATGGCTGTGTGTGGCATCTGGTTTTCTTCTTTCTCCTTCTTTCTTTCCTCTTTCCAGATTTACTTGCTTTCTTCTGATTTTTTTCCTCTTATTTTTCCTCGTCATTCATCCTCTCTCTCAAGTGCTGATCATTTGAAAGCACAAAGGGGATGGCATGCATGATGGGAAGGGCATGTTGTGTCAGTACATATTGTGTGGTGTTAAGATTCATCGAAAAGAGTTTTGGAGTGGTGAGGACCCTTTTTTTTAAATGGATTTTTTGTGCTCTCTTTGCCTTCAAGTATACCTCTCGCCGTTGTCTGCAAACTCCAGTGGGAATTTATGGATAGTGCTGTCAGTAAATTTCGTTGGGATGGGGTTGGAATGTGGTTTTGTCTGTCTCTGGCTCTGTCTGTTCCTCTACCTCTTTGTCTATGTAGTGTTATTGCCTTTGTCTTCACCTTTCTCTGTCTTTTGCCAGTATAATAATTTTATGTTATATATATAATATATATAATATATATAATATTATATAATATATATATAATAATATATATAATATATATATAAACAACAACACACACAACACAACGCACACCACCCACAGCACACACACACACACACACCACACACACACATCACACACACACACACAGACACAGACACACACACACACACACACACACACACACACACACACACACACACACACACACACACACACACACACACACCGCGTGTGCGTGCGTGCGCGCGTGCGGATACAATTAAGTACAG
>CM060330.1:11376945-11401945 GCA_030674155.1 Stramonita haemastoma
TAGCACACATGGCAGGCACTTAACACATGACATCACAGCACGACAGCACAGCATAGGAAAACACAGCAAACACACATGGTAGCACAACACCAGATAATGATGATGCACAGACACCTAGTTCAAGACACAGCACACAATACACAGGTCGAACATCAGAACAAAAGACAGCAGTGCAACTGAGGGCAGCATTGTGCAGCACATTACTGAGCACTGTGCGAACATAAAAGCACACCACAGAAAAAGAAATAAATATTTATTCATGACAATTTCTTTCATTCCAATGCAGTGCAGCGTTGTGCAACACGTGCATGCAATGCTAAACAGGGAGCTAGGATTGAATTCAAGATATCCAGGCATGCCAAGGAATTGCACTTTATGCAAGACAAAGTTAAGAATAAATCTAGAAAAGCCCCTTTCTAATAATCCCGTTCTCAAGTGCTTAGAAGTTCTTCTTTACGCAAGACAGAGTTGAAAATAAAACCAGGAAAGCTCTTCTCTTCGAAACTGCCTTATATCTTTTATCCCCCTCTTTTATTTAGCCTTGTTAACGGACTTTTATCGTGGAGATTACCTTCGCTCATTTCAGAGTTTGTGTGTGTACATTAACTTGTGCAATACGGTCAAGCAATTGTAAGTAATTGCATTCGGGATTTCCTGCCATGTTTTACACTACATTAAAAGAAATACAACTATCAGAATGGGTATACACACCACTGATGTGTAAATAGTACATCAGAGCAACAGACTGGCGCACTTCGTTTTGTTACGGTTTGTGGCCAGACACCAAGATGAGGATGCCTGGAATAAACGTCCATCACTGTATCTGCCCGTCCTAAGAGCTATCGATTTGGTTTCCACAGCGACTCCAACCAGCTGCAACAGAAATCGCGTAGACGATAAACAAGAAGGATAAGCACCAGCCCAATAAATAACGGAGATACCCTCAGTACCTTCCACTCATTGGGGCAATTTGTCTCTGCTTTCTGTCACTATGTCTTCCTTGATAGGAAATTATCCTCGTTGCCTTCCACTCATTGGGGCAATTTTTCTCTATCTGTCATTATGTGTCTTCCTTTATAGGGAATTATCCTCATTGCCTTCTACTCATTGGGGTAATTAATCTCTGATTTCTCTCATTATGTATCTTCCTTGACAAGAAATTCCTATCCCTTCCCTAGTTTTGGATCATGGCTGGATTTTGGGACTATCAGAGAATGCTGGAAGTGGGTTCACTTGAAACTCGTGCCTGGCATTATAGGTCTGGATCCTCCAGTCTTACTCAGAAAGATGATACGGATAGATTTCAGGAAAGTTAGTTGCAGACGGTATGATATCGGGTTGGAGAGGGCACGTCACATTAGGGATTTACTTTTGTTTTGATGGACACTGATGTCCTTGATGCAAAAGTGTACTTCCTGTTGGATTTCTGCGGTCATTCACATTTCTTGATCTTGGTATCAGCTCTAGACATAAAATTTAGAAACTATCAAATTTAGAAACTTTCTTTTCTCCCATAACGGATAGAGACTCAAAGACTCCTAACAGTAAGTTTAAATGACTGCAAAAGCCATCTTGATTTGCTACAGTTCGGATGTTCAGAAATGTTATCATCATCTTCTGTTTGCTTCCTGTACTGTAGTAGCCCCTACTCCCTGGGGAAAAAATCAGATCTCAGAATTCAAGGGAACTGAGGAGTCTGAGGCTCATGTGTGAGCATCGAGACTGATCACAATTGACATTAACGAATGTTCAGATTTACCACCAGTGTCCACTGCGGATGTTTTGTCTGTCATGAAAATTGGTAAAGAACTATTTTACCTTGCTCTGTAAGTTCTCAGAAGGGCTGCTTTTTGTTGTTTTTTATTTTGGGGTTTTTGTTTTGTTTTTATTTCAGAGACATGCACATAAGCAGGGTTGTTCTGATTCAGCTTGTAGAGAGATCTCGGTTTTGGTACATAACCAACATAATTAGAATAATTTGGTGAACATTTATTTTTAGTATATTGCCTCGATGATTCCCAACGAATCGTAAGGCAGAGGAAGAAAAAGAGGAAGAATAGATAAGAAATGACTTTTGGAACATCCTTATCTTAGAATTTGCTTGCTTATCATCGTTCAGGGTATATCATGCTTTTTTGCCTGAATGTATGTATATGTTGGTATATCAGGTTTTTGTTCCTTAAGCATCCATCCTAAGCCTTGGTATAACCATCCCTAAGAGTTGACTAGATTGTAAGAAAAAAATGTGTTGTGTGCGTGCGTGTGCGCGCGTGGGCGTGTGTATGTATGTGTGTATGTGAGTGTGTTATGCGAGGGCATGTGTGTGTGTATGTATGTGTGTGTGTGTGGTGTGTGTGTGTGTGGTGTGTGTGTGTGTGTGGTGTGTGTGCGTGCTTACGTGCATGCCAGCGTGTTTCCGCATGTGCAGGTACACTTCTGCATGTGTGCAGAATATGTGTTTTTGTACCTACGTGTTCCGTAAGCCTTAGCAGTGTGTCTATTTTGGAACACATCCTGTGCGTTCTTTGTCGCGGCAAGGATTGTTTATAATCCTAAGAGCTGGTTGTCTTCGCCATTGATTGTCCTGGGTATCTCTGTATGTGCCGTGTTGTACGTGCACCTAAGAGGATGATTAGTGTAGCTGTCATCTGTTAGGTCTGATTACTTCCTCCTCCCACTCGGGGTTTTTGTTTGTGTTTGTGAGCCTGCTTTGTGAATTTTTCTGTGTTAATTGCTGTCTGGTGTGTGTGTGTGTGTGTGTGTGTGGTGTGTGTGTGCGTGCGTGCGTGCGTGCATGCGTGCGTGCGTGCGTGCGTGCGTGCTTAACTGCGAGTGTGTGCACGTGCGTGCGTGCGTGTTTGTGTGTGTGTATGTGTGTGCGTGCATGCGTGTGTTTGTGCATGTGTTTGTGTATGTGTGCGTGCATGTGTGTGTGTGTGTGTGTGTGTGTGCGTGCGCGCGTGTGTGTATGTGTATGTGTGGCAACGAGGCTTGTTTATAATTCTAAAAGCTGGGTGGTCTTCATTGATTGTCCTGTGCTAGCTGTGTATTCCTGTATGTGCAGTGTTATACGTGCGCCTTAAGGGATGATTAGTGTAGCTGTCATCTGTTAGGTCTGATTCCTTCCTCCCCGCCCACAGAGGGTTTTTTTTTGGTGTGTGTGTCTGTCTGATTTGTGATTTTTTTTCTGTGTAAATTGCTTTCTGCCTGTCAGTGTGTCTGTGTGTACGCGTGCTCGCTTGTACGCTTATTTAAATGTGTCTTAGTGTGTCTGAACATTCTGAGCGAGTTAGTGAATGAAATAACACCACACACGCACGCCACGCAGCACGCCGCACGCACGCACGCGCACGCAGCACGCACGCGACGCGCACGCACACGCACCAACATACTCTAATTATGACTTATCTATACTAAATCACAATAATATATATATATAATCTTTGATTAATATAATAGTATGGTTCTGTTGTGTAAAAGTTAGTGTGATATACTAATTAGTACTTTTTGTCATAAAGCTATATGGATTATTAGTCCCCGTGATGCGTTATGATTTGTCTCATCGTTGTTTGCTTTATTTTGTTCTTTTCTTTTTTTTTCTTAATTTTTAGTTTGTATGTTGTTTTGATGTTCGTTTCTCGCTGTTTGCTTATTTGTTTCTTCTTTTTTTTTCTTTTAATTTTTTTTTGTTTTGTCTTTTTTTAACTTTCTGCTTTCTTTCCTCCTCTCCTTTTTTCTGTTTTTTCTTCTTTTTTTTCTTTCTTTCCCTCTTCTTCTTTCTGTTCTGATCTTTCTTTCTTTCTTTCTTTTTTCTTCTTTCTTTCTTTTTCTTTTCTTTTCTTTCTTTCTTTCTTTCTTTCTTCTTTCTTTCTTTCTCAGTACCACCACCACCACCACCACACCACCACCACCACCACCACCACCACCACCACCACCACCACCACCACCACCACCACCACTTCTGTTTCCTTCTGATCTTCTTCCTCTCTGCCTCTTGTCTGTCTGTCTGTCTGTCTGTCTGTCTGTCTGTCTGTCCCCGTGTCTCCCTCTCCCCACCTCTCCTTTTCTGTATCTTTATCTGAAAGACAGGGTCTTTGTTTCCACTCTCGTCTCATTGATTTATCATGTTTAGTAACTCATTAGCGCCTGTTCACAGTTAATCATGATCAGCAGTAGCAACAGTAGTAACAGCACCAGCAATAGCAACAGCAGTAACAGCACCACAGTAGTAACAGCACCACAGCAGTTGCATCAGCAGTAACAGCACCACAGTAGTAACAGCAGCAGCAGTAGCAACAGTAGTAACAGCAAGAGCAGTAGTAACAGCAGTAGCAACAGCAGTAATAGCAATAGCAGCAGCAGCAGCAATATTAGCAGCAACACTCTCTCCTTATATTACTCAGTCTAGAATAGTAGGAATGGCAGCAGCAGTAGCAGCAACAGCAACAGCAGTAATAGCAATAGCAGCAGCAGCAGCAGCAATACTAGCAGCAACACTCTCTCCTTATATTACTCAGTCTAGAATAGTAGGAATGGCAGCAGCAGCAGCAGCAACAGCAACAGCAACAACAACAACAGCAGTAGCAGCAGCAGCATCAGAAGAAGAAGAAAGTAGTGGTATTAGCAACTACATTCTTCCCTTTCTCGGTCTGGAATAGTAGGAATGTTAGCAGCAGCAGCAGTGGCAGCCACGCTCTTTCCTTAATGTGGAATAGTAGGAACGGCAGCAGTGGCAGCAGTGGCAGCAGCAGCAAGCAAGCAGCAGCAGCAGTAGTAGTAGTAGTAGTAGTAGTAGTAGTAGTAGTAGTAGTAGTTAGTAGTAGTAGTGTAGTAGAAGTAGTAGTAGTAGATAGTAGTTGTAGTAGAAGTAGTAGTAGTAGAGTATAGTAGTAGTAGTGTAGTAGTAGTAGTAGTAGTAGTAGTAGTAGTAGTAGTAATAGAAGAAGTAGTAGAGCAGTAGTAGTAATAGTAGTAGTAGTAGTAGCAGTAGCAGTAGCAGCAGCAGCAGCCGTAGTAGTAGTAGTAGTAGTAGTAGTAGTAGTAGTAGTAGTAGTAGTAGTAGTAGTAGTAGTAGTAGTAGTAGTAGTGATAACAGGAACAGCAGCAACAATAGCAGTAACGACAGCAGCAGTAGAAGTCAGCGATCACACTGTTTAGAGGAAGACTTAGAGGTTGTGTAGTAGCAAAGGGTACACACATGTACATCCTCTGTGAAAAAAGTTTCCTGACAGTAATGCAATGGCTCGGAGAGGATAGTCTGAGTGATGCACAGGCATCCACGCACGCACTCACGCACACGCGCGCGCGTACGCACGCACACATACTTAATTTTATGTATATAGATCTCTTTATATTTATCTATATTTATGTGTATAAAGGCAGGCAGGCTTACGAAAAGGATGGAAGGGGATGGGGCACGAAGCAGAAACTGAGAAAGTTGTAAGGAGTAGAAGAGACCAAAGGAAAGGAGGAAAATCATTACAGAAAGAGAGTGGGATGAAGAGAGAGACAGCGATCCACCCCCATCTCCATCCTTTCCTAAAGATGCACACACGCGCACGCACACACACACGCACGCACGCACGCACGCACACACTCACACACACACACATTATATATATGTATACATAGAAATGGATAGATATAGATAGATAGATAGATAGAGAGAGAGAGAGAGAGAGAGAGAGAGAGAGAGAGAGAGAGAGAGAGAGAGAGAGAGAGAGAGAGAGGCAGAGGCAGACAGAGTGTTTTTCAGAGATAAGATCACGTATATGGCTTATGTGTCAAGCGAAAGGCTTCTTCTTTCTCATTTGGGGAGCACCCGTGGGTGCTCTGTCTCTGATATCTTGTACTGTCGTTAGGTGTTTGCACACTGCGACAAAGGAGAACGAAATTGTGAAGCCTTAACTGGACTTTCTTGTCGTAGTTCGGTATTGGATAATATTATATTGTATGATATAGCTTAGCGTAGCTTAGCATAGCATAGCATGGCATGGTATTACCCCCATATAGCATGATGTAGTTTTGTGTTGTGTCGTGTAGTGTGGTGCAGTAGTGTAGTGTAGTGTAGTGTAGCGTATGGTATAGTGTAATGTAGTGTAGTGTAATGTAGTGTAGTGTAGTGTAGTGTAGTGTAGTGTAGTGTAGTGTAGTGTAGTGTAGTGTTGTTGTGTTGTGTTGTGTTTTGAAGTGCAGTATCGTAGTGTTGTGTAATGGAGCGCAGTACGGTGTAGTATGGTATCATATGGTATGGTGCGGTACAGTACAGTGCAGTACAGTGTAGTGCAACACAGTGCAGTGCAGTGCAGTGCAGTGCAGTTCAGTGCAGTGCAAAACAGTGTGGTACTGTGCGATACAGTACAGTTCAGTGCAATACAGTCCAGCACAGTGCAATGCAATACAGTACAATGCAGTACAGTTCATTACAGTCCAGTGCAGTACAGAACAATACAATACAGTACAGTACAGTCCATTGCAGTGTCTCTCTCTGTCTTCCCTCTCTGTGTCACATCAATAAGCATGACAGGGCACAAAGGATACTCACAGGCACACGTACACACGAAGAACACAGCCACAGATCCACAAATATGTGTGTGTATATCGATCACATACACCACAAAATATCCCCTGAGCCAGGGAAGAAGAAAAAACAACAACAACAACAAATCCTCTTCGGAATAGACAATAAATCATCAACGACATGCGCGACAAGGGGACAAAAAGTTAGGAGCTGCCAGAAAGAAGATGAGGGAAAAAAGCGTCTGCGCTTTCCCTCTGTACTTCTGTGTGGATCCCTCTGCTTGCTGTCCCCCTCTGTGTGTTCCTGACCCCTCTGGATCTCCCCCCATTCGTCATACATGTACATAATGCATTTGTAGAATTCATTCAAATAGGAGAAAAAGGAGGAAGGGGACCCCCCCAAAAAAAACACACACACAAAAAACCCCACGTCACAAGCAAACAAAACAACACCTAGCCCCTGCCCCCAGAATAGGGAAAAAAAGAAACTAGGTGGTCACATATGTTGTTCACGCCTCTAGTCTTTCTGCATAATTTTCGACTTGGCAAACACACGCCGAAAATTGTAAATCATGCGGCATATGGTGCATTAGGAGCTCAAAATAACTGTAGTTATTTTCTGGAGTGTTCGGTAAAGCAGTCTATTTTAGCACAGCCAACGTCGGCTGATTTATGTATTATATCTATTTTTGATCTGGCTTCTCTCTAACTCATTGATGAGCTGCTCGGCCATTGCACTGAAATTTTCGGGCGGTGTCATGAGGAAGTTGAATTTGTGAAGTCCATCCATCTTGCACTGAAAATAGTTTTCTGCTGTTTTGGGGTCATTTTTTTTTACCTGGTATCAACTTTAGCCACCAATTTAGTTTGATTTAGAAGAAAATGAAGTTCCTGTTTTTGTTTTTTGAATATATTTGATAGGGGGGGGGGGGGGGGGGGGTACAGCTTTATGGTAAGTGCATTAGATTCATGCCCGGATATAACCTGAGGCTGCAGGTTTGAGTCGCTGCTGAGGGGATTTATTTGTAATGAGAATCCTCAGTTAACCAGAACTGTGACTTGGGATTACATGATATCACAAACTTAAGGGGGATGCAATGTGAAGAAGTCGTAGTTTGATAAGTTTTATTTTGACCAAAATTCAGCCTGATTTGTGGGAGATAATAATCTGATGATTTATCTCTTTCTTTCCACTGTTGCCCCCCAAAAAATCAAAAATAGGTGACGGCATCTTCTGGTTCCTCTGATAATGACCAGTTAAATGGGAAACTTCGACAAAAATTTAGCTGTTGTTAAAGTCGCAGTTCTAAACGAAAGACAAGACTTTAGCTTCAATATGTTCAATATATCGATAGTGTCGAATCATAGGACGCTGAAAATGGCTGAAATGATCGGGCCATACTGATATAGCAAATCAAAAGTCAAACATTTTTGAGTAATAATGTCAACATTGAGTCATACTGGTCAGCATATTTTGAGGTCTTTATACAGGCTCTTACTATTGGTGAACTTCGGAGCTCTAGCCGAGAAATGAATAAAAAGGCTGATATTCAGTGGGATAGACATTCCGTAAAATTTGCACCTTAATATCTAATCAGGCGTAGTTGGCGACACACACATTTGTGGTTTAATAAAGAAAGGTAAGTCATCCCAGAAGACAGGTGGAGGGGATAGACATATCTAACACCGAACGGGTTAACCACGGCACCAGAAGGGTGACATGTATCCAGATAGTGAAAATGTCCAGCTTTCTGTGGTGTATCTGGAAGTGGACTCTGCAACCCGTAATTTCACGAGGCTGGCCTTCTGTGAACTGAGTTATTCTGGCATCCTGAAATTTCCGTGTCCAGTTTGGATTGTTCCCTGTGACCCTTGACTGAGTCACAAAGTATTGAAGTCTATCAGTCATTTAGATTTTCTATCAATGTTTCACTGACTTTTTCCCTGGTAACGAGTATCGTGATCTGTCAGTCATAAAGCCCCACCTCCCGAGGAGTATACGATGTTGCGAGATTTACCAATCATAAAATTAGCCAGTCTTGTTGATGTTGTGGTCTGCTGGCCTGGAAAACCCACGGAGGCAAAAGTCAGTAAATGCGTGGCTCCTTCAGACATACATTTTACCATCATAATTATGTCCAAGGAGACAGCAGCACTTATGTACCAGTCGATCGACAATGCCTATTTGCGACACAATCAAGCAGGCACACAAACATAGACAGTGAAGAATTTCTTTCTCGGTGGTATCCGGCACTGAAGGGCTGCCTCCAAATCGTACCCTCTTTTCTTCCTTCCAGCATGCCCCACCAGGCAACCACCCCAACTGTTTTCGTACCCGTTAATATCAACCATGAAAGACACCAGACATCCTCATACCTTCAGGCCAAACGTGAGCCTGGTAAACGGATCAGACTGTTGTATGCCGTCGGGTGCGATGGTGAATTTAATTCCCCGACAATAGGAGCCAGCTTCCCAGTCTGTGGTCTACTTGCCAGTTCATTATGTGTCGATAGTTTCCCGGGGACAAGAGGAGATGGCGGTTAGAGCGGTGGTAATACCCCTAACGCCAGTTGGGGAGCTGGGGAGGGTGAGAAGCGGGATCAGACTGCTATAAACCCTCCAGAGAGAGACACGGCGAAAAATAACTTGGCGGGGAACTTGATATATTATTGTCTCGTTTGTGGTCCCTGTCTCCCTTTTTCTTTTGCCCCCCCCCCTCCCCTTCCTCCCTTTTTTTTCTTGGTTGCTTCCTCATATATAATTTTCTCAGTTCCCTTGCTCCCCCCCCCCTCTCTGCCCCTATATCAGGCTGGCTGATAGTCACACGGTTTGTCTGCATGCATGTCAATCTGTTTGCTTGTCCGTCCGTCCGTCTGTCTGTCTCTTCCTTTCTTTATCTCTGTCTCCCCCCTTTGTCTCTGTCTGGCTGTCTGATCTCTCTCTCTCTCTCTCTCTCTCTCTCTCTCTCTCTCTCTCTCTCTCTCTCTCTCTCTCTCTCTCCTCTCTCTCTCTCTCTCTCTCTCTCCCCCCCTCTCTCTCTCCCTCCCTCCTTCCTCCCTTCTTGTCTTTTTCGTTCGATTTGTCTCCGTTTAAAAAAAACAACTTTTCCCGTCTTGCTAGGAAATGTATGTATTTTTTTGTGATCTTAGTGTTGTTTTCTTCTCAGTTTGCTCTGATAAAAATACCCTGTCATCTTTTTTGAATTTATGACTACCTTTTTGTTTGATTGGAATGTTTTTCTTGTCAAAATGATTATACCCACAAAAATGTTCCACCAAGATTTGGATCTTTTTTAGGGGTGATACTAGACATAAATATAAGAAAAAACATAACTGTGGTTATCTATTGTCTTAGGTATATACATTTATATGATATATATATATATATATATATATTATATATTAATATATATGATTTATTATTTTTTATTTCGAGGTAAATGAATAAACTTAAAAAAAACAACAACATCTAGTCCCCTTGTGCATGTGGTTTTGTAAATTGTCATCCGTCTCCAAAAGCACACAATGGCCTACTATTCTGAAAGACGGAACAAGTTTTTAACGTGTACGCATGATGTTCTGCTTGTTATTCAGTATATAGAATAATGGCAAGTCTTCTTTTCTTTCTTTCTTTCTTTCTTTCTTTCTTTCTTTCTTTCTTTCTTTCTTCTCTCTCTCTCTTCTCTCTCCTCTCTCTCTCTCTCTCTCTCCTCTCTCTCTCTCTCTCTCTCTCTCTCTCTCTCTCTCTCTCTCTCTCTCTCTCCCCCCCCCTCCCTCCCTCCCTCTCCGTATCTCCCCCCTCTCTCTCTATCTCCCCCCTCTCTCTCTGTCTGCCTGTCTGTCTACCTGCTGCCTGTCTGTCCTGTCTGTCTGTCTGTCTGTCTGTCTGTCTGTCTTCTGTCTGTCTGCCTGTCTGTTTCTTTGTCTGTTTCTCCCTCTGTCTCTGGTCAGCTGTAATAGAGACATCGACACATCGATCCAGCCGAAAGCAATAAATCAAATCAAGAAAATCTTTACGCTGACGATAGAAGTAACCTCTTTACAGCGTTCAGAAAGCTGTGTTCTTCTTTCTGGCAAAGCCAGGAGACTGGAGTAAACTAATTTCCTTGCAGCATAAGCATTCATAAGCTATCACTGAAAGTTGTTTTATGCCTTGTGTGTTCCGTTTTTCAAGTTTGTCTGTTGTGGAAGTAAACATTTCTCGAACAAAAATCAGACAGGTACAGACAGATCATGAAAAAAAAATGTAAATCGACATGGCTAAACGAAGAAACTCTGTAGGTATTGTTACTCCCTTTTTGTCTGGCTATGTCAATATTTTTTGGCCCAATATGAGATTCATCGGCGTAGGGCTTGGGTTTGTTGCTTCATTTGAACAGGAGAAACATAAGGCTATTGACTCTTCTCCATAGAGATTTTTGAGTGTTGGATCTGTGTGAAGTCGTTCAGAAGAGTGGAAAACCCACGGTGTCCTATGCGGCTCCGGGTAACTGTCTATGGCAGAACAAACGAGAAAAGAAAGAAGCAATTTGGAAAAGTACAAATGTGTTGAATACACACATATATTATCACAAGAAACTGAGCTGCTGTTGTTGATAAGCGCAGTCACGAAGGCTAGATAAATCTTTTTGTGATAAAGAACGTTATGTAGCACAGAAAGGGGAACAGATCAGAGTTGATCGGTGCACAACCTTGTCGAGCCAGACAGAGAGCAGGGAGGAGAGGAGACAGAGGAGAGTAGAGCAGAATAGAACAAACAGAACAGAACAGCGTAGATTGCAACAAAAATATGGTAACCGCAAACTAACACTTTAAAGCATGTGCTGTTGCTACTCCTTAGATTATATAGATATTGTAAGGAATTGAGAAAAAAATGGTTTTGGGGTGTAACAGTTGCGAGTTTCCTATCATGCGGACATATTACATAAAAATGAAAATTGTTTCTGCTTGGCTTGACATGTTGCCTTTATGGCAGTATAGATTGTTGTTAGATATCTCTCCTCCCCTTATCTTCTACAATAATTGCCAAATGTCCTGCCAATCACTGACGCTTGTGTAGCCTTTAAAATCAGCAAAAACTCTACGGATAGAGTGATTCTAATTTGGCTTGCGTCCATAATTTTTCTTCAGGGATATTATTATGCTTACCACAGTACCAAGATATGTTTGCCCCCCCCCCCCCCCCACAAAAATGATATAGCCAATTAATATTATTTTGACAAGAATGTTACGTACTCTTACGAAATCACTCCTTTCCTAGTGACAGTGATGACACATAACCATAGACAACAGTTACCGCATCTAGATCCTGATCCATCTTTTGCCTGTCCCTTGTTTGGCTTTGTCTGAATAGCTATTGTACGATCAAACGTGGTCCTCTTTTGTCTTTGTTCAGAGGGGTTCATTTGGTTAGCTTTTTGTCGCCCAGACACTATCCCTTATCATTCTGTTGCTGTTACCGCTGTCCAGTAGGTCAATGATATAGTAGCTGGTGATGAAATCTTTCCCCTTCTGTTCTTGCTGTTGCCGCGCGCACGCACGCGCGCGCGCATACACTCACACAAACACACACACACACACACACAAACACACACACACACACACACACACAAACACACACACACTCGCACCATTTTTCAAATGTAACATCCATCTCAGAAGTCGGGATGTGGTTAACTTATGGTAGGCAAAAGCAGTCGCATACACAAACTCTCACTTTGTGGACCTCGGAACTCTAGCCGATGGATAAAAAAAAAAGGAAGGAAAAAAGTGAAATTGAAGATTAAATCACCAAATAAATTATTCAAACGCTAGAAAATAACAGTGATTTCAAGGCAAAGCCGAACAGATTGGCTGTCACTTTAACCATTGTGCATTCTACCCTCATGCCCCTCTCAGTCACAGCAGGTTTCTCCGTGTAGAATTTGTGTTATTCTCCCCAAAGAGAACATACCTCCACTCGTGTAGTGCCGCACCTGTTTGTGAGTATATTGTATATTTTCCCTCTTGGAGAGTGAGTTATTTCTTCAGCATTTGGCCGGGGGCAATTCTCTTGTTGCCGTGGCTTCTTTTACGAGCGCCAACAGCATGCTGCTCTCAGGACCTCTGTTTATCGTCTCATTAAAACTAGAACCCAGGTAATCATTCACAGTGTGGAAGATGGCAAAGCGAAGTTCAGTCTCAAGCAGGAATTGAACCTGCAAGCTCTAGTGTCAAAGCGAAGTTCAGTCTCAAGCAGGAATTGAACCTGCAAGCTCTAGTGTCAAAGCGAAGTTCAGTCTCAAGCGGGAATTGAACCTGCAAGCTCTAGTGTCAAAGCGAAGTTCAGTCTCAAGCGGGAATTGAACCTGCAAGCTCTAGTGTCAAAGCGAAGTTCAGTCTCAAGCAGGAATTGAACCTGCAAGCTCTAGTGTCAAAGCGAAGTTCAGTCTCAAGCGGGAATTGAACCTGCAAGCTCTAGTGTCAAAGCGAAGTTCAGTCTCAAGCGGGAATTGAACCTGCAAGCTCTAGTGTCAAAGCGAAGTTCAGTCTCAAGCGGGAATTGAACCTGCAAGCTCTAGTGTCCTAGAAGGGCACGTTAACGCTGTACCACTGAACTACTAAATCTATGGGTGAGAAGGTGGAAGGATGGAGCAAGAGGGATTTCGTAACTTTAGGTTGTCCAGAGTCTCTTCCTATCAGCTTAGGTAAGACCATTTGTGCCCACTGGAAGGTTTTCTCTCTCTCTCTCTCTCTCTCTCTCTCTCTCTCTCTCTCTCTCTCTCTCTCTCTCTCTCTCTCTCTCTCTCTCCTCTCTCTTCTCTCTCTCTCCTCTTGTGTGTGTGTGTGTGTGTGTGTGTGTGTGTGTGTGTGTGTGTGTGTGTGTGTGAGAGAGAGAGAGAGAGAGAGAGGAGAGAGAGAGAGAGAGGAGAGAGAGAGAGAGAGAGAGAGAGAGAGAGAGAGAGAGAGAGGAATAGAATAGAAAGCTTTGGGGGATTTTCCCCTTCAGTTAACATCGGTACTGACTCCACTTCCCCAAAAGTCCTTTGGATGAAACTATAAACCGAGGCTCCGTGTGCGAACGCACGGAGATAATCCTGCGCACACGTGTCGGTCTGTTTTAACGACAGACACGTGAGTGTTCTCTTTGACGTCAATGTGAAGCATAGCGAGTTGATTATTTTGAATATAGTATATGATTATCTATTGTTATTGTACAGATTAGTCTCATTAGAGATACAGAATGTGGCACGAGAGACAAGTAAATGCATCAATCTTGTTGAAGGGAAATGTGTTGTGGAGTATAATTCCATTGAATGTAGATGCTTGTTTTGTTTGGATCCACTCTGTGTGTGTGTGTGTGTGTGTGTGTGTGGTGGTGCGTGTGCGTGCGTGCGTGCGTGCGTGTGTGTGTGTGTTTGTGTGTGTGATATATGTGTGTTTGCAGTGTGTGTGTGTGGTGTGTGTGTGTGTGTGTGTGTGTTGTGTGTGTTTGCAGTGTGTGTATGTGTGTGTGTGTGTGTGGAGAGAGAGAGAGAGAGAGAGAGAGAGAGAGAGAGAGAGAGAGAGAGAAGAGAGAGAGAGAGAGAGAGAGATGTGCTGTAGGAGCCTACATTTTCTCGTGTTGGTGCATCTTACAGTAATAAGGCACACGCACAGACACACTTACACACACACTTACACACTCACACACACACACACTTACACCACACTCACACTCACACTCACACACACACACTCACACACACACTTACACACACACACACACACACACACACACACTCACACACACACACAAGAGTCACACACACAAGAGTCACACAACAGAGAGACAGAGAGACAGACAGACAGACAGACAGACAGACAGACAGACAGACAACACACACACACAACACACACACACACACACACACACACACACACACACACACACACACACACTTCCATAGAGTCATGACCTCATCTTTTTACGTTATATACTTTCACAGCGTCAACAGTCATAATATTGTAACTCAAACGAAACACAAAATTCTGTCGGCGCGTATGTGCCCAAGGGGAAGAAAGACAACAACAACACAAAAATCACAATAATAATCCATATTGTCAATGTCTTTGGGCCTCACAAAAATGCAAAGACGTTTGTGGCAAGTTATAGAAATCTTTGAAATGAGAAGAAGAGTTATTAGTGCCATTCAGTTTTCTTTGAGCGCCGAACCTTTCAGAGGAGAGACTGAAGCACTTAGAACAATATTAGTATCACTTTTATTACACACACACACACATACACGCACGCACGCACGCACGCACACACGCACGCACGCACGCACGCACGCACGCACACATCAACCAAGCATCTGTATGTACACACTCGTGCACACACATCAGTGTACATATTCTTAATAAAGTAGTTCATTTCAGCCTAAACTTGAATCCTATGCGACTGTGAGAAAGAGAAAAAAATATTGATAGATACGTAAATTTGTGAATATAACGATTTGAAAAGAATAAGATAGGAAGAATAAGTGATAATCCAACATGAAAAGAAAATCACAACAGTGCTTTAAACTACCGCGGTGGAAGTGTGCACTTGCCAGTGCACTTTACGTTGAGGTGCAACAGTACTGTCAAGGATGCGTGACGATCAGAGCGTGTGAGCACAGAAAGGAACTGTCTCTGCCGTAACAGAAACCATAAACAGAACAGCCGATTGTTAATGTCCGCACTACTGTAGTGGATCTGTGTAGATGCAGCGCCTAGTCATTCAGTGTAAGACCAGTCACTAATATAATGAGTAATGGAATGACCTTTCATGGGGTGTGTGTGTGTTGAAATGTCAGCGTAACATCGTTTCTTAATTGTTTAACCGCAACGTACATGTGAAAGTATGAGATGAGCGCGCGTGAAGTAACGAAACGAGTTTTGATTCACCGGCGATGAAATGAATGCGCCCTGTACACATCACTGGTACCTGTGTAGTATGCCGTAGAAAGAAACGTCCCGTCTAACTGTCCATAGACTCAGTATGGCGGAGCTGGAATGTTTCGCCTCTGTAGCTGCTGGTCAGCACAGAATGCGAGGTTCGCTGCACCGTCACCCCGTTGGACTGGTGCGTCTTGACAAACGGGCATATATAACGGATGCAGGCGCGCCGGAACTTCTCCCCGAAGATGCTGTACAGCAAGAAGTTCGTCGCCGAATTGACGATGGTCATGGTCTCCGCGAAAGCGCTGAAGCCCTCACAAGCCTCGGAGCAGTGACCCAGCTCCTGGGTGTAGTCCTTCTCCAGCTGGACGATGATGAGCTCCACGGCGGCGAAGACCTGGCAGATGCAGAAAACCACGGTGAGGGAGAGGATCATGATGGTCAGCTTGATCTCGCTCTCCACCTGCAGGCCGCTGCGCTGGTTGCGGGTGAGGTTGCGGCGACGGCGGACGAGGCGGGCGATGATCATGGCGTTGAGGGCGCAGATGACGAAGAAAGGGAAGACGAAGTGGACCAGGCTGTTGAAGTAGACCAGGTAGTAGAGGTTGTAGAAGGTGCTGTGGGCAAACTCCGTCTTGGCCACCAGGATCTCCGTCAGTGTGGCGTTAGATTCAGGATCCACCTGTAAAAAAAAGTATCACCTGGGTCAGTAGTCTGACTGGGGATTTCGTGGATTGAAAAAAGATATTAATTAACGAAATAGCGCTTTGATTTGGGTACTCCGTAAGATTCAGCGCTGTATAAACCCCATATGTTGTTGTTGTTGTTGTAGTTGTTGTTGTTATTATTATTATTATTAATTTTTTAAAAATCAAATATATTGAAGTTGTCAAAGGCTGGTTTAAAAGGTTGAAATGAAGGCTTCAGTTGGATTGAAAGATTTTAATGGAGCTCCAGCCCAGGTTTTATTTTCATGGATTGAAAAAAGATATTAACGAAATATGTTGAAGATGCCTAAGGCTGGTTTAAAAGTTGAAATGAAGGCTTCAGTTGGATTGAAAGATTTTAATGGAGCTCCAGCCCAGGTTTTATTTTCATGGATTGAAAAAAGATATTAACGAAATATGTTGAAGATGCCTAAGGCTGGTTTAAAAGGTTGAAATGAAGGCTTCAGTTGGATTGAAAGATTTTAGTGGAGCTCCAGCTCAGGTTTTATCTAAAATAATAGGTACAAAAACCAGAGCAGCTATCGATTCTATAAGAATATGGGCAGTTTCAAGAAGATGCATCCTTTTTCATTGTTAACATTTAAAAACTATCTGTGTGTGTGTGTGTGTTGTGTGTGTGTGTGTGTGTGTGTGTGTGTGTGTGTGTGTGTGTGTGTGTGTGTGTGGTTGTTGTGCTATTGTTATTTTTGTTGTTGCTGTTGTTGCTTTTGCTAACCCTTGAAATCAACAACCAAACAATGAACAGTTGAAAATGTTTATTTCTAATACCAATAATCCTTTTGTGAGATATTTTCAGCCCTTTGCATTTCGTAAATGTTTCATATCAGGAACTCGGTAAATCGAATATCAATCAGTTCAACTGAAAATCGGCCCAGCAAGGATTTTATATAAATTGGTATAATCCCAAGATAAATGCATCAGAAGGAAACTGTCAGTAGTTTAATCTTCTAGTTTATTCGCTATATTAATTGTTTTTGGTATGCTTACGAAAAACTGGTGCGTGCGTGCGTGCGTGCGTGCGTGCGTGCGTGCGTGCGTGCGTGCGTGCGTGCGCGCGCGTGCGTGCGCGGCGTGCGTGCGGCGTGCGTGCGTGCGTGCGTGCGTGCGTGCGTGCGTGCGTGTGAGAGAGAGAGAGAGAGAGAGAGAGAGAGAGAGAGAGAGAGAGAGAGAGAGAGAGAGAGAGCTTTCAGTTAGAAAAAAGGAAAAAAAAAACATACGGATTTACGTCCATCTGTTTTTAAAACAAGTCTGTGTCGGTGGTGAGTTAGGATCCTAATGCAAGGAATTTCTCTCTTTTCTTTATGCCTGACTATGTGACATGTCAGGTCAGAGGTTTCCCCTGCTACTGATAACCATGTAAGCTAGTACAACATGTGTCATGTGGGTAGGTGGAGCTCATCAGTGTGGGAAAACAGTTCATCTAGAAGAAAAGCTCTGATTTCAAACCTCCGTTGCCTTGCGGCCATACCTACTCATAGGAGAGCTTTCGGGGGTCAATCCTGAGGAAAATCGAAAGTCGTAGTTCCCAAGGCAGTCCGAGGCTGTATACAGCAACGTTCTGGCAACTCCTGCGACGGCACTGGAACCATGTGTATCGGCAATTGCCTTTCCAGTGGACCATTCCAATTCCAGTGAAGTGGAGAGGGGGGAAAGGGGGGATGGGTGTCTGCTGCGTAGGTAACAGCTTACACTCCTCCACACTGACCCAGGCTTTGCACTCTGGAGAGGTCACTCAAGCTTCTTTTTTGCAGCGTCGACACAACAGTCGACGCTGTACCAGAATTAACACCCAGAGCGCAACTCCATATTAGTCTTCCGAGACTGAAGGCTGCCAACTGAACTGAACTGTTTCCTTATGTTAGTGATATGTATGTATTATAGAAACATATGGGGGAGAGAGAGAGAGAGAGAGAGAGAGAGAGAGAGAGAGAGAGAGGAGAGAGAGAGAGAGAGAGAGAGAGAGAGAGAGAGAGAATGTGAGATTTATTTTATTCTATGTCATTTTTTTGTTTTCTTTTTTGTATATATTTTCATTTATTTGTGTGTTTTATTCTCCCATTATATGCTCTCTAGTATCCAGAAGGGAAATACATTATTTTGTTTGTGTTTTTGTTTCGTCTTTGTTTGCTCGTTTCAGTTTACTTTTGTGGTTTTGTTGTGTATTTTATATTTTGTTTATGCTTCTCTGTCTTGCTCCCATTCTGTGTTACACATACATGCACACACACTCTCTATGTATGTGTGTGTGTGTTTGTGTGTATGTGTGCGTTCGTGTGCGTGGATATATATCTATATCTATATCTGTGTGTGTGTTTTGGTGTTGCATATCTGTTTTTTTTTCTTTTCCTTTACTCCTAACTCTCTCTCTCTCTCTCTCTCTCTCTCTCTCTCTCTCTCTCTCTCTCTCTCTCTCTCTCTCTCTCTCTCTCTCTCTCTCTCTCTCTCTCCCCTCTCCTTCCTGATATTTTTACCTATCTCACCTTCACTCCTGTATACCTAAAGTGCGGTAGTTAGTATATTTGCCAACTACTGTGCAGACCCTAAACAAATTTCTGCCCCAAGGGTCTGGAAATCACTACCAGGCCACAGCGGCCTGGCGAGGATGGGTTTGTTCCAGCAGGTTTTTCTTTGAGATGGGCTGCAAATGGGGGGGCACCGCTGGTCACTGATGGCGGGTGTGTAGTGGCTATGATCTTTCCCAGTTAGTGTCCACTTGAGGGCTGGTCCATTCTTGTGTGGGGGATTGGAGGGGTTTTTGTGTGTGAGGGGTGAGTGAGTGAGTGAGTGAGTGAGTGTGGTGGTGTGTGTGTGTGTGTGGTGTGTGTGTGTGTGTGTGTGTGTGTGTGTGTGTGTGTGTGTGTGTGTGTGTGTGTGTGTGTGGTGCGTGTGTGTGTGTGTGTGTGTGTGTGTGTGTGTGTGTGTGTGTGTGTGTGTGTGTGTGTGGAGAGAGAGAGAGAGAGAGAGAGAGAGGAGAGAGAGAGAGAGAGAGAGAGAGAGAGAGAGAGAGTGTGTGTGTGTGTGTGTGTGTGTGTGTGTGTGGTGTGTGTGTGTGTGTGTGTGTGTGTTGGTGTGTGTGAAGTTATTCCATTAGGATCTTTATGTTTAAATTCAAATTGTTTCTTTGCATTTTTGTACCGAAACCCTTCATATAGAGGCGATGGCCAACACTGCACAGACGATTGCACAACTCACATAAAAGCCAAGGGGCAGATAACCTAGAGGCTCGAGCGTCGAACCAGTCACCTGACAACGCTTTAAAGAAAATCGGTTTTCTTTTCGTTCCTCGGCGAGAGTTCTGGGGTTTACCATTGTCGAGTTTTTGCGCAGGCAACCGTTTTTTCCATACCAATAAGGTAGCCGTATTCCGTTTTCAGGTTTGATGTCTAAAAAACACGACACCAGTGTGCAAGCGTTTGTTTTTATATTTCGTCATACGTTCTTACGCAATACCCTACTCAGCCAAAGTGGAATCGGTTTTAACGTGTACGCAAGATGTTCTCTGTGTATTTACACGGAACTTCGGTTTATAGCCTCATCCAAAGGTCTTTCAGGCGAGTGGAGTCGGTAGTGATGTGGACTCCCAGAGAAAAAATAACCTCAAACAGGTGCCTCCGTGGTGGCTCAAATCCGGGCCGTCAGATCACAAACTCAGTGCTCTAACCACTAGGCTTTCCCTGCCCCTTTTAGGAGTTGAACATTAGCACTAACTCCACTCCCCAGGAAATTATTAGGATGAAACAACAGACCGAAGTCAGTCATGATCACGTGTGAGAACAAACACAGAACATCTGGCGCAATCACAAATCACTTTTCATAGAAGAGAGGGCCAATTATTGTCGGAGCTAGGTGCGTGTGACATAAATATAGGCTACCCAGCATGCACCCTGCAAACTAAAGTGGGATAGGCTCTGCCAGGTTCAAAACTTGCCTAAGACAATCTGCTTCAAAAACATTTGCGGTGCCCTATCTACTGTACAAGTTGTGATGGGAGACATTAAACGACGTACAAAACAAAGATATATAGATAAGTGTAAGTGTGAAAATAGGGACAAAGGAAGACTATCACAAGAAAAACTGCCCCCCCCCCCCCCCTACCCCCCCCCCCCCTCACTCACCACCAAAAGAAGCCTAATGGAAAATAGAGACAAAAAAATCCAAAAAGAAACCCTAAAAGAGCAAGTACATGACTGACACTAGAAAATCAAAGAAATGTTTTGAAGAAGGATGTGAACAAAAGCTACACACTCACAAAAGGAGAAAGGCAATGACAAGAAATAGGATAAAAAAGGAAAGGAAAGGAAAGGAAAAGAAAAACGAGAGAGAGACAAGAAAAAGAACGGAAAAGAGCGACAAGAAACGGAGAAAAAGATTTTAAAAAATGTGACGACGATCATGGACTGGAGGGAAAGAAAGAAAGAATGAAGGAGGGAAGGAAGGGAAGGGAGACAGGAAGGAGGGAGTGAAGGATGGAAGAAATACAAATATGTAGCATACACCAAGTGCGAAACAAAGAAGAACATTAATTTTCAGTGTTCATGACTGCGGAAGGAACATTTACCCCTACCAACAACACCTATAGCGCGTGCGAAAGGGACGGAACTCGCACACAAAACACCACACTTGAAACGTGACCTAGTGAAAAGGAAAGAGGATTATCTTTGCTTTCAGATGAAAATGCTCCGAGTCACGGAATCGCCAGAGGGCATTGCAGTCACAAAAGCCTACTTTGCAGTGCCGTGACTTTAAACACACAACTTTATCATGATGTGGACACACGATGTAGACTCACGAAGAAGACAAAAAAGAAAACGGAGTCATAAAATATACTTGTTTGCGCCGTGTTCCTGTATTTAGCCTTACGGAATGTGTGTGTGTGTGTGTGTGTGTGTGTGTGTGTGTGTGTGTGTGTGTGTGTGTGTGTGTGTGTGTGTGTGTGTTGTTTTAAACAACATTTATTTAAAATACATATTTTCTCTTTACTTTCATCTTTTGCAGGCAGTGGTGTTAAGCCACAAGAATATCAACCTATTCTTTGGGCTGCAATACGTACTTCCAAATTATGAAAAAAATGTCTTGCTGTTAAGTACTACAGAGGGTGATTGAGATTTCAATCATTGTTGGGACATCTGAAGAGTGCTCAACCAGGAGTCGAAACTCGAGTAGGTCAAGCCATTTGCATGGTCCTTACTCAATATTCCCCAGATGCTGCCCTCAAAGGTTGTTTTATCTTATAGTGGTTTCATTTTTTTTTGAATCTTTGATAAAAATAATTTTTATGATGAGAATGAAGTTGTAACTGGTTACCTGCACCTTTTTCTCCACTATATTTTCTCAATTATCTATCTATCTATCTATCTATCTATCTATCTATCTATCTATCTATCTGTCTGTCTGTCTGTCTGTCTGTCTGTCTGTCTGTCTGTCTGTCTGTCTGTCTGTGTGTGCGTGCGTGCGTGCGTGCGTGCGTGCGTGCGTGCGTGCGTGCGTGCGTGTGTGATTATACACATCTCAGTATGTAAATTCAATCAAGTATTGTTCGTCTGAGTGTTAACGAGTGCGGGTGTGTGTGTGTGTGTGCGCGCGCCTCTGTGTCTCTGTAACACGTCGCGAAATGCAGCCATTTAGATTTTTAAAAGTTTGTTATAGTGTCCCATTTTTCTTTTTTTCTTTTTCTATTCGTTTTGTTCTCCTTGACGTACAACACCAATAAAGTATTATTGTTGATGATGATAACAACGATAGTTACGATGATGACTATGAGTATCGTATTTTGTAACAGCGCTATAAAAGCAATGACGGTGATGTTTCTGAAGGTGATAATGACAATGATGATGATGATGATCAAAGATGATGGTCTGGACTCTGTGAACTGAGGCTATATATGCATGGAGGGAGCTAGATGTTTACAGCCTCATAAGGCCCCAGTTTCTGTGGTAATGACACCTTTCAGACATCATTTACCACACCCCGCTTGTTCAGCTGAACGTTTGTAAGGAAGACACCAGGTGTGTGGTGTGTGTGTGTGGTGTGTGTGTGTGTGCGTGTGTGTGTGCTGTGCGTGCGTGCGTGCGTGCGTGCGTGCGTGTGTGTGTGTGTGTGTGAGAGAGAGACTCTGTGTGTGTGTGTGTGTGTGTGTGTGTGTGTGTGTGTGTGTGTGTGTGTGTGTGTGTGTGTGTGTGTGTAGGAGGTACCATAAAGCTCATTTTCTCCGTTTCTGTCTGTTTCTCTTCAGATAGATGGATGGATGGATGGAGAGAGAGAGAGAGAGAGAGAGAGAGAGAGAGAGAGAGAGAGAGAGAGAGAGAGAGAGAGAGAGAGTATAGGCTTGTCTGAGCCATGGTGAGATGCCTCTTCTTTCGGAGAGGCTCCCTGTCTCTTTGTCTGTGTCTCTCTCTCTCTTTTATATACGGAACAAGGGCCAGATGAAAAAAAAAGTATGCCTTTGCTTATCTGATGTTCTTAGAAAACAAAGCTCCTCCTCTCACATCACAGCCACTACTACTACCACCACCACCATTATCATAATAATCTTTCTCTGTGTGCTTCTCTCTTTGTCACTAGCCTATCTCTGTCTGTTTCCCTTCTCCCCTGCTCCCATCTGTCAGTGTAGTGTTTAGACAGGAGGATGAAGAAGCAGAGCAGGGAAAAGGGAGAGATGGGAGTGTATTGCTCGCTTTACATAGGCATTGAAGGACTTGTTCGCATCCAGTTGAGGAGATGTTCGTGATGAGAGTAACAGTTCCAGGTCATTTAAAAACCAGTTTTGTTTTAATGTATGAGAGAGAGAGAGAGAGAGAGAGAGAGAGAGAGAGAGAGAGAGAGACAGACAGACAGACAGACAGACAGACAGACAGACAGACAGACAGACAGACAGACAGACACAGACAGACAGACAGAGACAGAGAGACAGACAGAGACACAGCAGGATGACTGAGAGAGGCACAAAGCCGAAAAGGTCAGAAAAAGTTCAACAATGTAGAAAGGACTTGAAGAAACTCTTTTGTCCTTGTTGCTATTTGCAGTCATTACGTTGGAGTTTTTATGCTAGAGAGCAGCATGGATTTTGAAAGAGAAGGCTGATGTGCTCACGTCTGGCACTCCAACTCCCTTAGTGCCACCATTTTATTGCGCTAGGGCCGGAAATGGTCTGTGTTCCGTCCACAAGTCACTTAGTATTGCCATTTTACGGTCATGTTGGTGTTCCCTTTGCGGATATGCTTTCGATGTCGGTCGGAGAAGGCTCTCATGTTAGTTTTTTTTATGACTGGAATGCGTTTTGCTGGGAATTCTGCGAGGATGGGGTTTTATAATTATTGGAAACTGTACAGAGTAAATCAATTTCGTTCTGTTCTTGTACGATTCCAAAGATGGGTGGGATGGTAGATGAAATAAAGGGGGTGAGTGTGGTTGATGAAGGGAGATAGGATAAGGTGCCCACTCCAATCCGTCTAAATAATATAAAAAACAACAACAAATTAGGATAGCCCGGTCAACTTGAAATGCAGGCCCTGCCAGTGCTTTAAATCCTTTCGTAATATACACACGCATAATTATATATATATATATATATATATTTTAAAAGCACGTTATTCTGAAGTTTGTGTCACCGTTGAGTGGGTTTGGGAAACACGAAAATACCCAGCATGCACCCTATATTTGGATAAGGATGGGCTTCATCAGATTCAGTTTGTGGAAGAGACGCTGCCCAAAACGAATCATTTCAAAGCCCAAATGATTTTGTAGTGAGTTGGGAGAATATCACTTCACTCACTTCACTCAGTCCCATGTCCCAAAGGACGTAGGGGGGACATGAGAGAAGACGCAACGGAGATCTTTTTCCATGCTTCACGATCCTGTGTGGCTAGTAGGAGGCGTTGCAGGGGTTGGGCAGTCCAGTCTTTGATGTTGTCAACCCATGATTTCTTTTGGCGGCCTCTTCTTCTTTTGCCCTCGACTGTTCCTTGCAAGATGGTTTTTGCTAGGGTGTTGTGTCTTGTGGTGTGACCAAACCACATCAGCTTTCTCCTCTTTATGGTGGAGAGCAAAGGCTCTTGGGGGCCCACACGCTTTTTGATTTCCTCTTTCACATAGTTATTGGTCTTGTGTTCTTTGTATGATATTTTGAGGAGTCTTCTGTGGCACTTGTTCTCGAATGCTTGGATTCTTCTCTCTAACTCTGCTGTCAGAGTCCATGATTCACAGCCATATAGGAGGATAGATATTACGAGGGATTTGTAGAGGTGGTATTTGGTGCAGAAGCTGATGTTGTTGCTTCTGATGATCCTCTGGAGTCTGACTAGAGCAGATGTTGCTGTTGCAATGCGAGCTTTCACCTCATTGTTTGATGTGCCATCTTTTGTTAGGATGGAGCCTAAGTATTTGAATTGGCTCACCTCTTCCAATATTTCTCCATTCATCTTTATTTCCGTGCTGTCATTACTCGCGCTGTTGACCATGATCTTCGATTTCTCTGTACTGACCTCCATGCCGTATGCGCTCGCTCGGTCTGTTAGACTGTCTGTGAGGATTTGCAGTTCTTGTTTGCTGCTGCCCATGAGGTCAATGTCATCTGCAAATCTGAGGTTGCAAAGGGGTCTTCCACCAATGGAGATGGAAGTGTGGTGGTTTTGCAGTGTCTCTGTCATGATGTTTTCGAGGAAGAGGTTGAAGAGTACAGGTGAGAGAAGGCAGCCCTGGCGGACTCCAACCGTGGTCTTGAAGAACTCGCCCACATAGTTGTTCATGAAAACTGCACTTCTTGCATTCTCGTACAGAGCCTTGATGACTTCAATTAGGCAGTTGTCAATGTTGAAGTGCCTGAGTACTTGCCAGAGGCCGTCATGCCATACCCTG
>CM060330.1:11409445-11416945 GCA_030674155.1 Stramonita haemastoma
AGGACCGAGGTGGAGTTCCTCATGGTGCGATGAGTCAGGATGAGGATGGACACCGTGTTGCCCACCAGGCCGAACAAGGCGATAGCGGTGCCCGCCAAGCCGTTGATGTAGTACCAGTACATGAGGTGAGGACTCGTTTGAGGAGCGTGGGCGTCATCGCTGAGGGTCAACCGGCTGTCGTTGAGGTCGTAGTGGACTCCGTTGAGGTGGCCCATCTTGTGCCCGGGGTTGTCGGCGTAGGGGGCTGTTGCACCTACCGCGTAGGTGAAGTTGTCTGCTGGCCACCTCATGACTAGGATTTGTGGAGTCTTCCTTGAACAGTCTAGTGTGGTGGGTGATGGTTGTGCTACTTTTTGGTGATATGCTTTGGCAGATTTGGGGTAGGGTCTCACACGTACAACGATTTGTTGTAGAACAAAGTAAAATTGTGCTTTTCTTTCTTCTCAGTTTATTTTGGATAAGTCACTGACTTAAATAGGTTAAATGAAGTTTAAAAAGCAAGCTTTTATTTGTCTTTTATTTTGATTCGGGACTGTCTTAGCCTAGAAATCCATCAACATTCTGGAGGTCACTGGTTTGAAGAATTCACGGAGGAGTAGTGTTCTGGTATTTTTTTGCTTATGTGCAAAATTGCCAAAGCTGCAGAATAATCAAGGTTTGTTTTACACACTGATGCCTTTGAAAAAGACCTTGTCTAGTATTTTTGTCAGCATCTTCACACAAGTGAATAGAGTAAATAAGCCATTCCGTTTTGGCACTTGGTGCCTTTTTGTGCTTATTTTTCGTTTTCCCTCGTCATCACAAGTAATATATAAACATGGTCATATACTTTGTGTTCAGAAAGAATCTATGATTCAAACAAAGACGTATACAATTCATATAAAACCCGATCAATTTAGTGTCGTATCCCACCGCAGGAGCAACACATTCTGAAATTTGAGAGTTTCAAAAACGTTGGAGTGTGCATCCTCGAATCTTGTGTTCATGGCCATTAGGTTTGTTCTTTCTTTTGTCCGTCCTCATTGAGCTACTTATTCAATTTATTACTGTTGTGGCCTGTTAGGAAGTTAGAGGACATCGGCACGCGCTGCAACTCTACTGCAAGGCTGTGTCCATGGAGACACGAGGGTTTTTTTGAGCGGTTTTCAATTAAAGGCGTTATTTCGAGCACTTGTTCCTGCCCTTGCTGTTTTACACAGCTGGATAACTGGTCCGATTTTTTTTTTTTTTAGTTTATTTATTTATTATTATTATTATTTTTTTTTTATTGTTGGGGGATTTGGAGTGGAAAGAGACAGGTTTAATTCATTTGTGTATTTTGGATTTTCTCTATTTCTGTTTAATTTATCGTATTCATGTATATCAACATTTTTAAAAGAAGGTTGATTTTTTAATGTAGTTGGGAATTTAGTTTTTTTGAATGAAAGTTTTTCTTTCTTTTCCTTTCTTTTTCCTCACCTTGTTCCTTTTTACTTTTTTGCTTTTTTCCGCTTAATTTCAAGGGAAAGTTTTTTAAATATTGTTTTTGGAAACGTGTATGCACTACCTCTCTGGAATTCCGGCTTGATATAAGAGACCCTCTGACTTGTGTGTTAATTATCCTGTTATCCTGTCAGCTGTGTGGCTCAAGTTGTTCAGATGTTGATAGTGATGTATAGTACGAGGTAAGTCAATCACCATAAAAGCTGACCCAGTATATATATACACATCGTCAGGATGAGGTCCATCACCATAAACGTTGATCCAGTATGCACACACTCATCTGCTGGAAAACAGCAGAGCGAAGAATGGACCAGACTGGAGTCTTTGAGGCTCAGAAGGTAATTCTGCAACCAGGAATCTGCAACAACCAAAAAGCCGAAACCTCGTGTCATCAAGTTACAGATAAATGACAATAAAACAACTATAGAACTAATTGAAATGAAAGTTTTGGTTCTTGAACAAGATAAATGACTGTAAAATAACTATAGAACTAATTGAAATGAAAGTTTTGGTTCTTGAACAAGATAAATGACTGTAAAATAACTATAGAACTAATTGAAATGAGTTTTGGTTCTTGAACAAAGGGCTAACTCCGGCATACGCAAAAATCCCACCTGTGGTGAACCTCGGAGCTCAAGCCCCTCGAGGAACGGGGGAAAAAAGAAACTGAATAGTGGCAACAAGAGGACAATTATAAGATAAAAATAATTTTCGAAGATAATAATTTTGTTCCTTATGACCTAAATATTGTCTCAGTATTTTCTTTATGATCGCACTTAACCCAAAAGAGACGTAGCCGTTTAACTCCGTAGAGTCGCCGGTGAGCCCATTTTGTGACATTGCGAAATTCAGGGTCTAGATCTCATGCTTCGTCGCGTAGGGGGGTTGATGTCTTGTGATGTGTGAATTTATGGTGAGCGTCAAGCCATAAATCTCCACCGCATTGATGACGAGGGAACGTCTTTGAAGGTCTATTTTCAACCTCTCTGTCATGATGGCTGCAGACAAGAAAGCCAGCTTTGGCTCTGAGTGGTTTTCATTTTTTGTCCCTTGTAGTTTTTTTTTTTTTGGGATGAAAGAAAGAAAGAAAAAAAAACATCAGGTATAATTATCTTGACAGGGAAGAGGAAGACGAGAGAGAGAGAGAGAGTGAGGAGAGAGAGAGAGAGAGAGAGAGAGAGAGAGAGAGAGGGGGGGGGAGGGGGGGCTGGTGCCCTCACAGATTATATGTGCTCACACACGCATGCACACACGCACACGCACACGCACGCACACACACACACACACACACACACAACACACACACACACACACACACACACACACACACACACACACACACACACACACACACACACACACACACCAAAAGAAAATCGTCAATCTTTTCAGACCACCAAAACCTCCCAGTTTCTTTCCTATTTTATGGTCTGGCTGGGCTGATTCTACGTGTAGTTTTTCTGCGGTTTGGACCCCAGTAAGACCCAGTCCTCCTATTATCTGTTTGTAAAGAAAGTCCTTGCAATATATGCTAAAAGCACGTCAGTGTGAACCAAATTGTGAAAATAAGCTGTTTGGAGACCCAAACTAAAAACCAATCAACATTTTCGAACCAAAGCCGGAAAATGAGTAGTATTAGCCGAATTTAGGAATATTACATTGAACAGTTAATGTCATCAGTGTTGTTTTCTATATAACGAAATAGATAGAAATGTGAATACATTTGTAAATTTGGAAATTGGTATTTTGAAATCAAATCAAGAAAGATCAAACTGAACATTTTGAACCAAACTGAGAAATGTAAGATATGCTATCAAATTACGAAATCATCATTTTGAACTTAAATTGAAAACATGAACATTTTGAAACTGAAGCAGAGTGGGTAGCATTTTCCGACCACAGTGTACGATCAAAACTCTGAAACAAGGCATAGAAAAAGGAGCATTTTGGATCAAAATTGGGAAGATATTTTTGATCCCCCCCAAAAAAAAAACCCCCCCCCCAATATTTTTTGTAAGCAAAATAAGCTTTGTGTGTGCTTTGTGCTTTGTGTGTGCACTGGAACCGAATAGGGGAAAATGAACACTTCTTTAGAAATTTTGGGGACTAAGCATTTTAGATGGAAACTGAGGACCTGGCGCCAAAGAGACGACATGGGGTTTACCCTCCCAAATCACAGACAACAGATCAGGCGGCGTGATAGTGTTAAGTTTCTCGCCTGTTCGATTTTTTTAGCTAGCCATTTTGGCTTGAAGGCTTTTTTCGGTGTGTGTTTGTCCTAATCTTTTCTTTTCATCGTGCGCTTTGTTTGGTGGATTCTTTTTTTTGTTTTTTTTTTTTTTTTGTTTTACGTTTTTGGTTCTGTTGTAGTGGTTTAAAAAAACCCAAAATGTTGTGTTTGTTGTTCTCTGTCTGTCTGCCTCTCTGTCTGTCTATGTCTCTCTCTCTGTGTCTGTCTATCTCTCTGTCTGTCTCTGTCTCTCTATGTCTCGGTCTGCCTTTCTTATCATACACAGACAGACAGACAGACAGACAGACAGACAGACAGACGACAGACAGACAGACAGACAGACAGACAGACAGACAGACAGAAACAGACACACCACAAACACACACCACACACCACACAACACACAACACACACACAACAGCTCCAGTTATCACAGACACCCTTACATATTTATACAACCTTTTTCTTTCTTTTTATCTTTTCTCTCGATGAGACTACAGACCGAGGCCCCGTGTGCGAACGCACGCAGAACATCTTGCGCACGCGTTAAATTCTGTTCCGCTTTTCGTAAGAGTAGGCCATCGTGTGCCGGTGGGAACAGATGACATTTACAAAACTGCATACACACGGGGACAGGATGTAAAAAAGCATATGAATGCTTATTCCATTATCCTCGATATAAAAGAATAAATAAATGAAATAAAATACACATTCACTCACACCTCATGTTTTCTCCCCCATTATTTCATGTCGTTGTTGGTGTTGTTGACATATTCTGACATCTTATCTTTTAAAAAAATCTGTTTTAAACGTCTTTTTTCTTTTAACCTATATCTTCTGTCTCGCTGCTTGTTTATTCATTCAATGCCATGGATAAGGTCAGCAAGTCGGAAAAACATTTGTGGGTGCCCACTTACGAGTGTGTGTGTGTGTGTGTGTGTGTGTGTGTGTGTGTGTGTGTGTGTGTGTGTGTGTGTGTGTGTGTGTATGTGTGTGTGTGTGTGAAGGGCAAATGTTTGGCAGGCAGTCAAGCCCGGCACGGAGAAAGAGAGAGAGGGAGAGGGAGGGGAGAGAGAGAGAGAGAGAGAGGAGAGAGAGAGAGAGAGAGAGAGAGAGAGAGAGAGAGAGAGAGAGAGAGAGAGGTCGATGAGTTACGTAATGACTCAAACCGTGAAGATAAACATTGCCCCCTGCTTGACGAGGCCTTTTTTTCAACTCCTCTGTTTCTTTCTTTTTTCTCTCTAGATGTCTTTTCCCTCTTCTATCTGTCCGTCTGTCTGTCTGTCTGTCTGTCTGTGTGGTCTTTTTGTCTTTGTTTCTTCTGTGCCTGTGCCTTTCTTTCTCACTTTTCTCTGTCTGTCTGTCTGTCTGTCTGTCTGTCTGTCTCCCTCCTCCCCTCTTCTGTTGCTGTCTGTCTGTCTGTCTTCTGTCTGTCTGTCTGTCTGTCTGTCTGTCTGTCTGTCTGTCTGTCTGTCTGTCTTTCTTTCTTTCTTTCTTTCTTTCTCTTTGTTTCTTTCTGTGCGTCTGCCTTTCTTTCTCGCTTTTCTCTGTCTGTCTGTCTGTCTGTCTGTCTGTCTGTCTGTCTGTCTGTCTGTCTGTCTGTCTGTCTCCCTCCCTCCCCGCCTCTCTCTGTCTGCCTGTCTATCTGTCTGTCTGTCTGTCTGTCTGTCTGTCTGTCTGTCTGTCTTCTGTCTCTCCCTCCCTCCCTCCCTCTCTCTCTCTCTCTCTCTCTCTCTCTCTCTCTCTCTTTTCTCCCCCCTCCTCTCTCCCCTCTCTCTCTCCCACGTAGTTTCTCTGTATTTCTTTATCTGTCTGTCATGTCTGTCTTCTGTCTGTCTTTTTCTCCCTCGTCCGATGTACACCCAAGACCGAACGCGACAGGCTGTCAGCAGGATGGCTGATAGATATGCGGGCCCTGGAAAACTGTTGTGTCAGTGCCTAGTGCCAAGGGACTGACAGGGGTTTGGTCTGGTATGAAGCTATTTCATCGGAGGTTTTTTGTTTTTTAAGTCGTTTTTTGTAGGATACTTTTTATTGTGTTTTTATTTTAGTGTGTGTGTTATGTTGTGTGTGTGTGTGTGTGTGTGTGTGTGTGTGTGTGTGTGTGTGTGTGTGTGTGTGTGTGTGTTTTAAACTATATGTTTATTTTATTTATTTTATTTTGTTGTGTGTGTGTGTGTGTGTGTGTGTGTGTGTGTGTGTGTGTGTGTGTGGTGTGTTGTGTGTTGTGTGTTTGTTCTGTGTTTTGTTTGTTTAAATTTTTTGTCATGTTTATTTCAATTTTTTGGGAGTTGTTTTTTTGTAGTTTAAAAAAAAATTCTGTTCTTGGATTTGCTTTCATTTTTAAATTTCCTGTGTTGTTATATATTTTAATTATATATTATTTATTTATTTTTCAATATAATTTTTAATCTAATTGGAGTTTTTAATTTTTTCTTAGGCCAGCCAGTAAAATTAGGTTGGTGTGTTCTTGTTCCTGCAAATTTGCAAGCCATTCTCTCTTTTCTTTGATTGATGTCTCTCAACCCCCCCCCCCCCTCTCTGCATCTTTTTCTGCCCCCCCCCCCTCTCTCTCCATCTTGTTTTTTTCTTTTGTCTGTTGTGTTTTTCTGTCTTTGACTCTCCCACCTCGTCCTCTCTCCCTCCATCTTCCCTCCTCTCCCTCCCTTGCCACTTGCAGATAGATCTATAGATGTACATGTAGGATAGAGGTATGAAGACTGTCAACAGGATAGCCGATTCGCAGGCTCTGTCTGAAAAGCTGTGGTATCAGATGTGAGAGACAGGGGGATGGGAGAGATTTGGTCTGGCATAAGGTTATGTCAACTGCAGAATTTTTAACATGTTATTTATTTATTTATTTATTTATTTATTTATTTTTTACTTGTGTTTGGGATTTTTTTGTTTTTTTTGTTTTTACATGTCTTTGGGTTTTTTTTTATCTTTTAAATTGTCATTTTGAGGAGTTTTTTTATCTTATTGTTTTTTTTTTTTTAATATGATTTTGTCTTGTTTTGGTTTATCGTGTTTTGTTCTGGTTTGTTATATTTTCTTGTCATGCTTGTTATTTTTTGTTTTTACTGTTTTATTTAATATTATTTTTTTACCTTGTTTTGATTTATTTCGTTTATTGTTTTATATTATGTTAATCATATTTTTTGTTACTCTGTTTTTATGTCTTATTTTATATTTTCGCTTTCATGTTATTGTGTATTTTTCCTGTTTCATCTGATTCCTTTTCTATATATTTTTTTCTCTCTATTGTGGATTTTTTGTTTTATCTTGTTTCATTTTATGTAACTGTGTTTTTTAATTTTGTCTTCTGTTATATTGTTTTCGTTTTTTGTTTTGGTGTTTCTATTTTGTCTTACCGTTTTATTCTGTGTTATTTCACTACTTTTTTTTTTTAATAGGCCAGTCAAAAAAAAAAAAAAGAAAAGGATTGTTGTTGTCTCTGCAAGTTTGTAAGCCCCTCTCTCTATTCCTTTACTCCTCTTTTTGAATTCCCCCTCCTTTCTGTCTGTCTGTCTTGCCTGTTTGCATCTTCTGTTGTCTCCCTATGTCTCTCACCCTCCACTCTCTGTCTGTCTGTCTGTCTGTCCTGTCTCTGTCTCCTTCTCTTTTTTCGTGCGCGGACGAGTGCGTGCGTGCGTGCGCGCGCGCATGTGTGTGTGTGCGTGCGTGTTTGGGGTGTGCGTGCGCTCGCGCGGCGCACACGTTTGTTTCTTCAACCGTGTGTCTCTTCTAAAATTTGTCTTTTCGCGTACTCCGTGTTAACCCTGGGTGGA
>CM060330.1:11424445-11426945 GCA_030674155.1 Stramonita haemastoma
GAGGGAATCGAGATCGATGACTCTCCCAGGTGGCTGGGGTGATCGACGCTTTCTGTTCAACTGGTGTGTGCCATAGGGGGATTATAGGAAAGGAGACAGAGAAGGATGTGCGTTCTGTTTGAGGGTTTGTTTTTTCCTTGGTAATGGTGATGAAGTGATTATGCTTTTTATGGAAGTGACATTGTTTTGAGACTACTTACAGGGCTGTATCTGTACTTCCTACGATAAATATCCTGGCTTAACGACACCTGCAGTGTTGGTCAGATACTTTGAGCAGCACTCTTAAAATCACATCCATCAAGTGGATGAAGTTCAACTGTGTGGTTTCAGTCTTTCCAATGAGCCCATAGCATCAGAGTCCGAAATATCCCTATGACTCTTATGAGATCCGAACCCGCGATCTTCCAACTCATACTACTAACCCTACGCCATGGTGGCTTGAGAGAGAGAGAGAGAGAGAGAGAGAGAGGAGAGAGAGAGAGAGAGAGAGAGAGAGAGAGAGAGAGAGGAGAGAGAGAGGGGAGAGAGAGAGAGAGAGAGAGAGAGAGGAGAGGAGAGAGAGAGAGAGAGAGAGAGTTGACTGCCCATTTTCTTCTGAAAAAAACACAACCCAACAGCATCCCAATAACAAGAAGAGCAAATGACGAGAGTTAAGGCAAATATATAGGTCACCGATACCTTGTTGACATGGAAAACCCAGCAACAGACACTCCCGAAACCTCTAGGTCTTTGTGACACGGCAAACCAGCATTTGGGGGAGGGGGGGGGGGATGGGGGTAGGAGGCAAAAGAAGAAGAAAAAAAGGAGAAGCACAGATGGGGAAGAGCCCCCTAAGGTGAGAAACGTCTCATTGCAAGTAAACAGCACGCCAGTGGTGTTTATTTGTTCTGAGATCAATCCTGTTAGCTCCACACAAGCATGCAAGTCTGCACGCGCGTATGCACGCTCGTGGGCGCGAGAGCACGCATGTCCGCCTACATGCGCGCATGTCCGTCTTCCTGTCCGCCCAGCACGGATACACGCACACACGCATGCATACACGCGTACGCAATACACACACACACACGCACGCACGCACGCACGCACGCACGCACGCCGCGCCGCACGCACGCACGCACACGCACGCATGCACGCACATTCACTCTCTCTTTCTCTCTCTACGTCTTCATATCTCTGTCTCTGTCACAGTATCTGTCTTCTATCTCTGTCTGTCTCTCCCCTTCTCTCTTTCTCTGTCTCTTCTCTCTGTTCTCTCTGTGTGTGTGTGTCTCTCTCTGTGTTCTCTCTCCCCCCCCCCCCTCTCTCTCTCCGTTCCTCTCTTGATCCCTGTTTCATCCCTTGTCATCTCTTCTTATCCCCCCTTTTTCTTCCCATGTCTTCCTTCAACTTCTATATCAAACGTGTAAAAGTGAACACTCCTGAATATTACCTTGTACCGTAACTGTATGGATATCGATGGGATGCAGGGTAGTCCAGAGGTCAGTGCATTGGATTTGTGGTCCTGAATATGTAGTCTAGGTCGCTGCTGACCCATCTGGGTGAGATTAATTTTCTGCGCAGTTAACAATTGTTCTGATTCATTTGATGTCAACAAAAGTTTTTTTCTAGAAAATCATTCATGTACACACTTACAACAGAATATTTACAAACTAAAAGCTTAAAGTGTGCTGAACAGCAAGGAAAGGTTCACTCTTTACATTAATTTGGCAGCTGGTATGGACAACAGTTTGTTCAAACTGTAAAAGGGAAACTTTTGGAACGATCTGCTTACTCCTTTTTTTCTACAAATCTTAGTTTGTAAACTAAGATAGGATGTTTTTAATGTATGCATAGTATTTCACGCCTGTTCATCTGCAGTGAAAGAATAGTCCCGGTTGATAATGTAGGTAACGTAGAAATAACCAGCATACGCTCTATGAATCTCTAACAATTTCTGGTACACAGTTGGTAAGGGCCCACTCTAGCTTTTATTTTTTGCCCCTTCTTTCTGGCTTAAAAAAATAGTAACCCAAACACACGTACAGTTCTTACCACTGCATCCATGTGAAGACATTTTTGATCAAAGACTAGCTCATGACTGACAACACTTGCGACCTTATACAAATTTAAAGATTTGAAAAAAAGTGTTAGTACTCTACCCTCTCATTTCTCTATGACAGCTCCCAACTAGAACATAATTATGAGTGCATAAGCATAGGAACACAACCAATCCTCAGATGGTGATACTTTCCAGCATAAATTATGATTGTACCTGGCATCAGTCTATATTCTCACCACTGCCTACCGTGCCCACTCCCCCCCCCCAAGAAAAAAAATCATACAGTACATTTTTTTTTCATTTTCATATCTTTAAAAGCCGTTTTAAATGAGCCAAATAATTCTGAATGAGACTGACTGTAGAAGATATTACTTGAACCAGAAGCGCAACCTGGAGTGCGGCCAAAACCTCTAGCAAGCGAATTTCATGTCTCATGTGATATAGGACTTATGGACTTTTCTC
>CM060330.1:11431945-11436945 GCA_030674155.1 Stramonita haemastoma
AGTGTGGCCAGTGATTAACGGACAAATTGACAATCAGTCTACCTCTCCCCCCCCCTCCTGTTTTCTATTCCTGGAGTCGACGGTGCCGTCAGGTGCACCGAGGCACGTGTGCAGGCGTTTGCAGACATAGACAGACTGACAGTAAGACATACATACATATGCACGCACTCAGGCGCGTGTGCACACGTACTTGCGCACACACATGCACAAACGTGCGCGCGCACACACTCACACATACACACTTACACGCGCTCATACACACACACACACACACACACACACACACACACACACACACACGCACACACCACATAAACACACGACACACACACACACACACACACACACACACACACACACCGCACGCACGCACGCACGCACGCGCGCGCGCACACACACAAACACACCGATTAAAAAAAAAATCTCACTACGTTCAAAAATGGACAAGGAGTGGTGATAAAGATGATGTGTAATGATGATGTAAGATGTGCAAGGTCTCCCCCCCCTCCTGCCCCTCCATTTGACCATCTTATCTAGACACCCCCCTCCCCCCCCTCGTTTTGCCACTAGCGCCTTATCGTGTCTGCAGTGTTTGCCTTCATTCTGCTCCTGTGCTCACTCCCAAGACGAGCTGTTCAAATCGAATTGTATCTTTGTGGCTGCAAGCGTGAGTGCTTGCGTGCTTACACGCTTTGTGTGTGTTGTGTGTGTGTGTGTGTGTGTGTGTGTGTGTGTGTGTGTGTGTGTGTGTGTGTGCATGTGTGTGCGTGCATGCGTCTTGTATGTTGCAATTGCATGCTCCCGAGCAGACATATGCAGATATGCTTATTTACCAAACTTGTAATATTATTTTATCAGCATTGTCAAACCCCCCCCCCCCCCCCCCCGACACACAGACAACGCACCCACGCACGCACGCACACACACAACACACACACACACACACACACACACACACACACACACACACACACACACACACACACACACACACACACACACGGTTTAACCTAACTCGGCTCCCGAGACAAATTTTGATAAAACCTTTCCATTCCTTATGCCTTACTTTCTGAAAACCTTGAACCATGCGGTGTAAGACTGGAACCAAACCAAAGATCCCCCCATCAAGCTTTCAGCCATATTCTGAACAGTGCAAAATGACATCATCATTGCAGACAATTACCTCTTTTCACAAACCGATAAACTGTATAGGAGCGGAATGTTAAGCAGCGAGACAGCGTGCATGAAATGACATCGAGATAAAACCATTACCTCCTATGCAGAGCCGACATAAAAAGGACAAGAAGATAAGAACATCAGTTCTTGAGCAACGTGTTGGAACCTCGACACGAAATGGCATCAAGATAAGACCCATCATCTCTATTATATTGCAGAGAGAGTGAGAGAGAGAGAGAGAGAGAGAGAGAGAGAGAGAGAGAGAGAGAGAGAGAGGAGAGAGAGAGAGAGAGAGAGAGAGAGAGAGAGAACACACACACACACACAGAGACAAGACAGAGAGACAGAGAGACAGAAACAGAGAGAGACAGAAGAGAAGACAGACAGAGAGACAGACAGAAAGTTTTTAAGCATGTGGGTGAGCCTAACAGTTTACCGTTAACTTACCAGCTGGGAGAGAGAGAGAGAGAGAGAGAGGAGGAGAGAGAGAGAGAGAGAGAGAGAGAGAGAGAGAGAGAGAGAGAGAGAGAGAGAGCAGACAGAAGACAGAAGACAGACAGACAGAGAGACAGAGAGAGAGATGGATGGGTGGATGGATGGGTGGATGGATGGATGGGTGGATGGATGTAATTTGTAAAACAGACTTGAAAAATAATGGCTCTTAAAACACACAGCAGGCAGAAGACAGGCCCTATCGCCATTGTTCAACTAAAATGTCCCGTTCACATCTTCATCGTGCTGTAAACTGTATTTGTATTGTATTGTATTGTATTATGTATTGTATTGTTTGTATTGTATTGTATTTTTGTGTTGTATTCCACTTTCCGTCACGGCAGATTTCTCTGCGAAATATTAGGGCTGCTCTCCTTGAGGAGATAGTGATTGCCACAGGAACAGCGTCCTCTTTATTATGATTATGATGATAATGATAATGATGACGATGATGATGATGTGATGATGATGATTATTGTTATTACTGTTGTTATCATTATCCATTTGTGTGCATGTGTATTTCTATGAGAGTGTCTTTTTCTGCAGACTTTTTGCCAGCGACAAACCTCTTGTCATGGGTTCCTTTACATGTGGTTAATATAAGCTGCACACAGGACCCTCGGTTTATGGTTTCAGCAGAAAGACTAGCACTCAGACGACCTTTTGGATTGAAGCGTGGGTCGAACCCACCACTTTTCACTTTTAAGGTGGGTGCATTAAGTCCATACCACCGATCCAGCCAAACTGCTCACCTACGTTGATGTTTATCATCGTCGTCGTGTGGATATATGTTGATTGCTGTGCCAAAGACTTATTGTATTGTAACTTTGTTGTGCTCTCCAGAGTGGAATGCGCATAGATAAAATGTGGGATTTTATCTAAGCGCATTCCACTCTGGAGAGCACAACAGAGTCACAATACAATAAGTCTTTGGCACAAAGACTTGGTGAAACAAGGAGTTTTATCCGAGGAGCGAATAAAAATGTAACAGCGCTAGTTGTATTGTAGGCGTATTATTGCTGAACCTGTTGTATTCAAGATGGAAGCTTCTGTTGGTATCATTGTTATGTCAGTTGTACTCCAGATGAAGATTGAAGTTCATAGTATGAATTGAGGATTTGTCAGAAAAAGAAATATAAGGAAAAACGTTGAATAGTTTATGTATCAATCTATGAGAGGGATGTGTGTGTGTATGTGTGTGTGTGTGTGTGTGTGTGTGTGTGTGTGTGTGTGTGTGTGTGTGTGTGTGTGTGTGTGTGTGTGTGTGTGTGTGTGGTGGACGCGGTGAGAGAGAGGAGAGAGGAGAGAGAGAGGAGAGAGAGAGAGAGAGAGAGAGAAGAGAGAGAGACAGACAGACAGACAGACAGACAGACAGAACAGACAGACAGACAGACAGACAGACAGACAGAACAAAGACAGTCTCTAGGCTATAAGGAGAAATAGCAACACAGTGTTATGTATTGTATCCGACAACACTGTTTTGTCTCATCACATATCCCAAGTACTACATTATGCTTTTCACAGCGATCTCTGAACAGAAATATTGTGTATAGTTTATAGCCACGACAAGAAACTGGACAGTAAACAGGATGTTAAATACCCCTCCAGCGCTCTTTATGAGTGCATCACACTGCGCCCAAAATAGTGTTCGCACGCAAAACTCCTGTGTCTTGTTTGGAATATGTACGTGTTGACGCTTACATAAAAGTAATGACAAAAGCTTTCAATAACAAGAGCATAACTTTGTCGCCTAAAAGAAGAAGTCTTTGGAGAAAATTTGTCTTGATCAAAGGCTGAAACATGTCCATTTGTCAATTCACCAACAGTACGTCCAATCCATTCCATTCTCGTCGTCGTCCGTCCGTCCGTCCGTCCTCATCCATCATCCTCATCCATCCATCCATCATCCATCCATCCATCCATCCATCCTCATCCATCATCCATCCGTTCATCCGTCTGTCCCTCCGTCCATTCATCCACTTGTTTTTTTTGTTATGTCTGTTTATATGTTTATTTTTTGACATTAATTTAGTATGGGTAGAACTTGATAGAGGCGGATTGAAAGATGGAGACAATTAAAACTGAAACAGAAATAGAGAGAAACTAAGAAATAACACCCCACCCAAAAACAAACAACAACAACAACAAACAAAACAAAACAAAACACAACCTATCATCACCACCCCACTACCAACTAACCAACGAACACACCACTACACACAACAACAAAAAAAAAAAAAAAACAACAACACAAAACGAGAACCCACACAAGCACAAAAACCACAACCATAATAAAACTAAAAAAAACAAAAATCCCATATTTTCCCTTCGGGCTACCCCACAAAATTGAGCTAACAAATAATGAAAGTACGAATGAACACATGAAAGAACGAGCGCCCAGAAACTTATTAAAAAAATGCTTTCAAATCGCAGGAACTATTATACAATATGCTTTCAAACTATTCCAAAGAAATGAAATTGAAACGAAACAACAGATGGAAGACTGTCGGCATGATCTTCGTAAAGTGAATGACTAGGGGCCCTAAAATACAGTAAACCATATCGTTAACACATCAGAATGTAAAAAATACTGTTAAAACCCGTTCCGCTTTTGGAAGAGTAGGCCATTGTTTGCCGGTGGGAACGGATGACAATTTACAAAACTGCATATAACTTGGGGACTAGATGTAAAAAAAGGAATGAGTCCTGATCCTATTATCCTCGAAATAAAAGACCCCCCCCCAAAAAAAAAAAAAAAAAAAAAAAAAAGACCCCCCCCCTCCCAAACGAAGATAAATTAAAGAGGTTTCCACTTCTACCCCCCTTTCCTCTGTATCTACCACATCTCCTCCCTCATCCACCTGACCCCCATCCCCTTCTAAGTGATGTGTACTAAGACTGCATCATTTTTAACGACCGTTGAGCCATCACTATGTGGGTCACGGCGCTGGAAGGTCGTCTTTGACCTAAACGATCCAGAACCTTATAGTCTTGAACTGAACAATCTGAAGTCTGTTAGTCTACGACCCCAGTGCTCTGCAATCTTACAGTCTTGAACCAAGTGTCCCGGGATCTCTTAGTCTCCGATCCCAGTGCTCTGAACTCAGGACTGCAGTCTGGATGGTGCCGGTACGAGGGGCACCGTTCTCATTCGCTGTTTGCGACCTGTCTTTGCGTGCGAAAAGCTTCGGTGTCTTAATGGAGGAACTTGTCGTCGGAAATGGAAGGAGAAGCGAGAGGTCGTGAACACTCAGCACTGACTTGTTCTGAGAGGGGGTAGGGGTAAGAGTAAGGGTGAATTGGGGAAAAAAATTTGGGTGGTGGTGGTGGAA
>CM060330.1:11441945-11461945 GCA_030674155.1 Stramonita haemastoma
TCATGGCACGAGTTGTGTAGCAATCAAGTTTTAATGGTAAAGTGCATAGGTTAGAAAAAGTGTATAAAAGTTGAAACAAAGTCACCGCGGCTAACTCCGATGTGTATTCAGGGCACTGTTGGTTTTAAGCAAATACATTTTAAGTGTATGTCCTAAAAAATGAGTTAAAATGTTAAAACATAAAAAAATCACAAGTTAAAATGAATGGCTGCTCTAAGAAGTGCCAAGGATATGAGCTGGTAGTAGTCACGCCCCCTTCATCCCTCTCTGTCTCTACCCCTATTTCTGTCTGTCTCTGGTTGTCAGTCTGTCTGTCAGTCTGTCTTTCTGTCTCTGTCTCTCCCTCTGACTCTCACGCACACACCAGACGCTTCCCGTCCCATGACATTAAACTTGTTCCTTAAAAAACGAAGGAAAATATGTAGATCTACTGGTGTCCCCTAGGGTTTCCCTGAGAGTGCACTTCTTTTTCAAGAGAAATCAGCTATAAGCAAAGCAGTAGGTTTATTGCTGTTCCTAGGGTTCAAGTTTTACTGCTTGTTACCGATTGCCACCCAAAGCGATTCACTGGGAAGGGACGACTTCCTGTGATTGCATAGGCCATATTTAACATCATAGAAACACACTTGCCAACGGTATGAACCTGACTCCAATGAGCACTCAGAGAGGGGCTGAAAAAAAAAATGAAGCAAATCATGAAATTGCAAAATCTGTCTGGTTTGTGAGTCGGAGAAAATGTGGCTGTTAGAAGGCCTCTGGGCTAAGGTGCATACAACTTTGCCATTTCGAATTTTGTAGATTGTCGAGGACCTTTGAAATTAATATAGAACTGTCACTGAGTGAAAGACCTCTAGTACGTACGTACGTACGCAAGTGGTGCATTGAGAAAAGGTAGAGTTCGTGCACAACCGTTTATAAAGAGCGTATCTATCACGGTGTCTACCTTTCCATAGTGTCTCCTTTAGAAGCACATTAGGAATTGTTCAATTACAGAATTTCTCATCTGAGTTAAGGACGTAATCTCGAGTTTTGAACTATAATAAATACTCCATATCTTATTGACACGCGTTTCCCCCCTTACCCCTCAGTCTGCAAGGTTTAATAACTTCCGTTTACGCTTGAAAAATCTTCAGTGCTGTTAATGGTTAAGTTTAAATGCTCTTCAGCCAGTTGCTTATAATGTTGGTGACGGAGTTTAGCTGTACTCAGCTGAATTTTAGAGAGAGAGAGAGAGAGAGAGAGAGAGGAGAGAGAGAGAGAGAGAGAGAGAGAGAGAGAGAGAGAGAGAGTTAGTTCTTAAAATGGATCTCTTTGTATCATACAAATAGTAGTGGGAGCTCGTGGAACTTTCAGATGATGGAAGTGGAAGAAACAGAATTAGTGCGACTCATAATAAGTGACCTAGTTATACAGGGTTAAATAGGTCAGTGTTCCACTTCCTTTATTTTCCTCACTTTTTCATTGTTGATAAATGCATTTCCCTATCGCAAGCATTCACAATACATTAAAGGTGTTAAATTTTGATATACTAAAAGACCTTTAATCTATCAGAAGCTTTGAATAGGGGCAGAAATTAATCAGGTAATCTGAAAACAAGGTCATGGGATTGTTTGGTCTTTTTTGTTGTTATATAATTTTTTTTTTTTGATAGCCGTTCTGGGTTCAAAACACTTTTCATAGTGTTGGAAGAATAGTGTCTCGTCTCGGCTATTAAAACATTATATGGTTAAAATTACAAGGGAGACATGTCTCACAAGAGGCAATTCAAAGACGTTTTTAGACTGCATTTAGATGGGAAAGAATATTTCATTAGAGGCATTTGAAAGAGAGGGCAAAAACGGTTGCAGAAGTACAAATCTCTGCATAGGTAAATCTCAGAGAAACAGCTGAGAACGAAATTTTTCTTCGTTTTGAATGTTCTGCTGTCTGTTAGTTTTCTGTTGCTGCTATCTTGACAGAGAATTGTTCATAGTCAATGATTACAGTTTCCTCTTTTCTCATTCATTCATCTTCATACACCGTACTGTCTCTTTCTCCTTCCTGCTTCTTTTTGCATTTAATCAGTTTACACCCTCTTTTCCACAGTCTTACTACCCCCCCCCCCCCCCCCCCCTCAATAAAACAGTACAATCAAGCGTGCACATTCAGACTGTTATTGTAAATGGTTTTGAACTGCAAAGGAAAGTGCCATGAAAGATATCGCTCTTTTTTTTTTTACAAGGCAAAATATGAAGTTTCTTGACTGTGTAGTTAATGATAGATACTGTAATGGTCAGTTCAGTATTGTCATAGTTCTTTCAATGGCGTGTATATTGAAACCCTCCTTCAGTAGGGGCTATGGCCTTTGTTGAATAAAATTCTTTCCCGTTCCGATTTCCCCATTCTTACGACGAACCCATCCCGATTCAATAAATTATTTTTCTTTCCCTTCGTCCCACTTTTCCTCACAGATCCATATTTGGGAAGTAAGCACCTCACATACTCGTACTCAGTTACGGAGTTGATTTCTTCCTTAACTCTTTATTGAATCGTTTTGGCATTTTCCTGGCAGTGTGCAGGGTATATTGAAGATGGTGGAGCCCATACCCATCACTAGGTGCATGCAGGGTATGTTCGTGTCACCCATCTTAACCATAGATGACCCACTCTTCTGTGAAAGGCGGGTGGGTTTATCAAGTATGCGTACGATGTACTTTTGTTTAAAATCTAATCTGAAAGACTTTCACAAAAGTCGAGTCAATACCAATATTACTAAACAACACCTCACGACATTACACTAGTTCCCTCACCAAGAGTGGTCGTGGGGGCGCGGCACTGACGAGAACTCCAGCTTTGCCCAGTTATGGTGATCGTGTGCTAACACCTGGGTCTTTGCAAAGGTCTTTCGAGTCCATTCAGTGATGGTGTCCATCCATTTCTTCCCAAGAAAGAAAAACTAATGGTAACTCCTCGGGGTAAAAGTCCTTCGAACAGACACCTCAGCGGATATTACTCGAACCTGCGCACTCAGATTTTTGTCAAATCACGATATAGACGCTCTAACCAGGAGGCCATTTCACCCCCCCCCCCCCCACCCCCGAACCAGTTAATTTTTTGTCAGCTATCCCCTTATTATCCATCCATCTTTTAACTGTGGACCCCTTCCCCCTTCCCCCTTCTTGGCCAGTGTCTGAAGCATTTATTTTTAGGCTGTAAAACATTGTTTGCCCCTCCCCTCCTCTCCTCTCTGCTCCTTCTCACGCCCCAATCTTCAGAAGAGAGTCTATTTGTCGTTCTGCGACCGGTCCTCCTCTGCCGTCTTCACTGTCTCTGTCCGTTCGTGTGTGTGTGTATGTGTGTGTGTGTGTGTGTGTGTGTGTGTGTGTGTGTGTGTGTGTGTGTGTGTGTGTGTGTGTGTGTGTGTGTCTCTCTCTCTCTCTCTCTCTCTCTCCTCTCTCTCCTCTCTCCTCTCTCTCTCTCTCTCTCTCTCTCTCTCTCTCTCTCTCTCTCTCCTCTCTCTCTCTCTCTCTCTCTCTCTCACGTACATGTCCTGCGACAAGAATCGCTTCTCTGTTAGGGTGTAAATGGGTTTTCGGAGAGTGATACTGGTTCCTGATCATGCGACAGTGAGTGCCCCCCCTGATGATTCTTCTTTTCCTGTGCTATTGCCTCCCCTGTCCGTTCTCCTTCCACCCACGCACCTTTTCCTTTTTCTTTTATCTCTGAATCAAAGACTAATACTGTTGCTGCTACTACTATTACTACTATTGCTGCTTCTACTTACAGAGAGAGAGAGAGAGAGAGAGAGAGAGAGAGAGAGAGAGAGAGAGAGAGAGAGAGAGAGAGAGAGGAGAGAGACAGGACAGACAACGACAGACAGACAGAAGAGCACACAGACAGACAGAACAGACACACACAACACACACCACACCACACACACACACACACCACACCACACCACACCACACACCACCACCACCACCACCACCACCACCACCACCACCGTCACCTCCAACAGCACTACCATCTAGACTGCTGTTGCTGCCACAGCTGCTGCTACTACTATAACTACTACTGCTGCTGGTGGTACTAGTATTACTGTACTAGCACTACGTTTTCTTGTGATTCTGTGGTCGGCGGAGCTATAAATAACAAGATTGGATTGGATAGGTTCTTTTGTATAAAACAAGCCCAAACAAGAAATCAAAGGGTTTTTACAATCAAATCATTCTTCTGCACGCTGCCGTACATTACTATAAAAGAAACAGAAATCAAGGGAATGGGGGTGACAGAACTAGGCATGACTTCTCCCTTAACTCCTGGAGGAGTCGTAGGAGCACTGAATAGATTATCTTCAGGGAGTATATATAATATGGATGAATGGAAACTGGCGGAGGTCATTGCTTTCCAGGCAGCAAAAGGTATGCTGGGAGTGGGTATGTTCGTATCATTACAGCTGACATACTCTTTTACGAAAGGCGGATGGGGTTTGAGTGTTGCTCAAGGTGTTCTGCTTGCGATCCCGTGTGGATGTTCAGTATGTAGTAGTTTTACCAGAAGCACTTTTGAAGGAGTGGAGTCAGTACCAACTTTTGGTTTAAACAGTTTTATTAGTTCAGAAACAACGAGCACCAATACATGAAATGAGTACAACAAGCAAAGCTTATAAATATGGGTACTCAAACATCCATATATAATATATACAAGAATAGGCTGCAGCTGAACAACATTGCATCAAATAATGAACGATAAGACAAGATAACTAAGTATTTAAAAGTACCAACTATTAACTAAAGGGAAACGGTAAACTCTCAAACAGACACCTCAGTGGAAATCGGATCCGCGTATTCATTTACCCTCAGATCATAAGTACGACGCTCTAACCACTGGACTATTCGGCATATAATATTCAGATATAAAAAAGGAAGAAAAACGAAAGTAAAGAGTGACCGAGATACAAAAGTGCAGCACACGCTTAAATCTGGAGCACAGATAAATTTTGAGGCTGGGTTTGGAATTGTCGATTGTAGGATTTTAGGCACAAGGACAGAGAGTGATTATTTGAAATAAAAAGATTATTCCACACAGTTTCTTTCAAACGGTTTCTCTCAAACAGATTATTTCAAACAGATAGTTTCAAACAGATTGACCTGATATGTTGGAACACCCGACGGCCAACAGCGGAGTGTTTAACTCTGCCGCCATAAACACGGAGCACTATCTGTCTTCAGCAACTGATGGAGGGAGTTTCAAGATGGTGCGAAAAGATGAAAACAGCCAGCGTAAATGTTTGTGGTCTTGCTGTTGAAAAAGTTTGTCATTTCTGTCTCTGTGGCTGTCTCTGTTTCTCGGTCTTTCTGTTTCTTCGGCGCCGCCCCCCCCCTGTCTGTCTGTCTGTCTGTCTGTCTGTCTGTCTGTCTGTCTGTCTGTCTGTCTGTCTGTCTGTCTGTCTTTGTCTGTCTGTCTTTTCTCTCTCTCTCTCTCTCTCTCTCTCTCTCTCTCCTCTCCTCTCTCTCTCTCTCTCTCTCTCTCTCTCTCTCTCTCTCTCTCTCTCTCTCTCTCTCTCTCTCTCTCTCTCTCTCTCTCTCTCGAGGACTCGGATGGTAAAGGTCTCAACATGAATCCCATTTCACACCATGTCTACCTTTTCTGATCCCCTTAGAAACGAGAACAGAATTCGCTGGGGGAACTTCAAATAATCACCTCTTCTTTTCAAACTTTTCTGTAACCATGTTTGCCGAGTCTGATTCATGAGAAAAAGATACGTGCTGAAGAAAAAAAGAAATATTCATTCTAAACTGATATAGGATAGGGGAGATGGGCACAACCGTTGATGAGGGAGAGAAAGAAAGGAGACAATGTACTTTCTGTCCAGTCTTTTTTTTTTTTTTTTTGGTCCGATAAGAGCTGATGGTTACAAAGTTACGGTTGTTTGGTCCAAAATTGGACCCGCTAATTCTGAACTGCTCCACATCAAGCTTACAAAAAAGATCACTCTGGCTTTACCTGGAGAGGGAAAGGCTCCGCCAGGTTCAACTTGCCCAAGACACACTGCCTGAAAACTTCAGCGAGAAGTTGCAGCTAACTCCTCAGGGAGTCAAGGGAGAAGTCAAAGTCAAGGTGTTTTAACCGCATGCCACTGTGGACCAAGTCATCTGACAAAGATTGATTTTATCATGATGGTCTCTGTGGGGCAGGATAACCTAGTGGTTAGAGTCACGTGTTTATCATGATGTTATTCTTTTATATCAAGGATAATGGAATAAGCACTCGTGTGCTTTTTTTTCATCCAGTCCCCGTGTGTATGCAGTTTTGTAAATATTGTCATCTGTTCCCACCAACACACAATGGCCTACTCTTACGAAAAGCGGAACAGTATTTAACGTGTTTAACGGGGCCTCGGTTTACAGTCTCATCTGACGGCCAGGGATCAAGCTACCACCAAGGCAACCTTTCAAGGGAGTTTTGCCTTAGAGTAAACATCAGTATCGACTCTACTCCCTCGAAAGTTCTTCGGATGAGACGATAGGTCGAAGTCCCGTGTGCGAAAGCACGCTCGCAGAACATCTTGCACAAACGCAAAACCCTTTCTGCCTTTAGGAAGAGAAGGCCATTGCGTGCCGGTAGGAATGGATGGCAAAATTTTTAACTGCGCACGCACACTGATATTGTGTTTAGACATCATCCCCGAAGTCGGAATGCGGCTACAGTTAAAATGGACGGGCAAACACAGTCGCATACGAAAAAATCCCACCATTCGTGAGCCTTGGAACTCTAAAGAACGAAAAAAAAGTAATGGTCAGATCATTTCTGGCTACTTTTCTGTATGACTTCTTGGCATTACACCTCTCCAAATGACGTAAGAGATCCTGCCACAAAAGTTCACAAACACTTTTGTTATTTTGTATATTCTAAAGGACAGCTCGAAATGTTACGTGGCAATGTTGTTTTTATCTGTGCATGATACATGAACGCTCAAAATGTTACGTGACAATATTATTTTCTATGATAATGACAGCTAAGAAATGTTACATGACAACGTTGTTTTCTATCTATGATGTATGACGGCTAAGAAATGTTACGTGATAATATTATTCGAGAATGCGCGGTGCAGCTGAGGTGTAATGTCACGCCATACAATAATATGAATTGTTATATGTCGTGTTAAAAGTTTTCAAGTCTTAAACTTTTGATATATTCATGGCCTCTTCAAGTTGTGTAAGTTTACTCGAACTGAATAGCTTATAAAGGGGGGGGGGGGGGGGCAGAGAGAGGAGAGAGAGAGAGAGAGAGAGAGAGAGAGAGAGAGAGAGAGAGAGAGAGAGAGAGAGAGAGAGAGAGAGAGTATTACGTCTGCAGAAAGCATGTGATCTCTATCTTGTTTGATTTAGAGATCTTGTAAAGGACAGAAGCACTCTCTCTCTCTCTCTCTCTCTCTCTCTCTCCTCTCTCTCTCTCTCTCTCTCTCTCTCTCTCTCTCTCTCTCCTCTCTCTCTCTCTCTCTCTCTCTCTCTCTCTCTCGCACACACATACCACACACATACATACACACACATACACAGATGTTAGAACCCGTTCCGCTTTTTGCAAGAGTAGGCCATTGTGCACCGGTGGGAGCGGATGACAAAATTTACAAAAGTGCATACACATGGGGACTGGATCTAAAAAAGCGCATGAGTGCTTATTCCATTATCCTCGATATAAAAGAAGAAAATAAAATAGAATCACACGCACGCACGCACGCACGCACGCACGCACGCACGCAACGCACGCACGCACCACACACACACACATATATATATATATATACTATATATGTATGTATGTATGTATTATGTATGTATGTATGTATGTATGTATGTATGTATGTATGTATGTATGTTCAAATGCATGTAACACTTTATTCAGTTTGATCGGCACACATGAAAGAAATCAATCTTTCTCTCGTGAGAGTACAGTGTCTTTGAAAAGCTTCGTTAGGATGCGCGCAAGAAGTTATTTTCATGTTCATCTATACATAAAGTTCAAGTATAGACATACCCCCCTTTCTTTCTTTTTTTTCTTTAATGAAAAGGCTTTATCTTTGGCAATTTGATGTGTGACTTTTTGCCGTGTATTCGAAATCGATAACTCTCTGCTTGAAAGATTTCTATGAAACTGCTGAGAGTTTAGATTCCTGTTTCAGATAAATCTGTATTCCTATTGGCTCGGCGAAGCATGTATCTGAAAACATATAATGATTTGTATTTATGATAAAGAATATATGTAACATTTAGAAGATTTATAGACTTTAGACAGCAATTATTCATCATTTGTGCCAATATATTCTTCAGGAAATATCTATGCATTTTAAAAACAAACAAACAAAAAAATCCAAAGAATGAGCACCTTCCAGCTTTTTATGGGCCATTTATCTGTATATATCATTATATGCATCAGCTGAGATGAAATAATCTTTTCAGGGGAACAGAAATTTTTTTTTCGTCGGTTATATCTCCGCAGTTCCCAAAATCTGCCCTGTATTGGGAGAGAGTTTTTTTTTTTTTTTTTTTTAAACGGAATTGCTCTGAATCTGAGAACATTCTAAACAGCTTTCTTAGTTATTTTGTGTGTGTGTGGTGTGTGTGTGTGTGTGTGTGTGTGTGTGTGTGTGTGTGTGTGTGTGTGTGTGTGTGTGTGTGTGTGTTGTGTGTGTGTGTGTGTGTGTGGTGTGTGTGTGTGTGAGTGGAGAGAGAGAGAGAGAGAGAGAGGGGGGGGGGGAGGAAGACGCTTGGTATTAATGCTGAATTACCTATACTTATTTGTAAAGAAAAAAAAACTGGTTAGATCCTGGTTACGGACACGAACAATGATAAGGAGCTCTGTATTTGTACTTTATGGCTCTGTATGGCATTCTTTTCAGAAACATTTGAACAATTGCCGCAATGATAGTAACAAAATACTTTTTTTTCTGCTTAAAAAATGGCGACCGAGGCGAAGATCACAAATATCTTTCATTCACCGGCCATTCTAAACAAACTTTACCCAGACAGCTGAGTTTTCTGGACAAGATAGTTTTCTGCCTTATTTTACGGTAACATCTTGAAATCCTCTTCTCCATTCCATCCCTTGACATTATCGATTTTCTGCGGCCAAGATGAGATCATGCCCTAGTCTCCAGTGTGGGTGGATTCACGGACTGCTGTTGCTTATGGCTCAGGAACTTTACTTTGCGTCTTAGCTTATGGATACACATCAGCGTGGAGGTATCACAAAAAGGCACTCACTCAGTTGAACTCAGCGATGAAATATGTAAATGTTGATTCTGGTCAATGTCTTGTAGGGTAAGACTCGGCAATGCCCCTGATAATGTAACAGGGGGTGTTCTACTTATCGTGGATGTCGTAATGCTGCTTGCGTGATGAGAGAACGACCTTTACCTTTGATGCAGATCTTCCATATGTATCTGTGTCCTTGACATCGTTTATTTCCACTCTCTTTCAGACCACGAAAGTGCAAGAAAGTCTTTTTATGGCATATGTTTTGTTGTTGTTGTAGTTGCTCCCAGCATGTTCTGGGCTCAAAGCCAATCTGAGATATAACATTGTCGACTTCAGGATCAGTCAATTTCAGGTTGCAGTATGGATGAAACAGTCGTCACTAATATTTATGATAACGACATTGTTAAGTACTGCGACTGCGACTGCTACTACTACTACAAACTGCTTCTGCTGCTGCTGCTGCTGCTAACTACTACTACTATCTCTACTACTACTACTACTACTACTACTACTACTACTACTACTACTACTACTACTACTACTACTCCTACTCCTACTACTACTGATGAATAGTGATAATGACAATAGGATCTATTATCAATAGGATATATCATCACTAGGATCTATATCACCAGAATTTATCATGATTGGGATCCAACAGAACGAAGATGTTACCTTTCGATTTTTCAGCATAAGGGCAAAATAATTAGCATAAGACTTTATCAAGGTTAGGGTCTTACTCTAGGAACTCAGGGGTCTAGGACTGTTACCTATGGATCCTTTACTCTATTGACGCACGTTTTTGTAAACCGTGGGATTTATTAAAAGCGACCCAAGGACCGTATCACATTGAAACACGAGTAACGTCAGCGATGATATGAAGTGTCGTTAACAAGATAACTAAACCCGAAATATGGAAGAGGTGTGGTGTGTGTGTGTGTGTGTGTGTGTGTGTGTGTGTGTGTGTGTGTGTGTGTGTGTGTGTGTGTGTGTGAGTGAGTGAGTGAGTGAGTAGTGAGTGAGTGAGTGGTGAGTGTGGTGAGTGATGAGTGAGTGAGTGTGTGAGTGTGTGTGTGTGTGTTATTATTTTTTTTTAATGTTAATTGAGGATAATGGAATCGGCACTCATATGCTTTTTTTTTTTACATCCAGTCCCCGTGTGTATACAGTTTTTGTAAATCTTGTCATCTCTTCCCATATGTGTTTTGTGTGTGTGTGTGTGTGTGTGTGTGTGTGTGTGTGTGTGTGTGTGGTGTGTGTGTGTGTGTGCGCGCGCGCGCGCGTGTGTGCATGAGAGTGAGTGAGTGAGTGGGTGGGTGGGACAGATGTGACAGTTGGGGAAGCAGATGAATGAGAACGCCAGAGGCATGACTGACAAGGCCTGTTTTCAGTGCCAGGGTTAACAATGACAAGGAGGCTGCTTGACAGTCTTCTTAGGCTTCCACTTCGTTGATTAGGATACGCCCCCTCATCTGTGTGTGTGTGTGTGTGTGTGTGTGTTGTGTGTGTGTGTGTTAGTGTGAATTGTGTGTTGTGTGTGTGTGTGTGTGCTGTGTGTGTTGTGTGTGTGTGTGTGTGTGGTGGTGGTGTGTGGTGTGTGTGATGTGTGTTGGTGTGTGTGGTGTGGTGTGGTGTGTGGTGTGTTTGTGTTTGAGAGAGAGAGAGAGAGAGAGAGGAGAGGAGAGAGAGAGAGAGAGGAGAGAGAGAGAGAGAGAGAGAGAGTGATGTGTGGTGTGTGGTGTAAGTGTGCTGTGTGTGTTATGCTCCGTGCCTGTATGTATGTGACAGTGTAGTTGTGTGTGTGCTGCGTGTTGTGTTGTATGTGATGTGGTATGTATGTGTGTGTGTGTGTGTGTGTGTGTGTGTTGTGTGTGTGTGTGTGTGTGTGTGTGTGGCGTGTGCGTGCGCGCGTGTGCGTGTGTTGGTCCAAATCTTGTGAATGGAGCTTTGCAGACGAGCGACTGGCATCGGCAGCGTCGTGATTGTTTCCGATTGATTCTAGAGAATTTCAACAAATGTTGGACATTTTTTTTGTCAGTCTGTTTGACCATGTGTATGTATGTATGTATGTATGTATGTATGTATGTATGTATGTATGTATGTATGTATGTATGTATGTATGTATGTATGTATGTATGTATGTATGTATGTATGTTACGTACGTACGTACGTACGTATGTAATTTAAAGGTTTTAGATGTATTCATGTTTTTTTCTTTATACGGGAAGTGGGTTGGTATAGGAAAGAGGAGGAGGGGGGGGGGGGGCAGGGTTAAATAATTATTAAAAAATCTCTCACTATAAAGCAACAGCAACACAGACACAGTGAACAGAGACAGATATATACACAGACACAAAGAGGCAAACGCACGCGCGCGCAGACACACACACACAACCGCAGCACGCATGTAAGAAAAGTGATTTTCTCAAACATTATTGCATGCTCTGATCTATTATTTGCTATTGCCATTCCAGCTAGCCATCTACAACGATTAGTCTCCAAACAAGGAAAACAAAAATCAAGCAAGAAAAAAACCCCGCATATTTTATATCAATTACACTTCTTTTCCCTCTCATGGGATTCTGGAAAACTCCCTATCCTGAACTAGACTTGGCATTTGGTTTGGTAATAAAGTTATGGCGTGAAACTGAGAAAATTGATGTAGACAAGAATAAAAGAAGCATTATGTCGATAAAAAGAAATAAAAATGATGTTGAAGACAAAGCAGATGACGCTAGCTAGCCCAGTAGCAAGAAGAAAAGTCTGTTCTTTTTCCCGGGGTTGAGCTAGCTGATGAAAGGAGCTTAGTACGGTTAGCTTCTGCCTGGCACGACCTGTCAGCCACTATTATTGCAATGTCCCCTCAGCAGAGATTAACGGCGTGTGGAGGAGACAGCAACGTGAGCCTAGCTAGGGTTGGTTGGGCACCGATGGATTTGGGCGCCTGAATTCATGTGCATCCCCTTGAAGCAGACACACACATGCGCATGCACGCACGTACACACGCACACACACACACACACAAATATATAATGCATACAACCACACACACACACACACACCACACACACTCCACACACCACCACACGCACTCTCTCTCTCTCCTCTCCTCCTCCACTGTTGCTGTTTCTGTTTTATTTTATACAAAGGGTTCATTGGCTTGATGGAAGAAAAAGCAGATGCATTGTTTATTCACTGTCTTTCTCACTCACTCTCTTGCTTTCCATATGCGTGTGCGCGCGTGTATACGTGTGCATGCCACGCACGCAACACACATTCACTCATACACACACAGAGTGAATAGAGAGAGAGAGAAGAAAAAGAGACAGACAGACAGACAGACAGCAGACAGACAGAGACAGACAGAGACAAAAGTTTTCTATCAACATTTGCGCAGTTGTGGCGCCATCTTACCCGCAAGGAGGAGAGACTAATTGAGCAGGGGGAAGCATGTTTGGACAAAGAAAACAATGACGACAGGGCTGAGAAATTGCCTGCCATTCCATTCTCTGCCCCGCCGGTCCGCCATGCAATGGAAGAAAGAGACAGCGCAGAGTAAACGCTATGCATGCAACTGAACAGATACAGTTGCGCAGTTCCACATGCTGAGTTCAATGCAGTAAGATTCATTCTAGGGTAATAATAATGTAGAATGGAAAAAAGCACTGTGAAATGCGTTGCAGTATATTTTCATGCAAGACGATAGAGGAGGGCAGGGAACAGCACAGCTCAGCACAGCACAGTACAATATAATGATAATATTAGATAAAAAAAAATTATATAGCGCTATATCTTACAGAAAGCAAATCAAAGCGCTTACAGCATTATTCAGACTCTAGCATCAGAAAACTGTAGAATATCAGCCCAATGCAGTTCACTGTAACACAGTACGATGCAATGCAATGCAAATGATTTTGCTGCGCTGTGGTATGCACACAGCACTGAACTTATTCAAAGCAGAAGGAGAGACGTGAAGACTATACATTCACTAGAGATCTGTTCTAGGCGATAAAAGATTTTTTTTGGGTATTGTTCTATAATGCAACACAGCACAAAATAGTTCAGTGCCGATAGAATTTACAGTTCAGTGTGGTACAGGAAAGTATAACATAATTATCATAGTTTAGTATCACATTGTCTTACAGGTCTCTTTCGGTACAGAGCTATTCATCGTGAAATGTTGGCGTTCGTGTGTCTTTCCCCCTTGCTCTTTCTCTGGCCTGCGCATTGACGTGATCGTGCGGATCTCTCCGTGAAATTAAACCACGCTTTTTATTTCCACCAGGAATTTCAAAAACTGTTTCTAAGGAGAGGAGGTATTGAGACTTGCACGCGCTCTCATTTGTCTGTTTTTAAATTAAAGTGATTCTCAAAGGCTGTGAAATTTATTTATATCAAAAAGCACCCCGTACTTCTCTGACAGCATTTCACCCCAGCATGGTATTAAATAATTTTTATTATACTTCCATTCCAAACCAAAAAACGCGTCTTAGCACTGCGCTTAGGATCGTAAAATGCACGAGAAGACCTGAAAAAAGTTTTGTCAAAGTAACCCTTTGGGGATCCCTAGCTAGTCTCCCTGATCTGTAGTAAACTAGAATCAGTCTGGAAGTTAATTAGGACTTCTCCAAAGTTTCTAACAAAACCCCAGCAAGCACTCCAAGTTCCTGACGTTTGACTTTCTTGCACTGAAAATTGATACTACTAGTTGACTTGCCTACAATGCTTTCGGCTGGAAACTTCATCCACCTTTTGCAAAACTGTTTGCTAATTAAAAAGCGAAGTTGCCTTTGCTTGCGAATGTGTTGCAATTTCAAATTTGTGAAGGTTCTACCATCTGACAGCTTTATGTACGACACAGAGATCACATGTCTGGTTCTCGTTCTTGTTCTCAAAGCATATTCTAATCTCCTAAACTCCTTCTGTCCTTGTAGTGGTTGGTGTGATTCAGCGTTCGGCAGATAATTTTGGCTGCAAACACGATTTGTCTACTGCAGTGTAATTACACACACACACACACACACACACACACACACACACACACACACACACACACACACACACACACACCACACCACACACACACACACACACACACACACACACACACACACACACCCCACACACACACGAGAAAAAAAAGTAGATAGTTACAAGACAGATCCATGAGGAACACCTGTTCTATAACAAGAAGGGTGTAGGTAGAGTGCAAACGGCTTACAGTGACTGACTGTCTGAATACGGTGGGAAAGTTATGAAGAGAAGCGCAGAGGGCTGGATGGAACCAGACAGGCCTACAATGCGGCAGCAGCATCGATCAATCACAGTAGCGTGGTCAATACTATCAGAGGCTGCAGACAGATCAAACAGGGAGCCAGGGAAGGAACTTGTCATAGTGGAGCACCGGCCAATGTCATTTACAACTGTTAGCCACTGATAGGGGGATTAAAGAATGACATAAAAAGGTCACTCACCCCACTCTCTGTTGACAGAGCAATCTTTCTTCTGGCACGTCTTGGGGGTCCTTCACCTGCCAGGCAGCAGGGAGCTACATCTGGAAAGTGACGACCATCTGTCAGCTTCACTCACTCTCTCACTCTGTCACTCTACACTCTTACATCCCTCCCTCTCTCTCTTCCTCCACCCATCCCCGATTCTCACACGCAACAGACAATAACCCCCCCCCCCCCCCAAAGAAAAGAAGAAATAGAAATTTAAGACTATTGCAAGGAAAAGTGTTTGCAGTCTTAACGAGCAAAGGACGTACAAAAGGCTCCCATAACTCAAAGTAAATCCAAAGTAGTTCTTTTCTAAAACTCAAGATAGTGTGTGCGCCGTTTTGATTAAAAAAAAAAGAACCAGTGAATAGTAAGACCAAATATATTACAGTATAGCACAGCACAGCACAACGGCAATAGACAAAGAGTGCAACACAACATACACGGTAACTTAGTTTAACACTTGTTAGTACAACAGAAAACAGTACGGTACATTACAACACAAGACAACACTGTTGCTGTACCGTACAGTACAGTACATTACAGCACAGTACAGCACAGCACAGTACAGCACAGCACAGTACAGTACAGTACAGTACAGACACAAGTACAGTACAATACAGTACAGTATACAGTACAGAATCTGCAGTGGAATGCATCGCAGTACTACTGCAGTGTAAAGCAGTGCAGTGCGAGTGCACCAAGATGCGTGAACAACAGAGAACAAAGAAACAAAGAAGGAGAAAGAACATTCTTGCTTTCTTCCCTATCACCCTCCACCATGCCGAAGCGGTCTTTCCTTACTCTTTGATATATGAGGGGGGTGGGTGTTCTTCGTACCTGCCAGCGCGGGATGTGATAGTAAACAGCATCAGATAAAGAAAAGATGGTTCGCGTCTGCTAGTGACGCGCTTGTTCTTTAGACTCACTCTGTCTCTATCTCTGTCTCTGTCTCTCTGTCTGTCTGTCTGTCTCTGTCTCTCTCTCTGTCTCTGTCTGTCTGTCTCTCTCCCTTTCTCTCTCTGTCTCTCTCTCTCTCTCTCTCTCTCTCTCTCTCTCTCTCTGTCTCTCTCTGTCTCTTGCTCTCTCTCTGTGTCTCTGTCTGTCTGTCTGTCTCTGTGTTTCTGTCTCTCTCTGTGTCTCTCTTCTGGTCTGTCTGCCTGCCTGCCTGCTCCTGTCTGTCTGTCTGTCTCTCTGTCTCTCCCCCCTCTCTGTCTGTCTGTCTCTCTCTGTGTCTCTGTCTCTGTGTCTCTGTCTCTCTCTCTCTCTCCCCTCTCTCTCCCTCTCCACCTTCTCTCTCTCTCTCTCTCTCTCTCCTCTCTCTCTCTCTTCTCTCTCTCTCTCTCTCTCTCTCTCTCTCTCTCTCTCTCTCTCTCTCTCTCTCTCTCTCTCTCTCTCTCTCTCTGCCCCGCTGGGGACCTACTCTTTACTTTGGCACTACCCTGGTACAGATGATCTCAGATTCGCTCTGGAAAGCATTGATCAGGGAGGACTGCTGCTGTTTTCTCTCCTCTAGCATGGTGGATGCCTGCCTGCTTCAGGTATATATGTACCGCTCTGCCCGTACAAAAACAGAATGCAAGTTTTACCAGTTTAACTTTGGGGGCCCCCTTTCTTACTGAGGAAAAAGTTACGAGTGTTCGGATTCATTAGGTTTAAAAATAAGAAACTACATCAAGTGTTTCTTTCGTTATATAATGCTGTATTTTGTTACTTTGGTGGGTTTTTTTCTTTCTGAAAATGTGCGCTCACAGAGGGATAATTAGCTAGCTAGATATATATATATATAATATAAAATATATATATATATATATATATATATATATGTATATATATTTTATATGTATACACACACACACACACACACACACACACACACACACACACACACAGAGAGAGAGAGAGAGAGAGAGAGAGAGAGGAGAGAGAGAGAGAGAGAGAGAGAGAGAGAGAGAGAGAGAGAGAGAGAGAGAGAGAAGAGTCATTAAAGTGTCTTTCGAGGATAGTGGAATAAGCACTCGCGGGTTTTTTTTTGTTTTTTTTTTTTACACTCAGTCCCCCTGAACATATAGTTCTTGTAAATGTTGTCGTCCGTTCTCACAGGCACACAATGGCGTACACTTTCGAAAGGCGAAACCATATTTAATGTGTGTGCAAAATTTTCTGCTGTTAATTTTGTTGAGAAAGAGAGAACTCATACTTGTCGCGTATAATAGAAATATATAAGCAAATTATACATAAACTTGGTCGTTCCCTTTCCCTTGTATCTTTGTCTCGAATGTTTATTACATCCGATTTCATTTTAGCACCTAGCCCTTTGTTCCTTTGTTTTGGATGCTTATCTTACATGATTTTATTTTAGCACACAACTTTTGCCCTTCAGAAAAGTTCTTGGCAGAAAAAGATAGCAACAAAATGAAGATTAAGAAAGTACGTCTGACATTTATTGATATCACAGTGCGTTTGTTAACCCTCTTGCATTTTTTACACACACACACACATACACAGACACACAGACACACAGACACACAGACAGACAGACAGACAGACAGACAGACAGACACACACACACACACACACACACACACACACACACAACACACACACACACACACACACACACACACACACACACACACACACACACACTCTCTCTCTCTCTCATCTCTCACTCACTCTCCCTCTCTCTTGCACTCACACTCTCTCTGTCTCTCTCTTATTTCCTCTGTCTCTCTTTCTCTCTCACACTCACACACACACACTCACACAGACACGCGCGCACTTGCGCACACACACATACACACACAAACACGCGCGCGCATGCACACACACAGAAGCACACAGGCATGCACATACTCTCTTTCTCTCTCTCACAACACACACACCAACAACACATCACACACCACACACACACACACACACACACACACACACACACACACACACACACACACACACACACACACACACACACACACACACACACACACACACACACACACCACACACACACAAACACACCACACACACACACGCACGCACGCACGCACACACACACAAACACACACACACTCACGCACACACACGCGCGCGCGCGACACACCACACACACACACACACACACACACACACACCACAACACACACACACACACACGCACGCACGCACGCACGCACACACAGCGGGAACGTGCCTGACATAGTAGAGCAGTATTAGATTTTGAGATGAAGAGACTGCTTCCGATAAAGAAAGTGGGCGGTCGCCATTCTGGATCTTTGGGCCCCTTATCTCTCTCTCTCTCTCTCTCTCTCTTCTCTATCTCTTCTCTCTCTCTCTTCCTCTCTTCTCTCTGTCTCTCTCTCTCTCTCTCTCTATATCTCTGTCTCTCTTTCTTTGTCCGTCTCTGTCTGTGTCTGTCTGTTCTTTCTCCTCCCTCCTCCTCTCTCTCTCTCGTCTCTCTCTCTCTCTTTGTCTCTGTCTGTCTGTCTGTCTGTCTGTCTGTCTTCTGTCTTCTTCTCTCTTTTGTCTCTTTGTCTCTCTCTCCTCTCTCTGTCTTGTCTGTCTGTCTTCTCTCTCTCTCTCTCTCTGCTCTCTCTCTCTCTCTCTCTCTCTCTCTCTCTCTCTCTCTCTCTCTCCCTCCTCGCTCTTCTCTCTTCTCCTCTCCCTCCCTCTCTCTCTCTCTCTCTCTCTCTCTCTCTCTCTCTCTCTCTCTCTCTCTCTCTCTCTCTCTCTCTCTCTCTCTCTCTCTCTCTCTCTCCTCTCTCCACCTGAAGGATCAAAGAGGTGAAAACCATACCGGGCGTTCTCCATTTCTCTGTACTGTGTCTGTCTGTATTCTAGGACAGAGTGGTGATGATACATAAAGTGTTCGTAGTTCCCTTTTTGTCTTACTATCGGTTTCAGTAGGATAATGTCGGTCTGCATGTGCATGTGCTGTTTGTCGTATGGGTTTGTTTTTCTGCTTTCAGGAGTGTACACGTGCTTGATGCACTGCTGGGATAAAAATACCGAAACAAACCAGAGAGAGAGAGAGAGAGAGAGAGAGAGAGAGAGAGAGAGAGAGGAGAGAGAGAGAGAGAGAGAGAGAGCTGTGAACAAAGACATATAGATCCAGATAAATAGATGGTGGGAGAGAAAGAGAGAGAATCCTGTAAATGGTTGTCAATAATGCACCTTTTCATTACGAGCCGTTTTTTCTCATGAGTTTCCAGAATGATCTGAAAGTTTGGAAAACTTTCCAAACCCATACGAGTTAACCATAAATAAATAGATAATGATAGTAAATAATTATAAAGCAGATAAGCAGCCATTGGCCAAGGAATATGGTATTTTATTTGGGATCTCTCTTTGAATTATAAAGACAAAAGAAGAGAAACGAAGAGAAAAGTTGTATTGCTCTTAAACTTGATTGGCAATCAGTAATATGGGCCAAAAACAAACACCAGCTCTAGGTGCGCTTTGCTATAGGCGACGTAACTAAACGCCCCCTGTAAAAGGGATTTCCTGGTCCCTCTTATTTCTTTCTCAACTGCCTCATTTTTCTTTGATGTGCGTAATGCTGTTTTACCCTCTCGGTTCATATCGACCTTGTTGCATAATTATGTATCTAGATTCAAGCTTTTTCTGTGTCTAGATTCAATCTCTCTCTCTCTGTCTGTCTCTCTCTGTCTGTCTCTCTCTGTCTGTCTTTGTCTCTCTCTCTCTCTGTCTCTCTCTCTGTGTCTCTGTCTCTCTTTCTCTCTCTCTCTGTCTTTGTGTCTCTGTCTCTCTGTCTCTGTCTCTCTGTCTCTGTCTCTCTCTGTCTCTCTGTCTCTCTGTCCCTCTCTCTCTCTCCCTCCCTCCCTCCCTCCCTCTCTCCCTCTTTCTCTCTCTGTGTTTGATCTACCCCTCCCTTGGCCTGTAGTTCGCAGGAAAATGTTATATTATCATTATCAGGTCTGCAGTAAGGCCCCTGGCCAGAGATGCCCCATCACAGCTGGACCACTGTGCCAGTTCTGATACCACGTACACAAAGTGGAATACATGATTATCTCAAAAGTGGCAAAACTCATGTGGGTTATGAGCCATACAATTAAAAAAGGAAACAAAACGAGAAAACGATGGTCACAAGAATATGTACAGCTCGGTCTTTGTCATCACAGAATATCTATCTATCTATCTATCTATCTATCTATCTATCTATCTATCTATCTATCTATCTATCTATCTATCTATCTATCATTATCTATCTATCTATCTGTCTGTCTGTCTGTCTGTCTGTCTA
>CM060330.1:11469445-11474445 GCA_030674155.1 Stramonita haemastoma
TAGAGAAGCTGAGGTGTCTGACACCTTGCTCCCCCAAAGACCGCACAGGCTACATGCCTTTTACCTTGATTATTTTATTGACTAAAAGGCTGCTAGCCTGTGCAGGTCTGCCAGACAAGTCCAAATAGTACAGAACCTCTGGCGAAAGGCTCTGCTTGCTGGCCTGCCCTTTCAATTTGTGGGTAAAGGTGGTTGGTTTATCAGTGTTATTGCAAGGACTAATCCTCCGAGCGCTTTGTGAGGATAGTACTGGCTCGATGTTATAACTATCTCTCTGTATCTCTGTGTCTGTCTGTCGGTTTGTCTGTCTGTCTGCCTGCCTTTTTCTGATTTTCTCTTATCTGTTTGTACTTGCCCCTGTCTTTCTTTTGGATTGAGTGAGTGAGTGAGTGAGTGAGTGAGTGAGTGAGTGTGTGTGAGTGTGTGTGTGTGTGTGTGTGTGTGTGTGTGTGTGTGTGTGTGTGTGTGTGTGTGTGTGTGTGTGTGTGTGTGTGTGTGTGTGTGGTGTATGTGTGTGTGTGTGTGTGTGTGTGTGTGTGTGTGTGTGAGAGAGAGAGAGAGAGAGAGAGAGAGGGAGAGGGAGAGGCATAACCGTTTTCGTGCATGTATAGGGAGATGAGCTCGTCTTTCGGCACCCCTCCCACCCCCCCCCCCCCCCCCCCCTAGCTACCTTCGTTCTCTCTCTCTCTCTCTCTCTCTCTCTCTCTCTCTCTCTCTCTCTCTCTCTCGGGGGGCCAATTACGTGATGTGAAGACGAAGACGTATTGAAATCGAGCTGGTGTTTTTGTGATTCAAAAACTAGTTTTTAAGTGGCTTTAAATCTTCATTGATTGTATATAGATAGATCAGGAGGATGGGCATATCCGTGCAGTTGTACAGAGCTGTGTGTGGGACATTTGCCGCAGTGTTCGCCTCCTTTATGTCTAAACGGGCAGAATTCAAATCAACTATGAGAAACGCCATTCTGACGTTGAGAAACCGGCGAGACGGTGTCCTGTTAGGACTGACCCTCACCTACTTATTTTGGGGGGGGCTTTTATTACGGTGTGGCGATGTGGAGACCAACCCTGGACCCACCACCCCTGGATCCACTGGCCGCAAGCTGAGGCAGACCAGCTTGGTTGATGGTGCTGGTGGTCGTAGCACCATCACAGGCACAGCATCCAGGAAAACCAGAACGAGGGCTGATGTGACTACCTACACCAACACGCCTACGACCATACACCGTGGCCAGGACTCCTCTTCTACTGGGTCTCCTAAGGAACTGTCCTTCAACACCATGACAGCAAAAATCGAAAAAGTGGAAAACTTGCTGAAAACAACAACTGACAGTTTGAACAATGAGATCAAATTGTTGACAGACAGTGTTGGTGCGTTGAAAGAAGAAATGTGCAGCCTGAAGAAAGACATGGACGTTCTTAGAACTGAAAATGAAGACTTAAAACAGTCAAATACAAAATTGATGGATAGGGTTGAAAAACTAGAAAAGAAATCCGATGATTTAGAAGGAAGGTCCAGACGAAACAACGTCATTTTTCATGGTTTAGATAGGAGAGCTGATGAGACTGGAGCTGACTGTGAGAGGATTGTAAAAAGTCTTCTCTCAGAAAAAATGGATGTAGCAGATGTGAAATTCGATAGAGTGCATAGGATAAACTCTAAACCCAGCTCTCCCATTATTGCTAGGTGTTGTTTTTATCAAGATAAGCTTAGCATACTGAAGGCAAAGACTCGGCTGAAGGGCTCAAAGATTTTTGTAGACGAAGATTTTTCCCAAGCAGTTAGAGAAATTAGACGCAAACTGACCCCGTATTTGAAGAGTGCCCGAGCAGAAGGAAAGAATGTGAGAATGATTTTTGATCATTTGATCATTGATGGTGAAAAGATGACCCTCAATAATCTCGAAAGAAACAAATAGCTTGTTGGCCGGCCCATACACACATCTGTCTGTAGAGGTATTTCACAGGGGGGTAGGAAAAGTAAACATACACCGGGCGTAAAGTCTCAGTTAGATAGGACTAGACCTAGACCTACTTCAGTAAAGGGGCTTTGTGCTGTAACCAGCAAGACTGGGCTTTGTGCTGTAACCAGCAAGACGGGACCTGGCTTTGCCGGGCGAGGAGACAAAGACAAAGACTGCAGTACACTAGCCCTAGACCTAACCCTACATAGGCCTAATGATTTGTCATCTGGCTTTAGACCATGCTTAAATAAAGAGTCCTCTTTAAATAATGATTTTGGTACAGTTGATAGCATTAATTTGATGTCTTGTCATATTAATGGAAGTAGTGAAAATGTGAGTTTAGATGACGTAGTACATCAACTAGAGTGTGGCAATACAAATCAAGCAAATAAAACTTTTTCATTTTTGTCCTGGAACGTAAATGGATTATTGTCAAAACTGGTCGATGGAGATTTTGTATCTTATGTGCGTAGCTTTGATTTTATTTGTCTGACAGAAACGTTCTTGGAAAATATCCAGCCAGATGTTTTTAGTGGCTATAAAGCCTTCTGTAAGGCGGCAACTAAAGTTAGCCATCAAGGGAGACGATCAGGGGAGTAGTTTGTTTGATTAAGAATGAGTTATCTGCACTTGTAAAATATTTAGATGTTCCTTACCCTAACATTTGTACTTTTCTCTGTGACAAATCTTTATTGTGTACCTCAAGAATTGTTTTGCTTGTATGTGTGTATATCCCACCTGAAGGTTCTCCTTTTTATAACATGTTTGATAATGATAGTGGGATTGCTATGATGGAAGAATATTTAGCCGATTGTGTGGTTGCTTTGGATGAAGTTGATATAATATTGTGTGGAGACTTAAACAGTAGGACATCAAACTTTTCTTGCCATCATGTAGCAGATGATTTTATTTCAGAGCTCCAAAGCAAAAGCATGTCTCTTAGTGGTAATCGTTATTCTGAAGATTCTGTTATAAATAATTATGGTAAATTATTATTGAACATGTGTACTACATTTAGTTTACAAATTCTGAATGGTGTATGTAATGGTGATCAGCAGGGTCGCTATACGTACATTTCTGATGGAGGATGCAGTGTTAATGATTATTTTTTAGTGTCAGATGATTTGTTCTCTCAGATTTTTGACTCATGCCGTTTGTTTGTTGCTGAACGTTCTGATTCAGATCACCTTCCTGTGGAATTACATATTAATCCATTGTATAAAACTTATGTAACAGCCGAAGAGTCATCTGTTGTGGAAAAGTTTGTGTGGGATGAAAACAAACTCTCAGCGTATAAAGATAATCTTTGTGAGGAAGACATGTGTGTAACTTTTTCAAATGCCTTACAGATGATTGATGAGAACATTAATGAAGCTCTAGATTTGTTCAATAGTTGTATAAAGTCCAGTGCTGAATGTATGAAGAAACAGGTACATGTAAAAAAAGGTTTATCAAATGCAACATGGTTTGATAATGAATGTAAAAGTATGAAGTACAGGGTAAGAAAATTATTAAAGACTTACCGGAAAACGTTAAAGAACGAAGACAGAAATTTGTACTGTGTTTTAAGAAGGGAATATAAATACATGCTAGAAAGGAAAAGGAAACAGTATAATATGACATTACTTGCAGACATGGTGTCTTCAATCTCTTCTCAAGTCCAGTTCTGGAAAAGTGTTAAGAAGGCGTCATTTAGAAATAGTCAGCCAAAGAATAGTATATCAGTTGACAGTTGGTTTCAACATTTCAAAACCCTGTTGGAGAAAGACTCATCAGACAACTCCATGAATACTAATTTTGACTATGATGAAAGTGAGAAAGATTTTGATCGTCCAATATCTAAAGGTGAAATATATTGGGCACTTAGAAAACTAAAGAATGATAAAGCAGCAGGTCCTGATCAAATCATTGGAGAATTGCTGAAAAATGGAGGTGAAGACGTTGTGCTTTTCCTTCTAAAATTATTCAACAAAATCTTTGAGGATGGCCTTTTCCCAGATAACTGGACTGAATCTATAATCCTAACATTACACAAAAAGGGCGATGTTGATAACCCTAATAACTACAGGGGAATTTCTCTTAGTGATATAAGTAGTAAGTTGTATAGTACTATCATTAATAATAGATTACAGGAATGGGTTATGAAAAATGATATTACAGGTGAACACCAAGCTGGTTTTAAGAGAGGATATTCCACTATAGATCATATGTTTACTCTGCTTGCGTTTGTACAGAAACAGTTTGCTCTTAACCGTAAACTCTATGTGGCATTTATAGATTTTGAAAAGGCATTTGATTCTGTTAATAGAAACTTGTTGTGGCCTATTCTCCTGAAAAATGGTGTGAAGGGTAAATTATTACGATGTTTGAGAGCCATGTATCAGAATGTCAGAAGCAGAATAAGATGTGGTACTAAACTGACTGATATAATATACTGTACCACGGGTGTTAAACAGGGTGATGTATGTAGCCCTTTACTGTTTTCGGTTTTTATTAACGAGTTAGCCAGAGAAGTCATCAATAATGGTAAACATGGTGCCACTTTCCCCCAAGATGCCACAGAATTATCTATTCTTCTACTTGCTGATGATGTTGTCCTGCTATCTGAAACAGTTGTTGGCTTACAAAAGCAGTTAAATAGCTTGAGCAGTGCTGCAGTGGCACTTGATCTTAAGGTTAATCTGAATAAGAGCAATATCGTTGTATTCAGAAAAGGTGGTCATTTAGCTGCTCATGAAAAATGGTTGTACAATGGAAAAGTCATGCCTGTGATTAATGTATATAAATACTTAGGAATCTGTTTTTCTACAAAGCTTAGTTTCACAACTGCATGTAAAGATCTGGCAAGTCGAGGTAAACGAAGTTTGTTATTGGTTTTGAGAAAATTACGAATATTGAATAATAACTCCTTTGATTTGTTCATTAAGATATTTGATGCCCAAATACAACCCACTGTGTTATATGGTGCAGAAATTTGGGGTTTGGATGCAGCTGCAACACATTGTGAATCAGTGCACCTCTTTGCTTTAAAACAGTT
>CM060330.1:11489445-11519445 GCA_030674155.1 Stramonita haemastoma
AGAAGTGTAGTACTTTTAGGCGTTGAAAATGAGAATTCAACCAGAGCATCGAGACATGAGATTTCAAAACGATCTATGACCAACAACAGTCAGTAATGACAAAGAGACAGACCTTTTTAAAACAACCACCCGCCAGACAGAATCAGAATTGCATAATAGGTCTCCTCTTTTTGTCTAGTATTTAGCATCCACCGTCATTATTCTTACAGATTCCTTAACAATAAGTCATTAAATGGACAACAAGATGGCTAGTGTATTTCAAGACCTCTCTAACGGCACCTAGAGAAACTCGAAATGCTCATGCTCACACATTTGAAGTGCATTTCGAACATTAGAGTGACCGTTTATTATTGATACTGTCAGGATGCACTTGAATAGAAGATGGCCCAGAGGTAGAAGTCTTGAAAGAGTTGTATGATGAAGATCTCTTAGTAAATGCACACAGAGAAAAAAACACCAGAAAACCGTTAGTTTGTGCACCATAAATGGAAATGTGGGAACAGGTTGACGTGAAAGCATCATCATCATACCATTTCCAGCATAATGCCCAGCAGCTATGCTTGCATCACTGGTGCTTTGCTTCAAAGCTAGTCTGGTGTGAAGGCCAAAGGCTGGACACGAAAAACAAGGGCTGGATGTATCGGGAGACTCTGATCTTCTACGGCATCTCGCCCGTCCAGTTTCTAAATCGCAATCGACAATTTTTTTCTTACCTTGACTAACACAGCAGATAAGCGGTAGGATGTACATGTGCGAACGGTGCAGCTAACAATATCGACATCATGTATGGAATCATTGTCGATCAATCACGAACAATGAAAGAAACATCTGCTGCCCCCTCTTGCCCCTCTCCCCTAAAATAAAAAAAGACCCCCCCCCCCCAAACAAAAATAGAAACGAAAAAAGGCACCCGCATACGAAAACAGAAATCAAAACGAAACAATTACGAAAAAGAAGAAGAAACATCGTCGTTACATTTTATTATTTGCTTTACATTTTGGTTTAAGGACCCCTTTCTGACGGCGCTAAAAGTTTTCTTCTACATCACACTGAAATTGAAAAGGAACCAATACATAACTTATTTTTGAACCGTCAAAAGGACACGAAGCATCCGTATTTTGGGAGTCTAAGAGTAGATATTTCAAAGTAATGAATACATGTCCGGTTTTTAGTTTTGATTATTAGCTTTATAGTTTAAAACTTCTGCATCGTTTTTTTTTGTTTATTAGTTTTCTAGTAAACAGAAGCCGTTTAATTGATGTCTTGTTTCATTTGTTTGCTTTGTTTTGTTTGTAAGCTCTGTTTTTCAACCAAAAAAACAAACCCGCCTGTATTGTGTACTTTTTTGATACTGACTCCACTCACCTGAAAGTCTTTCGGATGAGACTGTTAACTGAGGTTGCATGTACGAGCGCATGCAGCGTTCTTTCGCACATATTCAACCCCCATTCGATTCTTCGTAGAAGAGTAGGCCAAACCTTTTTTGTATATGAATATTTTATATATTTTTTTTTTTCAATGCCTATGGCATGGACAACGTGAACTTACCCAGCATGCAGTTTAGCGGCTTGGAGATACATTAACAAGCTCCTCCATCTTCAACTTTTTCAGACACACTATTTGGAAAAATCTGGCGCAGTACCACAACTACTTCTTAAAAGGTTATAGGAAAAGTCAGAAGTCATTTATGTGCTGTTTTCAAACTTAATCTCTGGGGGAGGAGGGTGTATTGAATTTGTTGTTGTTGGTAGTGAATTTTATGATAGTTCGTGTCATAATTTATTCACTCCTTTTCAATTTTTACAGACATGTTTGTTACTTTAATGAATTAGTGAATTCGGTTATGTTTGTCTGAACTGCCATGTTTTGTACACATTTCTTTTTCGTTGTTGGAAAGATAAGTTATTTGTGTACTGTACATAATCCACACAAAATGTTTGTATATAAAAAAAAACAACAACATCGACCAACAACAACAAAATAAAAATATACATATATATTACTTACCGGTTCGGAAAAGTTCGAGTTTAACACACAATCATGTGGAAATAAATGTTAGTCCGTGAGGCAGTTGTTCCGTAGATTGTTAAAGCAAAGCACAGATTAAAAAAAAAGAATCCGCTACAATAAATCAAATGCATTGGACAAAACGCGGTTTATATGACACTTTACATTTACGATGAATTATTTCTGTCTTGCGTCAGTGGTGTAACATCGATGACCAGAACTTTGAACCAAAAACATCCACCCCAAAGATACTGGAATCAAGCTCACTGATTATTGTCTTCTGATATATAGAAAAATGCACCACATACATTTAAAAGAAATACAGATAAGTGGAGAGGACTTTTGCATTGTTTTAATTTGTAGTATGATTTCCACTTTTTATTTGTAATTAACTTTCTCAAGATTCAAAATCACCAAATAGAACGATCACTTTTGTGTGCGTCTCTCTCACTCAAAGACATTTTCCTGTCTGATCCTTTTCTATCTTTTTTCTTCTTTTCTTCCCTTTCTTTACTCTTACGCTTCACCCCTTCCCTGTTACGATAACTTACTGCAGCCCTTGTATCAACACTTGGTGCTAGGTATAGTAAGTGCAACGGGTACATAAAACACATACACAAGAGCGAAAGTGCAATCTGTCTCCCCTCACATCGTGCTTGAGTGTGTGTGCGCGCGCGTGTGTGTATAAGAAAAAGAGTAAGTAAACACACGAGCAGACGAAAGGTGCGCGAGGTGGTTTTGTTCTGGGTGGTGGTTGGCAAGGTGGTGGTGGTGATCTTCTTGGTCCCGTGGGGTTGCTGGTGTGGTTTGTCGCACCGCGTCAGTGTTTCCGCCGCGCCGTCGTATGCTCCTGCGTTTGTTGTGTCCTTAAGTGGTTATTGTCGTTAAGTGGTCAAGATCGATAGAGATAACAGCTGCTCCTTCCCAGTCTTGAAAATTCGTATAGAATCAAAGCTGTGTGTTGTATTTGGTATGAGAAAGGTATGAGTTGAGCGTAGCTTCGTATAGAATCAATGCTGTGTGTTGTATTTGGTATGAGAAAGGTATGAGTTGAGCGTAGCTTCGTATAGAATCAATGCTGTGTGTTGTATTTGGTATGAGAAAGGTATGAGTTGAGCGTAGCTTCGTATAGAATCAATGCTGTGTGTTGTATTTGGTATGAGAAAGGTATGAGTTGAGCGTAGCTTCGTATAGAATCAATGCTGTGTGTTGTATTTGGTATGAGAAAGGTATGAGTTGAGCGTAGCTTCGTATAGAATCAATGCTGTGTGTTGTATTTGGTATGAGAAAGGTATGAGTTGAGCGTAGCTTCGTATAGAATCAATGCTGTGTGTTGTATTTGGTATGAGAAAGGTATGAGTTGAGCGTAGCTTCGTATAGAATCAATGCTGTGTGTTGTATTTGGTATGAGAAAGGTATGAGTTGAGCGTAGCTTCGTATAGAATCAATGTTGTGTGTTGTATTTGGTATGAGAAAGGTATTAATCGAGCGTAGCTTCGTATGGAATCAATGCTGTGTGTTGCATTTGGTATAAGAAAGGTATGAATTGAGCCTAATATGCGTCACTCTCGACCTTGAAATTGCAAGACAAACAAATCCAAATTTAGGGATTTCCCATTATCTCCATGAGCCTGCAAATCAGGTTTAGCTCAACAGATGATTTTTCCTGGTAGTGTTTGACAGTATTTTTTATTGTTTGCTGTCTGGATTGAGTTTGCATTATTTTACTTAATATCTTTTATAACCGTTACTTTGAGTCGTATTTACAGCTGTATTGGTATAAAGGCAATGCGCTATGCAGTTTGAAAATAATTCCTGGTTACTTAAGTTATGGACCAGATATGTGCATTTTGCACATCTTGAACCACTTAGGGACAAGACAACCACTTCACGACACCACGTGCGTTGGCTGACCGGGGCTGTTGGTTCGTTGGGGCCGCGTTGTAGCGGCACTGCTGGAAACGAGAAGGCGGAGTTTGGGAAAGAAGGTTGACGTCACTGGAACAGTTTCGCCGGTTAGGAGTCAAGAAGCGGTTTTTGTTTGGAGGATGATGGAGGGGGAATACACACAACACACACACACACACACACACACACACACACACACACACACACACACACACACACACACACACACACACCACACACAACATTCGTCTAATATCACTAAAAGTGAGCAGACGTAAAATTGAAGACAACAACAACAGCAGCAACAACAACAACACAACCACACCACACACACGACACGCACACACACACACACACACACACACACACACACACACACACACACACACACACACACACACACACAACACACAAGATATATATAATATATATATATATATATATGTTATGTGTGGGTGTGTGTGTTGTGTATGCGCGCACGCGAGTGTGTTGTGTCTGTGTGTGGTGGGGGGGGTGTTGTGTGTGTGCGTGTGGTGGTGAGTGTGTGTGAGGTGGTGCGTGAGAGTGGTGGGAGAGAGAGAGAGAGAGAGAGAGAGAGAGGAGAGAGAGAGAGAGAGAGAGAGAGAGAGAAGAGAGAGAGATTGCGGATGGTTGTGGTACCGTAGTAGTCGTGCGTAGTTCTGTTCTTCCTAATGAGCCCAGTGCAAACTCACTTAAAGTTCCTAGGAACCGACTAGTACCCAAAGCGGCCCCCTGCCAACATATGACTCATTTTGGAACTGGAACCCACAACCTTCCAACCAGGAATCTAATGCGCCAGGTACTGCGCTACGGCGGCTGGTCTTGTTTGTTATTATGGTTTCATAGCATAAAATATTATATGTTCCTGAAGAAATCTCAGCCCGCTCATCTGTTTTTCTCACTTTCTTTCTTCTTTCTTTCACCGTCCTGCTCCTCTCTTTCTGATATTGATGGGATCCAAATTCTTAACCTTAAAAGTTTTTTTTTGAGTTGTTGGGCTGTTTGTCTACATTTTTTTTCAAGGACACTTTGATAATTCAGGCTTTGTAGCATCTTCCTTACGACCGAGGTCATGTCTATGAAAAACGTCTCACTTTTCAGGAGAGAAGATAATTCTGTCCCTCGTTTATATTGGCCTGGTTGTTTAGTGGGGTGGGTTGTGTGCAGCAGTGGCTATTATTGTGTTGTGACTCATTTCATGGACATAACCGAGTTTTACGTGTGTGAAAAATGTGCTGCAGAGAGAAGTGGGTGGCTGCGATATTTCAGCATAGATAGCCCACCCACCTCCCAAATTTGTCTGCGATCTCTTTCCCTATGAGTAGTTTCGGAGCAGCGTTTGTCCGACGATGTCACTCAAGATTAACCACACGCAAGCCAAACTTGCATGCTGCGATTCTGGATTTAAGGATGGGGGAGCAAATGAGTGATTTCCAAAAAAAAGTTCACAGACTCTCTGAGACTTAACAGTGTCTTTGACTCTTCTAAGCACCACGCTTCACGTACTGGTAGTAGCGATGTAACGAATCGTTTTCCCGCGGTAACTCATGTTGGCGACGTCACCAGTTTCGTGTTGTGTTTCGGTTTTAGTTTAAACAATGGTGACGTGAGGCAACACTTCCCTAGATAATTGTGGGAGGGTCGTTAGAAACACTGTGATTCAAAGAGTAAAAGTTTACAAAGTTGTCGGATGTATCATGGCTGACTGAAAAGAAAAGAACCCAACAAAAAACGAAAAACAAACACTAGTTGTTCGTGCGTCTTATAATATCATATGTTATGTCATTATGTAAACACCACTTCCATGGCGTGACACGAAAAGAAAAGACGACAAAGGATTACTGAATGCTGAACATAGTACTTTGTTTTGGATATTTTGTGGTCCAGGAACAACAAGCAAGAACAACTATCATCTGATCATAGAGAACGAGATGGATGATACGACATAACAGAGATCATAGGATAGCAGGCGTTAGGCATTAGTGGTAAGGTGTTTTTTTATATTATTACTACTATTATCGCTTCCGTCTGGCTCCTGTCGGAATTACCAACTCTGTCAATTCAGTGGGAAAACTATGACCACTCCGTTGAGCATCATCCACTACAGGGAAAGTTGCGAGTATTGGTCAAATTGTCCGACCAGCACTGCTGGGTGTCTGTATCTCTTGGGCTGTATTGACGCTGGGATATAGACAGACAGATTGGAATCATCGAGTACAGCCTTGTCACTCCGTCTGCCGCTTATAGCCTCTTCATTCTGACGGTTCTATTGATCCCCCTCAGTCCTCAGTATATCGTCCTACAATGGAGAAAAACTGTCTTAGGTTTGCTTGCTGGCACTTGATGGACATATCTTTGCGCTTCCAGTCACGCCAGATATGTCAGCTGGACTTCCTGGGAGAGTGTGGTATTATGGCTATTACGGGTGCTATCACCACCCGTTCTAATTGCTTGTGTCTTATATAATAATCTGGGTGTATGTTTGCCTTTCTATGAAAGGAAGTTTTTCTTATATAATGTTGCCAGGAATAATTCAGTAGTTGCCATAGGTTATTTTATATTGTGGCGGATTATAAATTACTTGCGAAATACCGGTGAATGGTCTCTTATGAATGAGTGGGGACGGGTGACCGTCACCTAGTGGTTAGTGGATGAGGTCGTGATCTGACGGCCCTGGAACGAGCCACCACGGACCATTTTAGGGGATTTTCTCCTTGGAGCTTTTTTCTTTTTTTTTCTTTTTTCTTTCTTCTTCTTCTTCTCTCTCTCTTCTTCTTCTCTCTCTCTCTCTTCTCTCTCTTCTCTCTTCTCTCTTCTTCTTCTTCTTCTCTCTCTCTCATCTTCTTTAATATACTTAAAAAAAAAATCTTTTATTTCGTAGGATAATGGAATAAGCATCATGTGCTTTTTTAAATTAAATTTTTTTTTTTACATCCAGTCCCCATGTGTATGCAGTTTTGTAAATTTTGTATCCCGATCCGTTTCCATCGACACACAATGGCCTACTTTCTCCGAAAAAGTGGAAAGGGTTTTAACGTGTGCGCAATATGTCAGAATGCGGCTACCTTAATAGTGGGCAAAAACGGTCGCATACGCGAAATCTCATCATTAGTGGCCCTCAGAACTCTAACCGTTGAACAAACAAAAAAACCCCCAAAAAACCAAACCAAATTAAACATAAAATACCTTCCTTGAAATGTAAAGCACCCACACCAGCACCAGTGGACCTCAGAACTCTAGCCGCGGAACAAAAAAAAACCAACAAAACAAAAACAAAAACAAAACAAAGATTAAAAAAAAACATCCTTGAAATGTATAGCGCCCAGACCACCACTCATTAGTGTAATGGATGGGGGAAAGTATGATTTAAACGAGATTGAAACCTGAGCTCTCTCTTGTGTTACCGCTGGGCGCCGACCACAATTAATTTGGTGCTGTCCGTTTCCCTGTTGATGCTGAGTTTCTGTGTCAGAGCCATTCTACACAGTGTTTCAGAGTGTGTGTGTGTGTGTGTGTGTGTGTGTGTGTGTGTGTGTTGTGTGTGTGTGTGTGTGTGTGTGTGTGTGTGGTGTGTGTGTTTGGGGGGGGGGGGGTGAAGTAGGGTGGATGATGTGGTATCAGATGACCGGTTACTGTCAGGGTTTTTTGTTTGTTTGGTGGTGGGTATTTTTTGGTTTTGTTTTTAAAGGGAATTCCACTCAATTTGACCCTGTCGTTGAGCTCTACGTGCCGTCAGGGAAGGATTTAACAGATGGAGAGAGAGAGAGAGAGAGAGAGAGAGAGAGAGAGAGAGAGAGAGAGAGGAGAGAGAGAGGAGAGAGAGGAGAGAAGAGAGAGAGAAGAATCAGAATCAGAACAAGCATCTCAGAATACCTCACCACAATGCCCCAGCAAACAGTGCAGGGCCTTTGCTGGTCAGTTTCCCAATTGCTGCTCAGCAGAAGAATAAAACCGACCCTGTTGCCCAACTTACTGTCTTTGTAAGCCTGCAGTAGAAGCCAAGTTGTGGTTGTAAGTGGTGAGTTCGGTATGGGCGGCGTGGGATGGCACAGAAAAGCTATTCGACTTCTTGAATTTTTCAAGCAATGTGTCGTGAGTCAGTTTATAACCTGGTGGAGCTCATCTCTCTCCAGCTGCATGCTGGGTATGTTTATGTCATCCATCCCACCCATTATATCTCGCTGGCCCTACTACTTTTCAAAGGAAGCCGGTTGGGATTTTTTTGAACGAGCGGCAAGACGTTCTGCATGTTTGCACACAGGACCTCAGTTTTATAGTCTGATCATATCAGAGACTTACGAAGTACATCAGCGAGTGCCAGTACAGTCAAGGGAGTGGAGTCTTTACCAATATTAACTCCAGGGGGAAAATCACCTCGAACAGATATCTGAGGAAAAAAAGGGAACCCGTGCCCTCAATTACTGACAGATCACGATACGACGATGTAACCACCAGGATATATATTCCCACTTGGCAGAAAAAAGCAAAAAGCCAAAAAAAACCGCAAGCAACAAAAACCACACACACTAAAAAGGATTAAAAAAAAGAGAAGAGGAGAAAAATGTCTATGGGCTAGTTTATGGCGTGGTAATCGCTAACTGCATGGCTTGTTTGGGCAGTTGAGGAGCGTCGTGAATTACATTGATGCCTCTTGTCTTCCATCCCACTGGCTTACAGGGTTGTTAGCATCACTTCTATGTCTGGAGAGAGGAGAAGAGAGAGAGAGAAGGAGAAGAGAGAGAGAGAGGAGAGATGGTCGAGGGTAGACTGAGTAGTGTGTGTGTGTGGGTGTGGTGCGGCGGTGAGTGTGTGTGCGCTCGCGCGTGCGCGTGCGTGATTTTTTGATTCTGTTCTGTTGTTCTCTTATCTGATCTCTCTCTTTTCTATTTTACTTTCCTTCTTGTTTGTTCTCTGTCCGCTCTGTCTCGTGTTTATCTCGAATCTCTCTCTTTCTCCTTTTTGTCTCTTCGTCTCTCTTTTCTCTTAATCTTCTCTTCTGTGTGTGTGTGTGTGTGTGTGTGTGTGTGTGTGTGTGTGTGTGTGGTGGTCGCGCGCGCATGTGTGGTGTGTGTGCAGATGACTATTATAATGTTTGAAACATAGATTATTAATTTAAAAAAACACAAAGACAAATACACACACAAACCCCCATCACATTAACAACCACTCTCATCACCTGCATCATCCAAAACAGTATGAAGCTATTATGCAAGGAAAACCATAACTACCTCACACAAAAGATGATGGTTGGAGGCCAAATAACATGTATCTGTATTATGGGGGGGGTGGGGGAAGGATGGAACCGAACCCCACACCACACCTCCACCCATTTTAAAGCCAGGGATTGTTGTATGGAGGATTATTCAGGCTTATTTCCATGGCTGACGACACGTGAGGATAATGCGTGGCAAGCTTTTCTCCCCATCCATTTCGGTCAGCAGCATTTAGACAGGGCATTTCTTCTCCTGGCCTAATTTTCCCTGTAACAGCAAGCATGGCTCGCTTTGTCTGTCAGGATCTGCTGTAGCTGCTGTTGCATAAAATAAATAAATAAATGCTGTGAGTGTGTGTGTGTGTGTGGGGGGGGGGGTTGTTAGTGTGTGTGTTAGTGTGTGTGGTGTGTGTGTGTGGTGGTGGTGTGGTGGTGGTGTGTGTGTGTGTGTGTGTTAAGAGTGTGTATGTTGTGTGTGTGTGTGTGTGTGTAGTGGTATGTGTGTGTTTAGAGAGAGAGAGAGGAGAGAGAGAGAGAGAGAGAGAGAGATGAGAGAGAGAGAGAGAGAGAGAGAGAGAGAGGGGTGGTGTGTGTGTGGTGTGTGTGTGTGTGTGTGTGTGTGTGTGTGTGTGTGTGTGAGAGATATCTTTTTTTTCGGCATCAGAAAGTCATGTCTTGTGAATAAAAAGAAAAAGTGGACGGTAACATGTGGTGATGCAGATGTGCATAGGCTTGGTCTTGCTCTTTCTCTGTGTCACTTTTTTTTTCTAGATGTTTGTTTGGCTGGTTGGCTGGCTCTCTGTCTTTGTTGTTTGTCTGTCTGTCTGTCTGTCTGTCTGTCTGTCTGTCTGTCTCCTCTCCCTCCCTCTCTCTCCTCTCTCCTCTCTCTCTGCTTTCTCTGCTCTCTCCCTCTCCTCTCTTCTCTCTCTCTCTCTCTCTCTCTCTCTCTCTCTCCTCTCTCTCTCTCTTCTCTCTCTCTCCTCTCTCTCTCTCTCTCTCTCTCTCTCCTCCTCCTCTCCTCTCCCCTCTCTCTCTTCCTCGTGTCTTCCCTCTCTCTCTCTCCTCTCTCTTCTCTCCCCTCTCTCTCTCTCTCTCTCGTTTTCTCGCTCTCTCGCTCTCTCGCACACGCACTCACGCATGTACACACATGCACACACACACACACACTCTACACATACGCGCTAAGTTAAATGTACACACACACACACACACACACACACACACACACACACACACACACACACACACACACACACACACACACCGCACAAGCACGTAAACACTGCCACACGCACATAAATAGCCCAGTTTTTGGATTTCGTTAAGGTTCTGTTACATTGTTGTCGTACACACGCACGCATACACACAGTACACACACTAACATACATACATACACACATGCACGCACAGACAGACAGACAGACAGACAGACAGACAGCAGACAGACAGAAAGACACACACACACACACACACACACACACACACACACACACACACACACACACACACACACACACACACACACACACACACACTACGACTGATACAGACACAGGTAAGACACTCACGCACATATTGAATAGACACACTTACATACACGTTCACACAATATGTATGCATATATACATATGCATACGCAGAAAGAAAAATAGATAAGGTGAGAGGCTCAGACAGACAGACAGACCAGACAGACAGACAGACAGACAGACAGACAGATTGGGTTTTAAAAAAATAACTCCTGGGTCATTTAGCGAAAAGAAACAAAAGGAATGAGAGAGGTGATGTAAGGTCTGAGTTTTATGAAGGCAATGGAAAGAGATATATGTCGTTAAAGAGGATTTGAAAGAGGACGAAGTATCAGAATAGCGAAGGAAAGTTGCCCGGTGCGTTTTGTGTAATGAAAACTGGAAGGATGAATGAATGAATGAATGTGTATTTTGTAGAGCGCATAGAAATCTCCACGTCTAGAGGTGCGGCTGAAATCTGGAAAAAAAAACCCAAAAGTGTAGGAGACTTTTTTTTGGTGGGGGGGGGGTCTGGAAAGGGGTATAGCGTTATGAGATACAAATGCGCAGAGACAAAGACAAATAGACACACACAAAACACACACACACTGACATATACATGCACACATAGAAACATGTACACTACAAACATACATACATACATACATACATACATACATACATACATACATACATACATACAATACATACATACATACATACATACATGTATAATACAATATTATATATATATATATATATATTTATATATAATTGTGGTGTGTGTGTGGAGGAGGAGGGAGAGAGAGAGAGAGAGAGAGAGAGAGAGAGAGAGAGAGAGAGAGAGAGAGAGAGAGAGAGAGAGAGAGAGAGCACAGATCCCAACACTACTGGGTCAGGAACAAGGTTATTACTAGATAAGATTATGAAATGTTCGAGTAGAATTACCCCGAGTGTATCTCTGATAACCAAGGGTAGTTCATTCCACAAGATGATGGCAATGTAATGAAATAATTGCTGACCGTGATATTTAGTTTTAAAGGAGAAAGTGCGATCGTCCTATCACCAAGTTTTCCCATCATTTCAACGGGCAGATTCTAGCTGAAAATAATCATATCAGCGACTGTGACTTCCTTTGCTCTGTGATGCATCTATTGGTACTATATTGGATTTTGTTGACAAATGATATCATCGCCTTTAACTTGTATAGTGTATATATCTTTTGTGTGATGAGCATTCCCGACTGTTTATTTAGTGTTTTTCAGTGTCTGAAAAAAATGTTTTCGTATTTTAGAGCTTCGTGAAGTTTTCTGAAGTATTCTTGTGTCTTGGGAGGATCTGAGGTTTCTTGATTGCGCTTGTAGTAACGTTTTCTTGTCTTTACCAGTGGCAAAGGGAATTCGTCGGAATCTTCATATAAGAAGATCTTGTTTTGGAAAAGAAGACTGGGAATGAAGAATTAGAATGTTTAGGTGAATATTGATGTAGCTTGTGGAATAAGACTAATCGCAGATTTCTGCTTATTTCTTCTCTCTCTCTCTCTCTCCTCTCTCTCTCTCTCTCTCTTCTCTCTCTCTCTCTCTCTCTCTCTCCTCTCTCTCTCTCTCTCTCTCTCTCTCTCTCTCTCTCTCTGTCGTCTCCCCTCTCTGCTTGTGTTGTTGTGTCTGTTGTGTGTGTGTTGTGTGTGTGTGTTGTGTGTGTGTTGTTGTGTGTGTGTGTTGTTGTGTGTGTGTGTGTGTGGTGTGTGTGTGTGTGTGTGTGTGTGTGTTGTGTGTGGAAGATTTCTCTTGAAATACATTGTTGTAGAATCACTGAGTGGAGACTGGGTATTGTTTGAAGCTAATCAAATGGAATGAATGTTCAAACTTGATTGATCCCTATGTCAACTCGTGCTCTGTCTGGATGTGATTCATCCAGAGATAGGAAATAACTTATGACATTTCAGTCAGTGTTGTACGTTCGCTGCAACATTTCCATAAATAACGGGTTGTTTGGGTTTTTTTCCAGTCTAAAAGCCAAGTAACGGTGAATTTAAAAAAAAAAAAAAATAGACATTGTAAATAAGTAAAAGTGAATTTAAAAGTTTAATCAAAATACTTTAATCATCATCCCATGAAGAGAAATGACAGAATCTAACACTGACAGGCAATGTGAAATGTCAAGTGAAATGTCAAACAGTATATATAGAAAACGATTTATTATCAATTTGCTGAATAAGCTAGAAAATCTCTGACCTTTGTAGCCTGCAAGCAGCTGTAGGGGTTTTTGTCTGACCTAATAAATCAGGAAGGTGGCAATGTACTGACAGTGACAGATTCTGTCAGTCTCCAAATATAGGATTTAGTCTCCAGTGTCCCTTTTCATGTTGAAGGACCATGGTTTTTAACATATATTTACCATTTGAATATTCAATTGTCACATTAGCATTTAGTAGACATGCACTCATCTCCGTCTAGATGGTTGAGATTTGCAAGCTTTTTAAGATGAATTGCATCAAGATGTCACTTCTTTTTTCATTCGACGGACACTCTTGCTAGTGTATCAAATGAAACGAGTATTGATCTACTTGTGGAAATGGTAAAAAAAGAAGCCCCAAACAAACAAACAGATAAGCAAGAAACAACACCTGAGCTTTAAAAGGGTCGTATTCACCTTTTTAAAGACGCGAATAGTGGGAACTGTCATGACCATGATGAAAAATAGATTATGTGTTTGGGTTTCTGGTGATTAAGTGGTTTTATACAATTTTCTCTTGATGGTGGAACATCCAGCCATTCTTAAACAAATCATATCAATGCAAAATGTAATGCGAGCACCACCTTATGCCGAATGTAAGTAGCTTTTTGCTTTAAATCAACAATTCAAACTAGCAACTAACTAGTCTGTAGGCGATGTCAGCGACGCGTGCGCAAGTCCAATTTTGTGTGTTCTTCTGGAAACCGGAAACTGCCTCCTCAAAATGTCTTTTCCCGTTTTGTAATCAAGCCAAGTAAGAACATTGCATTTTGGAATGCGAAAAGAGAAACGGTTCGACGATTCAGTTTCTCGTTACTTCGAACGTATTTTTCTGCTTATTTGTAAATAGCTGATCTTCTTTGTAATGTCAGCTCTGATGTGGCCCAGGGCGTCAGCTGAGCTATAAACAAAAGTAAAGTAGTTAATGGATGACTGACAGTGTGGCCGACATTCAGATCATGACGAATCTTGCATTTGGAGGCTTCCCTGCCCTTCAACACAAAGTAAGGATGAAACAGAAAGTGACATTCTATCACTGGCAGAATACAGTGTCATCTGCTTTTGCCTCATCTGTTTAGATGGCGGAGGTCAATTCTGAAGAAACTTCCTTCTTTCCTCCTCCTCCTCTTTTCCTCTTCGTCCAAATTATTTTTGTTATTGGTGTTGTTTCTCCTCTGCCTCATTTTGTTTTTCATAGACTGCAGTTTTGTTCTTCACTGTCCTCGAGAGCTTTAAAAATGTTTCCTTCATCTTCCCTTTTCTCCTTTTTTTCCATGTTGTTTTTTCCCACTTATTACTGTTGTTGTTTATCCTCATTCTCCTTTTTTTTTTATAAAATAGATTGCAGTGTATACATACATATTTTAGATTGACTATGAGAGCTTTTAAATCAAAAGAGATTATGTCAGTTTTGATGACAATTATAGTATCTAGTACTGAATCTTGCTTGTGTGAATAAACCAAAACCTGTTATAGGCAAATCATTGGCACAAGTCGCCCCGAGAAAGAGTATTTTAAAAACAGATCGTACAGTGTAGTGCTTGACGATGGAGAACTTAATCGGAGAAAGAGGTTGAGTCAAATGGAAGAGACTATATTGTAAGAAAAATAATCTTGAGATCTGATTTAAAACTGTTTGAATTTGGTGAAAAGGGACATTGATATTCTTTTATATTATAGCTTACCAGAAAGTGCGATAGTCGACATTCATTGTACCGTTGAGCACGTGTTATTACAAAAAATCAAATTGGGATCTGAGAGATCGAAAGATGGTGCAAAGGTGGAGACAGTAATAGAGATAGGAAGTAGCAGTTTTTCAAAAAAAACTTTTTAAAAATGTATTTTTTATTCGAGTTTTGCATATAAACACAGTACAGGTGGACATTGCACACCACAAGTATCATTTCGACCCCTCCTCACCACCATTTTTTTTGAAAACACATAAATGCTTATGAATATAATATTAATACGTATATAATTTTGGAGCTTATTACAGCAGTTACTGCATTAATAAAAGCAACAACAAAAACAACAAAAGGAAGTAGCGGCTTTGTAAGAGTTTTCACTATACAGTGTAGATGGTAGTTTATATTACATTATCTAAGAGTATTGTGTACAGTTTTTTCCCTTGAGAAAAATCTGTAGTAGATTGGATAGGTGACGCTGATATACCAATCCGAAGAGTAAAATGGTAGGTAAAAAGGCAAAGTTTTCCCATTGGTGAAACTAAGAGCTGTAGCCAAGGAACAAAAACAAAATAAAGAAAAAAGAAGAGAAGAAAGGAGAAAAAGAGAATATGAACTGAGGTTATGTATACTCATACATTAATGAAACCTTTTCGGACACTTTAAAACCCATTTTGTTGAATAAGCCAATGTTGTGAATAACTCGAACATACCCAGCATGCAACCTGCTTACTGGAGAGAGATGGGCTCTGGTTGATTGAACTAGCTGAAGACGCACTGCCTGGAAATGTCAGTGCAGTCCCCCCCCCCCCCCCCCCAATTACTCCTCAAGGACTTTTAGATTTTTTTTTATTTTTTATTTATATCGAGGATGATGGGATAAGCAGTCATGTGCTTTTCTTCATCCAGTCCCCGTGTGTATGCAGTTGTGTAAATATTAAAAGGACTTCAGAAAAGAAGAGAGGAGAGGAGAAGACGCGGCAATTTTTGAGTTCCCAATGCTGTTGTTTACTTTGGAAAAATAAAATGTCATCTGTCGTAATTAAAACAGCTAACAAAACAACAGTGTACATAAAGATTGGGTTACAAATGTTTTTTTAAAAATTCTTTTTTCAAAGTTTTTTTCTTTGAAATGTGTGGGTTGTAAACAGCATATTGTGAAATAATAGGCAGTTGGAGAGAGAGAGAGAGAGAACACTTCGTTAACGGGAGATAGAGAGGGAGAAGAATAAAGTGTGCGCGCGCGCACGCGCGCGCGCACGCGCGCGCGTGTGTGTTGTTGTGTGTGGCGCGCGCGCACGCGCGCGTGTGTATGCGTGCGCATGGTCACGTGTGACCACTCGCCCTCATACATGCATATAGGACTGTAGGTGCACGCCTTTCTTGTGTTCTCAAGATCAACTGTTGTTTGCACCCCTGCCCCCTCTCTTCCCACCGCTCCTCCTCCTCCTCCCTTGACTCCACAAGCCCACTATGTTGAACAAGGCACATCCTAATACAGGGAGTGGACACCTTCCCGCCACAACTGGACAGGGAAGAAAATGGCCAGCCTAACTTTCTCGATCCCCAAATCGATAGGATAGTTTAGCCTAGAAAAAAGGCACATTGTGCCTTAGCCACCCTCCCTGTATGTAATGCCTGCAGTGCACGCACCCCTCTCCCTCCTAAAGGACACAAGCCTGAATTATTCATGAGAATCCTTGGGGCTAGACTTTTTTTTCCCCATTGTGCTGTATTATTTCCTTATCTGGACCTTATTTTGTGTGCATGACTTTCGGTTTTGATTTTTTAAATAAAGATGTCAGTTCTCTTATTTTGAAGACAGTGACAAAGCGCTAATGTGCTCCCCCCCAAAAAAAAAAAAAAAAAAAAAAAAAAATCAGTCGCCCTCGTGAATGCGGTTTTGGAGATTGTGATATATATTCCATAGACACACGCGCGCGCACGTGCGTGCGTGCGTGCGTGCGTGCGTGTGTGTGTGTGTGTTTGTCTGTCTGTGTAAGTCTGTGTGTACGCGTGCGCGTTTGCGCGTGTGTATGTATGTACATAGGAAAATGCGTGTGGGAGTTTGTGTGTATACACGCGCATTCTCATAGCTGTATGCAGGTGCAGGTTGTTTCTTTTTCTGTAGCCACAAGATTAACTGATATCAGACCCCTATCCTCCCTACTCCTGAACTCTGAGCACTACAACCCCTGTCCCCCACCTTGACCCCCAAAACCCGCCACGTTGACCACGGCTCGTTGTAATAAAGGGAGTTGAGACCTTCCCGCCAGAGCTGGACAGGGAAGAAAATGGCCAGTGTGACTTTCTTGATCCCCAAATCGATAGGATAAGATAGGGAACAAGGCATGTTTCGCCTTTATTCCCTGCCCAGTATGCAGCCACCCCAAAGAATAGAAGCCTGAATTATTCATATGATTCCTAGGGGCTAGACTTTTTTATATTGTGCATTATCATTTTTTTTATCTGGATAGTGTGTGTGTGCAGGGGGGAGGGGGGGCAAGCTTTTTTAAATAGTTGTGCCACAGTTCACCCCTTCCCCTCCGAATTTTACACAGAAAAAAGTGCCGTCACTGTAAAACTACACCATACCATACCATACCATACCACACCACACCACACCACACCACACCACACACACACCACACACCACACCACACCACACCACACCACACCAACACACACACACACACACACTACGATACAGCCCACTACAGTACAGCCACAATCCACTCCAACACAATACTATTCGATGAAAAGAAGCTTTTTAGTAAATTAGCTGCACGTTCCGATCCATAGACCTTCAGCTTGCTAAACAAGATCTACATTAACAGGCAGAAGTATTGGAATAATAATGTAGAAAGAAAAAAAGTTACAGTTTTGTCTTCTTTCTTAACTGCTGAAAAGTTGATATGGCACTTTGCTGAAAGGTGGGGAGGGGGGGGGGGGAAGGAATTTTAGTCACAATAAATATTCAGGGAGTGACATGCTTCCACATTGTCGTAAAGGCACTGACCGGGATTTCTTTTGTTTTTCACCCTTTCTCTGGTTTTACAGTCCCAGATTAGAGCTAGAATAATGGATTGTGCTTTTTTTTGCGTTTGCTTGTTTGTTTTCCGACACCCTGTAAGTCTCTAAAAGACCAAAGGATGCTAATCTGAAAACTTCCTTGTTCCAGGAAAGCTGCGATCAGCTTTCAACTAGAATTCTCCAGACTGTTTATGTATACAGTTGTGACGTTGTTTGGTGGTGTTGTGTACACGTTTGGGGGCGCTTAGAGGCTTTGTTACGAGAATATTGTACTGTGCAATAGTTAGGAGAATATATTACTGTACAACAGTGATGGATGAAGATGGTGATAGTTAATAGTACCATTTCTATTTTCGAGCCATGGCTGTGTTCAAGTCTTCTCTCATCTCTGCTTGTCTTCTGTCTCGTGTTCTCTCTTTGTGTTGTGTATGTCCCTTCCTTTTTACCGTTTTGTTTCTTTTGTTTCTGTTTTTTTTTTTTTTAAAAAAAAGATAAACTCCCTTCCATGTCCCATCTGGTCTTTAGCTGTCTCACAACTTTTCTGTTCTGTCTTTCTCCTCCCTGTCTCTCGCCTAACTTTTTTGGAGGCAAGACTATTGTGTTACACGTACACTGAATGATGAAGCTCATGAGATTTGAGTTTCCTAGTTGTTCCATAGTCAGACCGTCATTCTGAAGTCTTGCAGATTTGGAAATCTCCAGTTATCCAGCATTTTCAACCAGATTCCCACCCTTGCTAATCATAAAAGTCATTCAAATAAGACAGTTTTTTTGTCGTCGTTACTAGCCTTCTGGTTAATGAAAGATGTTTTTCAATGATTAGAAAAATAAGCTGAATTACAAAAACAGAAACCATACATCTACTTTCCATGGCTTCCAGTATGAACGAAAATTGAAAAAAAAACTAAAAAAGATGGATATTTAGAAATGTTTTGAGGCAATTGAAAACACGTGTGAAATATGAAAAGATATTTTGTAATCAGCATGCAAACGATGCTTCTTTTTCTTCCGTTTTTATTTTTCAAAGGGCCTTCTTTCTTTTTGACAATCGAAATGACATCGAACTTGCATCACAATTCTGAAATCTTGACAAACGGTTACAAACAAGCAAGAAAGCAAACAGTTGGCAAGTGTAAATGAAAGGTGAGATGAAAACTAGATTGCTCTTCAGGAATGGATCCAATAACAACAGCCAACTGTCACCCGCACACAGTGCAATCAGTCGTATTCTCTCTAACACCCTTATAAGCAAAACAAAACAAAAGAATAAAAAAAGAATTTAAAAGGAACGATTAACATGTGTTGACTATTCTGTACAACCACACAGAGCATCATAATTGTACATTATCATTCTAATCCTTACAGAGTCATTGCTTATGTAATAAAACAAACAAACAAAAATCCGACAACAACACACACAAACCCGAAAACAAACAACAATAAAACACAAAATAACCTCAAACAAAAACAGCAGCGACAAATTCTGTTTACTGTTTGGTCATAGGCTACCCTTAGTAGTTATTATTGTCCTTTAGTAAAATTTGAACTGTGATAAGTATTTTATATGTACACCACTCCAAGTTCATGGCAGATTTCTCCCGCGTGAAATTCAGTCTGCTCCATCCAGGGGAGCGCGTCACCACAAGGCAGCGCCACCCATTATTATTTTTTTTCCCGTCGGCATGTTATTTGTTTTCCTAACATTTTGGCTTTTTTTAAAAACACAATTTTGCAAGGGACAAACTCTCTTGTTGCCGTGGTTTCTGTTATGTGTGATGAATAGCATGCAAAGCACTCTTTCTTGGTATCAAAACTTTTATGCTATTTTAAGTTGTTTTCTGCAGCTATTTAAAAAAAAAAAATATTCGAGATAGTTTTGTATATTGAGTGTCATTACAGTTTTGAAACTTTTCGTCAGTTCTTAGTTTTGGGGCTCATGCAATTTTATTCAGAGAAAAAATGATTATATAATGCACAGAAATACTGTGGGCAACAAGAAACCAGCGTTTATAGCGTTCTTTAAAAAAACAGAACGAAACAAAACGCAATTTTATGTGGCAGCTGTTTTTGAAAAAAAAAAGTTCTTGTTTTTAGTGCAGTTTCAATGTTATAGATAGAAACTTGTTCGTTATTTTTCCTCTATCTTTGTCTTCTGTCTGTCTGTCTGTCTGTGTCTGTCTGTCTGTCTGTCTGTCTGTCTGTCTGTCTGTCGTCGTCCGTCCGTCCGTCCGTCCGTCCGTCCGTCCGTCCGTCCGTCCGTCCGTGTTTTCTCTCTCTCTCTCTCTCTCTCTCTCTCTCTCTCTCTCTCTCTCTCTCTCTCTCTCTCTCTCTCTCTCTCTCTCTCTCTCTCTCTCTCTCTCTCTCTCTCTCTCTCATCCCTATTATGGCAGTATTTGTTTCTATGGAAACCATAGAAATGTCAGTTAAATTAAAACATTTTTTTCTTTATTGGTTGAAATGTTATCTCCTCTGTCTCACTCCTCTGTCGTCTGTCTGTCGTCTGTCTGTCTGTCTGTTTGCTCTGGTCTTTGAATGTTTCTATCTGTTCCTCAGGTATACGTATTTTTTGTCAGCTATCAAAATATCTGTGTAATAATAGTATACCAAGTTAAGTCAAGCCAAATGGAAAGAAAGCTGTCTATGGGATTTCCGAAACGAAACCGAACACAGCACTGAAGCCATGATTTGGATACCCTTTAAGGGAGTACAGCGAAAAACAGCAATGAATTCCGAATAACTCTTCAAATGATGTTGATTGTTAATCACATTTGAAAATAGCCCCCCCCCCCCCCACCCGAAAAACACCCACAAAAAACTCCCCTCCCCCCAATAAAAAAATCACCCCCCCAAAAAAAGCAATAACAAAACCTTGACCTTTGTGCTTAGTGCAAACAGACCGCAGGGACAGAACAATACGTACTGTGTATCCATTCAAATGACGGGGAAACTTTCAGCAGTCGCAGAGTACCTAGACAGTAAATCCTGTTTTTATGTTCTTTTGAAGTAAATAGCCATCCGTCTTAATTCTCTACAGAGATGAAATGACTGCATGTTTTTCGGATGAAAACGACAACGTCTCAGAAAAAGAAATCCCGTGGTATTTTATGGTGTGTTTGCATTTGACAGAGCTGACCTTTTTTTGTTGGCCTTATAAAGTGTTTTTTTTTTAAGAGAAAAAAGTTGCAGGCATTTTTTGTTTATTTCACAAGGACACTTTCTGCACTTTTCAAGTAAACAGTTTTCTTAAATAAATGAATCTCATTGCAATTTCTTCTTTCTCTCTTTGTCTGTTTGTTTGTTGTTGTCTCCGCCTCTCTGTGTGTCTGTCTCCGTGTGTCTGTGTGTCTGTCTGTCTCTGTCTCTTCCTTTTATCTTCCCTCTCAGGTTTCCATTTTCAGCAGCCTTTCAGCTATCTCAGTTCATACACAGGCAAAGCCCAGCTAATAAGAAACCCTTTAGAATTTTCCAAACAAGAGCGTGTGTAAGCAACTTTGGAGACAGTAAATTGAACATTCTTTACAAAAGTACGGTGAAAGACCAGTAATAAACATCCGAACTATTTTTCAAGACAAAAGTTTGGTCACATTAAAAAAAAAAAAAGAAAGAAAAATCTGCTGACTTCGGTGCTTAGTGCAGACAGCCGCAGCAGGGCGAGTTACAGTACGTGCTGTGCCTCCATTAACACTGCCAGATACTTCAGCAGTCATGCAACAGTCAGACGGCAAAGCCTTGTTTTATGGTCCTTGAAAGTAAATGGTCATCCATCGTAAATCTCTACGCAGGCGAAATGCCGGCATTTTTTTTTTTCCCCTCCGCAAGATTGAGGACAACAGCAATGAAAAGACAACCATGTCTTGACCCATTTGATAAAAAAAAAGAAAACTCCAAGAGACCTGTGATATTTCCTGATGTGTTAGCATGTGTCGACACGTTTTGTCCCAATTGGGGGTTCAAATAGATGATATAGGACGGTGGCAGGATGGTTAAGACATCGCCTGCCAATATGTAAACCGCGAGTTTCGGGGGGTTCGTACCCAGCTCGCCCTTTCTTCCCAGTTTGACGAAAAAATCGAACTGAATGTCAGTCATTGGATGAGACTATAAACCGAGGTCCCGTGTGAGAACGCACGCAGAACATCTTGCGCACACGTTAAAATCCCGTTCCGCCTTTCGGAAGAGCAGGACCATCGTGTGCCGGTAGGAACGATGACAAAAAAAACACACAAACAAACCAGCATGCACACAGGTGTCGTGTTTAGACACCATCCCTGAGGGGAAAAAATAATGGGTAGGCGCTGCACTTGTGGCGACGCGCTCTCCCCGGGGAGAGCAGCCCGAATTTCACGCAGAGAAATCTGCTGTGACATAAAGTGGTATAATAAAAAAAAAAAAAAAAAAAAATATAATATATATACTAAGCATTTTTAGTTAAGTTACAATTTCTTTATCTTTCAAGTAAACTAAAATGATTTTGGTTATAATTTCTCATCTTTCCGCCCCCCCCCCCTCCTGTCTTTTTCTCTTCAACCTTCCCGATCCCCCAAATATCCTTTTTTCGCCAGCACTCCATCTCTCTCTCTATACTGACAATATCCAGTAATTATAAAGAATTTGATAAGAATTTCTAACATAAGACTGAACTAGCACATTGCCGAACCCAACGGTGTGGGTGTTCTTTCAGAAAGTACAGTGAAAAAAACCCAGTAATAAAAATCAGAACTATTCTTCAAGACTTGAGTTAGGTCATAAAACATAACTACCTCCCTCCCCCTTAAAAAAAACCCACCATTGCCCCCGCAAAAAAAAAAAAAAATCCCCAGACCATGGTGCTTAGTGCAGTTAGCTGCAGGGACAGTGCAGCACGTGCTGTGCATCCATTAAAGACGGCCACAACCTTTTACCAGTCATGTAACACCCAGACGGCAAATCCTTTTTTTTTTTCTTTTTCTCATGTTTCTTTAATGTGAATAGCTAGTACTGTTCTTTATTCCCCACGCAGATAAAATGACTGTATTTTAGGGGATTAAAACCCACCACGTCTTGACCCATTTTGAAAAAAAAAATCCTGTGATATTTCCTGGTGTGTTTGCATGTGATAGAATCGACTTTTTATACTTGAATGTTAAAAACCTGGTGGTTAGAACGCTGAACTCGCGATAGTACCGACCTGGGTTCGATTTTGTTTTAGGGAATTCCACCCCAGAGTTAACATTAACATAGTGCCGACTCCACTCTTTCAAAGTCTGGATGAGACTATAAACTGAGGGCCCGTGTGCAGACGCAAGCAGAACATTTTGTGAAAACCTGTTTCGCTTTTCAAAAGAGTAGGCGATTGCGTGCCGGTGGCAACGGGTGACAAAATTGGCAAAACAACATGGATTCGGGACTGGATGTAAAATAGCACATGAGTGGTCATTCCATTATCATTGGTAAAAACCCAACAAATAACCCCCCCCCCCCCCACCACACATCGCCTTCTCCCTTCCTACGCACACACACACCTCACTCCTTCCTCCCACTCATTTTCACACGAACGTGCGCGCGCGCACACACAATGCACGCTCGCACGCACACACACACACACACACACACCACACACACACCACGCACGCACGCACGCCACGCACCACGCACGCACGCACGCACGCACGCACGCAACGCACGCACACCAACACACCACACACACACACACACACCACATGCAGAGCATCTTGCGCACACGTTAAATCTTGTTCCACTATCGTAAGAGTAAGCCATCGTGTGCCGTGTGGAACAGATGACAAGATTTACAAAACTGCATACACACGGTGACTGGATGTAAAAAAAAAGGATATGAGTGGTTATTCCATTGTCCAAGATAAAAAGAACAAAAAATAAATAAAAAACACACCCACCCCCGCACCACACCCACACCACACCACACCGCACCACACCCACCGCACCCACCACACCACATCCACACCACACCACACCCACCCCGAATAACCCAAAACCAATAGGCGATATTATGACAGATGTTCCAAAGATCATGACACAAAATTCTGGCATGATCAGGCTTCTCCTGTCCTGCCACAGATGGCAAACAAAGAGAGAAAAAAAATGGCCTGGATTCTGACATCTGTCATCTGCATGCACCATACAGTCTGCAATGCTGTCTGCTGCTGGCCAATCCGCTCTTTTCCAGTTTTCTTCCTCCTCCGTCTTTTAAAAAATGAGGCTTCACTGCCATGTTTGCTTCATTGAGACCTGGGAGTAAGCTTTTACATACAGTGTGAACATTATCAGTTTATAGGCAGCCATACTCCGTTGTGAGGTCTAAGCAATGTGTGTTCTTGCCGTTAGGTTGACATGAATTTCTATGCTATGGTGTGGTAGTGTGGTGTGGTGTGGTGTGGTGTGGTTGGTGGTGTGGTGTGAGTGTAGTGTAGTGTTTGTGGGTATTGTTATCGTATAGTTTTGTGTAGTGTAGTGCAGTGTAGTCTAGTGTGCATACAGTGTAGTGTCATGTTGTAATATCGAAATATGGAGTGCAGTGTAGTGCATCTATGTATGTGTGTAGAGTAGTACAGTATATTGTATTGTTCTCCATTAATGTGCACTGTAATGTAATGCATTACATAGCAGTTGTTTGCACTATGGAATATTGCATTATATTACAATACATTGCATTGTATTGTATTGTTACGCCAGCTTTGCAGCTTGAATCTGGATTGTCTTGTTGAGAGTACCTTGTGCATGACCATGTGCGTGCGCGCGTGTGTGTTGCGCGCGCGCACACGCACGCGCGGGTATATGCGTACATTGGGTTTTGCTAGGTTTTCTTTGCTTAATGTTTCTTTTGGTTGCGTGTGCATATCTGTCTTAGTTTTGTTTTTTGTTTTTGTTTCCAGCTTACTTAGAATTGTATACCCGGCAACCACTGGCACCCCCCCCCGCTTCCTCTGTCTGTGTCTCTCTCTCGGTTCTGTTTGTCCTTTCTCTCTCTGTTCATGAATACTTGTGTGAATGCGCATATGCTGGTGTCTTAAGGATATATAATTGGAGGTTTTGTTTTTTTTATTTAACAGGGAATTGGTGGAGAAGAATAGAAGAGAGCGGAGTGCGTGAAACAGAATAATACATCATCGCACAATTCCACATTAATTATTGTAAATTACGAACAGGCTGTCACACTAAACCTATGTAAAAAAAACAACAAAACAACTATCAAACGGCATCATAAATTAAATGGAAAATAACGCTAAAAACAGCAGGAGAGGACGATGCACTCAAGCTGTTTTTCTGTGTGCACTAAGACGTAGGCACGGATAACAGACAGACAGACAGACAGACAGACACATCACACACACACACACACACACACACCGCGCGCTGCAAAAAGAGAGAGAGTAGAGAGAGAGAGAGAGAGAGAGAGAGAGAGAAGAGAGAGAGAGAGAGAGAGAGAGAGAGAGAGAGAGAGAGAGACAGACAGAACAGACAGACAGACAGACAGACAGACAGACAGAGACAGACACAGACAGACAGACAGACAGACAGACAGACTGACTGACTGACTGACTGACTGACTGACTGACTGATGACTGACTGAGAGAGACAGACAGACACTCAGACAGACAGACAGACAGAGTATGTATGTAGGTGTGTCAGTGTGTGAGAGCGCGTGTTCATATGTGTGTTTTCAGGAAGAAGCCATATTAAAGAAAAGAATGTCAGATACAGGAGGGCTTCTATGAAGAGATATAGACTAATTATCATCTTTCCTTAGTATGGTCTTCAGCTTTCGTCAAACATTATCCTCGATATAAAAGAATAATCAAATCAAATCAATCTCTCTCTCTCTCTCTCTCTCTCTCTCTCTCTCTCTCTCTCTCTCTCTCTCTCTCTCTCTCTCTCTCTCTCTCTCTCTCTCTCTCTCTCTCTCTCTCTGTATGAATTGTTATGTTCAACGTTTTTCGTAGGGTAATTTAAGCGCAGCAAACGCACTATGACAAGATTTGAGAGAAAAAATATCTGAAATGTAAACACACACGCATAAACACACACACACACACACACACACACACACACACACACACACACACACACACACACACACACACACACACACACACACACACACTGGCAGAAGCAGATTGACTTGATCCCACCCATTAAGAGTGGTTGAAGCGCTGCAGTGAATTTTTTTCTTTTATGTACTGTATCAATCATGGGCAAACTGAACCTTTTGAAGTCCATCCATGCCCAGGTTATATGATGCATGCTGGGTATGTTTGTACCATCTGTCAGACATAGCTGGCTTGCTCACTTCTCTTCAAAAACAGATGCTGGTTTAACGTTTGCGTAAGATGTTCTGCATGAGTTTTGCATACGTTTTACAAGACATCGGTTAGTAATCTTAGAGTGGGGTTTAAAAGAAGTTGTAACTTGATGCCTTTTCCCTGATATATTACTGTTTGCTTATAATTTATATGAATTGATGTGTGTGTGTGTGTGTGTGTGTGTGTGTGTGTGTGTGGCGGCGCGCGCGCGTGCGCGCGCGAAAATGTGTGTGTGTGTGTCCCCAGAATGTTTAAACCTAAACTCATTCAGTCGCTTTCCTTGCATTTTGACCCCTGCAGATCGCCATACAGGATGCTAGGAGGCTAGCTGATCTGTTATGGCTCCGAAGACCCACTGACAACAGGGAGAAAACAATCGTTGAATCATCTTCCTCTCGTATATAACAGTGATAGATATGGAAAGTAATAGCGCTCAGTCAGGCTTGTGTGTGGGAGGAAAGTCATGGCGGGTAGGTAGTGGGTGTGTGTGTGGTGTGGGGGGGGGGTGCAATGAAAGGATCTGGTGGGCGTGGGTGTATTGGAGAGGGGTGGCTGGGAGGGTTTTTACTGTAAGCTGTACAGCTGATATTATCTTCCATCATCGAAAAAGATAATGATGGTAATTATGATAATCTTGATGTTAATGATAATAACAATAATGCTAGTAATGATGATGGTGATACTACTACTACTAACTACTACTACTACTACTACTACTACTACTACTAACTACTACTACTACTACTACTACTATGGCTGAGGCAGGAATTAGACCCGCGACCTTTTGCCTTCTAGACCGATGCGTCGTTACCTTTAGACCAACTATCCACTTAACGCGGTACCCGAAAACGGAATTCGGTTGCTGTAAAAGCAGAGGGATGACATGATGGCACGATTAAAAGACAAGTAAATCTGGAAAGAATGGCCCGTTGGGAATGGAGTCTGCGCTGGGAGAAGTGCACAGCTGTTTCAAATCACTCTAACCAGCATCGCTGATGTCTGAAAAATGCATTTTTTTAAACTTCCGATGGCCTGTTGTGCGTTCGTGCCAGAGTCTTACAAGTCTTTTCTGATAACTTTATTGTGTGAAGAAATAAAACCAAACCTTTTTGCTTTCTCCACTAGGTTTTGTGCTTTTTTGGCTCTTGTTCTTATTTTTGTTGTTGTTTGCTTTTATTGTTGCTTTTTTTTGTTGCTGCTGCTGCTGCTGCTGTTGTTGCCATTGTGGTTGACCTTCTACTTCCATTTTTCTTCTTTCTTATCTTGTTGTTGTTGTTTTTTTGTTTTTTTGTTTTTTTCTTCTTCTTCTTCTTCTTTTTCTGTCTTCTTGTTCTTCTTGTTCTTCTTGTTCTTCTTGTTCTTCTTCTTCTTCTTCTTCTTCTTCTTCTTCTTCTTCTTCTTCTTCTTCTTCTTCTTCTTCTTCTTTTTCTTCTGTCGTCGTCGTCGTCGTCGTCGTCGTCTTTTCGTCTTCTTCTCTCCAACCTCCTCTTTCTTTCTTTCCCCTGTTCTTTGTTTGTTTGTTTCCGTCTTTCTTTTCTTTCTTTCTGTTTTTCTTTTTCCTTAAAAGTTCAGTCCATATTACTGCAATTCTCAGAGAGTAGAATCTATATCCTACAAAGCTTTTAGGCAAGAAAGTTAATAAGATTTGCAGGAGAATCAGATGGGAAATTCACTGGCAAGTCTGCACATGCAGTTAAAAGACCGTGAGGACGCCTTCCTTGCTAGGTCAAAAGCTTTGTCCGTTATTGATGCCAGCAAAGTAAGAAAATCTACCACCTAGACTGATAGGGTTTTATGCTTTTAAGTGCTATGTGGGGATTGTCTTCATCCATGACAAGCATCTAGTATAAACAATCTGTATCTTCCATGGAAGGAGAAAAAAAATCACCTGAAATCGAAGTATGTCTCTTATATAGCGAGGTATTTCTTCTTCTCTCGTTCGCTTTTTGCACCGTCAGAAGTGTTTCTGAAAAATAATGGCATGTCGGTCCTTTCTACCTCCTCTCGTGGGTCGTACAGCTTGGTTTGCAGGGTTATCTACGTCGGCCACACGATCTTCCTTAGATTGCTGAATAGCGTGCACCTCTGAAAGATTTATCTATTTATTTATATTTGTTTATATAGTTATATTTGTTTATATATATATATATATTTATTTATCTATTGATTTATGTATTGATTTTTTTTATATCGAGGATAACGGAATAAGCACTCATGTGTCTTTTTTTTTTTTTACCACCAGTCCTGTGTGTATGCAGTTTTGTAAATTTAGTCATCTGTTCCCACCGGGACACAATGACCTCACTCACTCACTTAATCCTCGTGCCCCGCGGGGGGGGGGGGGGGGGGGCATAAGGCACAGACAAGGACATCCAGGCAGTCCTATCTGGCGAGCCACCGCAACTCATTCAGGTCTTCCATTATTTCATTTCCTCCTCCACAGTCCTTCTCCAGTCCCAAGGGTCGGCCTCTGTTCGTTTCCCAGGAGGTGCCCAGGACAAGGCCTCGAGAGGTGTCTGCCTTTTTCATGCGTAAGACATGGCAAGCAGGTCCAGCGCCGTTGCTTCACCTGCAGCACAATGTTGTTGAAGCCTGTCCTCCAGATTTCTCATTTGTCGCTCTCTGCTCCCACCTAATCTTAAGAATCTCCTACACTTTCGAAAAACGGAACAGTTTTAACATGCACGGAAGATGCTCTCGCCATCTGATTCCTGTACCACAGACTCACAGGGAGAAAGAAGAGTTTCAGCTTTGTGGACATGTGATGATTTAGCCTGTTGTGCCCAGTGTGGAGTCATAGGCGAGGTATATGAAACCAGCCACACTGGCAAACAGTTCTTCTGGCGTGCAGACTGTACTTTCTTGCTGTAATTTCGAGGTGTGGTGTGTGAAAATCAGAAATAGAATGCATAGTTTTGGTGACCCTAGGTTGTTAAGTTTTGATGGTTAAGAGTGGTACTTTGGAGACAAGATTTTTTTTTTATGTGGAACCTAACAGCCTTCCCTCCTCTGTTTGGCTGGACTTCATTCTTAACTCCCTGAGGAGGAGGAGTTTAGGCACTAGGCTTATTCTGAATTTTTCAGGCCCTGGGTCGTAGGCATGTTGAACCTGGCAGAGCCCATTCCTATCCAGGTGGTAGGGTACATCATGCAGGGTTCATCCGTGTCATTCACCATATTGGCCACAGTTGGCCTACTCTTTCACAGAAGGTTGATGTGCGTGGAAGATGTTCTGCCCCCCTGTGCAGACTCTGTAAGTAAAGAAAGGTCTTCTCTTCACTTTATTACGCCGGATTTTAAGATTCAAGCAAAGCGAAACAAAAGAAGCCATAAAAACGAAGTTTACAACGCTTTTAGCTGAAAGGAGAGTGGAAAAAGAATTTAAAAAAGAAACTGAGAATTGAGCAAAAAAAATTGAGGGAAAAGAACCTAATCGCGAAAATAAGTAAAATATGATAGAAAGAAGAGAATAAAGCCGCTAAGAAACACGCAAAAAAGCGGAAAGTGAGGAGAAACACTCACCATTTCTGTTAGAGCTAGACTATTAATTTTGCAACCCCCCCACAAAAACAACAAAACCAGCGACGAATTAATTGTCAAGGGTGAAGAGAAGAAGAAGAAGAAAAAAAAACAAACCCTTAAAGACTCAAACAAAACGAGAAAGATAAACCGAAACCCCAGAACAAACAAACAAATAAATACACGTACATACATCTTATGAAAGGTTAGTGGCAGGTGTCCTAGTTTTGTGTCAGAACGTGATCCAGATTTCTGTTTCAGAAGCTTAGCATATTCATCAAAGTGCAAACCCTGAGAGGAAAGACACTAATGTGTAATGCTACAGATGGGTTTTGGTTTGTTTGTTTTCAGATTTTACCATAACGCTCTGAATCTCCTCAGAGTTGCCTATTCCAGAGATTTTCCCCCATGAAGTTAACATTGATAATTATACTCCCAAGAAAGTTCTCCAGAATTCCTACTACTGCTGCTGCTGCTGCTCCTGTTGCTGTTTCTGCTTCAACTAGTGAACTACTGTTTCTCCCTTGTTCTCGTACTTCTGCCATCACCACCACTAC
>CM060330.1:11524445-11539357 GCA_030674155.1 Stramonita haemastoma
CCACGCGTCTTTTTAGTCATTTGCATATCGAAAACGTCTGGCTGTGGCTCATTTTTGTCTCGTGTGTCAAGGACATGGGGAACTTTGTGAGGTATGGAGTCTGTCACATCGACAGAACTAGATTTTGATTTATTAACCTCCGGTGTACGTGCCTTTTACTCATTAAAAAAAAAAAAAAGAATAACGATATCTGTGTCTGTCAGAATGACTAGAAATAATTTTGTGTTCCTGATTTGATTTGATAATCAATTCTTTGAGTTATATCTTTTTCGTGAATAAATAATGGTTTTAGTCACCAAAAAGTTCATTAGAGAGCTATTCCTACCCGCTCTTTTTATACTTGTTAAAGAAGAAAAGCAAGTTATTAATTACTATTATCCCTACGTTATGGGCCAACATTAACCAAGGGAAGCATTACTTTGATTTTTGACGAGCAAAGAGATATAGACAGGCTGGAGCAACACAGGTTTTTACATATCGCTTTTGGTCGGAAATATCGTTTCGTGTGTGTGTGTGTGGTGTGTGTGTGTGTGTGTGTGTGTGGTGTGTGTGTGTGTGTGTGTGTGTGTGTGTGTGTTGTGTGTGAGTGTGTGTGTGTGTGTGTGTGTGTGTGTGGGATAGAATTAAGCTGTTGGCATTGGAAAGGATAAGGTACTGAGAAGCATTTTGAATGTTTAAGACAATGCATGTCAAATTAAAGTTATTTCATTTGTTTTTTTTGTTTATTCATGATATGCAATAACAAAAAGAAAATGAATAATCCTGAATGATAAAGATGATAATGGTAATAACGATGATGATGAATATAAGAATCATAATGATGGTAATCTGATAATGATAATGGTAAATCTACATAGTGTTTTTCACATGAGAAAAATCGAATAGTAAGAATTAAATAAAAGAGTAAAAAGGACTTGTTTAACAAAACTTATATACAAAGTAACCTTGAAAATGAAAGATAGATAAAAAGAAAATAAAATAAACTGAAAACACCAACACCCCCTCCTCCCCACCCCCCCCCCCCCCCCCCCCCCCCCCAAACCAAAACAAACCAAACAAACCAAAAACAAAGCAAAGCAACAACAAAAAAACCACCCTAACCCAACAAAACCCCAGTGGAGAAAGAAAAAAAGTTTAAAAAAAAAATGCAGCACAAACTGGACATGACAAGTTGGTGCCATGAGGATTCTACAGTTGTGGTCTGTTTTGGTCTGTCTGTGTGTCTCATTCTTTCTGCGTTTTGTCTGTTTCTCTTTCTGCCTTCTGCTTTCTGTTTGCTTACCTGTGCTTCTGCCGTCCTCTGTTTGTCTGTTTCTGCCTTAAATGTCTTATTTCTTTTTGCCTGTTTATTAATTTTATCTTTTTTTTCTGTCGCTCTCTCATTGTTTCCTTCCTTATTGTTTGTTACTTCTTTCTTTCTATGTTTTTTTCTCTTTATCTTCTTTCCTGTCTGCCTGTCTTTCTTTCTCTCACTCCCTCACTCCTGCCTTCCCCCTTTCTCTCTCTCTCTCTCTCTCTCGTCTCTGTCTCTGTGTCTCTCTCTCTCTCTCTCTCTCTCTCTCTCTCTCTCTCTCTCTCTCTCTCTCTCTCTCTCTCTCTCTCTCTCTCTCTCTCTCTCTCTCTCTCTCTCTCTCTCTCTCGTGTTTCCTCTTTCCGACTTTCTCTTCCTTCTCCCTCTCAGAACATGGCAAATGCTAGGCTAAGCCAACCATCTGTCCCTTATATCTAGAAATCATCATGGTCTCCCTCTCCCAGCTCTGTCCCCACATCGCAGATCTCCGCTGGGACGTAGATATAATCACAGCAAGAACAACATCTCCCAGGTACAAACCCCAAACCTATCCGCTCGTTCATCCAATTTATTAATAATGTGCATGGAGCATCTGGACAGTGATACTACGAGCTCAGCAGTTTTCCCTCTCTGTTTCTCGTGTTGCTGTATATTACATAGTTACTTGTTTATTTTTAGTTAGTTGTGCTATGTTGTTGATGATCTCCCACTATTTTTCTTTTTTTTTGTTTTAAATCATTGACGCTAAACAGTGAGATGTGAACATGATTGCTCAAATAAATACATTATTGAAGCAGACAAACAAAAGGGTGGGAAAATTACACACACACACACACACATGCACGCGCGCGCTCGCCACACACACACACACAGGCGCGCGCGCATACACATACACCACGCACGCACACACAATAGAGATAGCAGATACAGGTACTATCATGACCATGCATAAATACATAAACAGACCCACGCCTACTTATCTTCCTACCTGCTTCTCTACCTTCCTCTCTACGCACCTACCCCACCTGACTCCCTACCAACAGACCTCTCCACCTATCTGTTGAGGTTCATAACCAGTAAAACAGCAATACCTTTGGCTTTGTAATCCCCTCCAGAAGGGGCTAAGCCGCTAGCTAAGGCTGAAGCTGAATAGACGCTGATTCCAACTCCGAAATCATCGCTGCACATGTCCCCCATCCATATACATGCATAAACCCCGACAGATCAATACAGGAGTGACAGACAGAGAGGGGAAGAGAGAGAGGAGAGAGAGAGAGAGAGAGAGAGAGAGAGAGAGAGAAAGAGGAGAAGAGAGAGAGAGACAGACAGACAGAGAGACAGACAGACAGAAGAAGACAGAGAGAGAGACAGAGAAGAGACAGAAGTGACAGTTGAAATGTGGCACCATCAGTTAACCACCACAACAAGGAAGCAGCCGGTCATAGACCACCCCCCCCCCCCTTAAAAAAAAGATAGAAGGCTTGTGTGGGAGTATTGGAAGACGGATTTACATTTCCGTCCGTCTCCCCAGTCAGCATGCAATATTCTTTCGTAGCACTTTGATGAAACTTGGTTAGAAAAATGGAGGGAAATCTTTAAATGAAACAAAGACATGGAAAAATCGATAGCTATAAGTAAAAAAGAGAACACATCCCAGAACCAAAAATGAAATGAAGAAAGCACATAGCGCACATAATGAAGAAAATGGATAAAGAAATAAATCACGAAAAAGAAATATATCGAGAAGAAAGTAAGAACATAAATGAAAACTCTTAACAGATATGACAAAGAATGAAAGGCTTAAACACACACACACACACACACACACACAACACACACACACCACACACACACACCACACCACACACACACCCCACACACGCACACACAACTCATCGAAGAAAAAACAAACAATAACAACCCCCCCCCCCCCAAGCAATAATGTAGGCTGGCAGGAAATAAGGAAACAAAGAAAGAATTAATGAGAATTTTGGGGGCATTAAAAGCATAAATGAAAATAGAAAACATTAATGACAAAAAAATGAAAGAAGATTTTGAAAAAAAGGGAGAAGGGAAGAAAAGAGAAACAAGAAAAATATGAGAAGTTTTAAGGAAATAGAAAAAAAGAATGGAAAGGAAGAAAAGAATATATCCTCAATGTCGGAATGTGGCTACCTTAATGATGTGTTAAAATTGTTACTTTTGAACAATGTCGCCATTGGTAAACCTCGGAGTTCTAGCCGATGAACGAAAAATTGATGATAATAATAATAATGATACTACTACACTACTACTACTACTACTACTACTACATACTACTACTACTACTAACTACTACTACTACTACTACTACTATAAAACCCCACAGAACTTGATAGTACGGACGGAAAAATCAGTCATAGTCATTGGAAGCAATGTTCTCTTCTCTGGTGTTTGGCTTCAGCTTTTCGAAAATACATAACACCAAGAGCTCCGGCAAAATAGATTCATGTAAAAAACAACAACAGACTAACAATCTTACTTAAATACATACTGACTAATACTAATATACTGACTGACTAAGTAACTAACTCGTTGACTAACTAACTGAACTTAATGAGATTGATAAAAAAAAAAACCTAGAACAAACTATTGTAAATGAATTAACAAAAAAGTAGATGAATACACAAAAGAACAGCAGCAAGAAGGGAACAAACCAATAGAAAAGAAAGGAGGAGAAAAAGAAAAGAAAAAATAATCATACAGACATTCAAACACACTTTTAAAAGATGAAAAGCAATTGGCACACATTGTGGACCAAAAAAGAAAGATACAGGTACGAAATTTTAAAAATAAAAAAAGGGACAAGGAAATGAATAGAGGCAGAAAAGAAGAAAAGGGACGAAAAAGAAAAGAGAGAAAAATAACACAGGAAGACGTAATAAATCACAGAGAGAGAGAGAGAGAGAGAGAGAGAGAGAGAGAGAGAGAGAGAGAGAGAGAGAGAGAGAGAGAGAGAGAGCGCTAGTTTACCTATATATTTATCCAGAAAGGAAAACAAAAAAAAAATTCTGGAGCATGTTTTAAAAAAAAAATTGGGGGAAGGAAAGGGGGTTAGTTTGATTTTAAATACATTTTAAAAGTAAGAACGGAACCCCCCTCTTTTTGTTTTCTCCTTCCTCCCTCCCTCCATCGCTTCCCCCCCCCCGCCTCTCTCTCTCTCTCGCTCTGTCTGTCTGTTTGTCTTTGTCTCTGACTTTTTTTTTTGGTCCCCCCCCCCTCTCTCTCTCGTTCACTCTACTTTTGCCTCTCTGTCTGCCTGCCTATCTCTACTTGCAGTCTAGTCTGTCTGTCTCTCTCCACATGCCAGATTTTAAGAGTCACAGAGAGAGAGAGAGAGAGAGAGAGAGAGAGAGAGAGAGAGAGAGAGAGAGAGAGAGAGAGAGAGAGAGAGAGAGCGAGCTTGATCTTTTCTTCTTTTTTTTTAAAAGAAAAATAATAAGGTTAAAGGAACATAATGTAAATTATTTCTAAGTGTGTTAAGGTTAAAGTAATAACTCTTTTTATTCATTTTCTATTTGTTCTTTTTTTTGTTCTTTCTTCTTTTTTTTTATCTCTTTCTTTTCGATTTCTTGCTTATTTTTTCAAGGTAAAAGTAAAGGTGAGAAGATCACATCAGGTGTAAAATGTTAGCGCTGTGTAAGATTTCAAAAAAAAGGAAAAAGTACGTATTTGTAAGCTCACACTTACTATATTTTTTTTTCTTTTTCTTCTTCTTCTTCTTCTTCTTCTTCTTCTTCTTCTTCTCTCTTCTTCTTCTTTTTCTTCTTCTTCTTCTTTCTTCTCTCTTCTTCTTCTTCTTCTTTTCCTCAGATTCTTCTTTATTCTCTCTTGTTTTTTGCTTATTTGGCTAGCTTGTGTTGTCTGAATCACAGGATTTATGCCTGTAGTATAATAGCTATTGGGCTCTACCCAAAGTAAGCATCTTATTCCTTTGGGTACTTTTCTGTTCGTCTGTCTTTGTTACTGTCTATCTTTGTTTGTGTGCTTGGGTATCTTTTTTGTTGTCTGATTGTATATATCCGTGTCTCTCTCACTGTGTGTGTGTGTGTGTGTGTGTGTGTGTGTGTGTGTGGTTGTGGTGTGTGTGTGTGTGTGTGTGTGGTGTGTGAAGTCAAGTCAAAATTTGAAAGGAGATTGAGATATGCGAAACAAACTTCAAGGTATGGTGTGTTTCCTAAGAAAAAAACCCATACAATACCAACTAAGTTTATATATATCTTTGCTAGGTTTGAAAAAATAAACAACCAAACTTACACAACCCCTTCTAAAAAGCAAACAAGAACAAAACCCCACCCGCCAAACTAACTACAAACAAACAAACAAACAAAAACCCCACCGTACATCCAAGCAAAAGTTAGCAATGATATATCCGCACAGTGGCGGTCATGTTAAAAATCGAATCGTTCTTGTTGTCAACCATAAATCTGTAGAAGAAATCTACCTGAGATAGATAGATAGATAGTAGATAGATAGATAGATAGAAGTAGATAGATAGATAGATAGATAGAAAGAGGAGGAAGATAGAAGAAGAGAAGAGAGGGAGAAAGAGAGAGAGAGAGAGAAGGAAAAGAAGAGGAAGAGAAGAGTAGACGAGAGAGAGGAAGAATAGAGAGGAGAGAGAGAAGAGAGAGAGAGAGAAGAGAGAGAGAGAGAGAGAAGAGAGAGAGAAGAGAGAAGAGACAGAAGACAGCAGACAGAGAAGAAGCAGAAGACAGAAGCAGAAGACGACAGACAGAAGAGGACAGAGACAGAAGAGACACAGGAGCAGACGAGAAGAAGAGAGAGAGAGAGAGAGAAGAGAGAGAGAGAGAGAGAGAGAGAGAGAGAGAGAGAGAGAGAAGCAGAAGAAGAGACAGAGACAGAACAGAGACAGGAGACAAGGGGGGGGGGGAGGGTGGAGAAAAGAATTTGAAGCATGTATCGCCCGAATATCAATCATAATGTGCATATTTTTTCTTTGTTTTATAGTTTGTAGTTGTTTGTTTTGCTTTTATTTTTGTTTTGGTCCTAGACATCTGTTTGTTTTGATACTGTGTCGATTATTCTTCGGGCGTCTTGAACAGGAAATGACAACTCAAAAGAATTTCACATACGCTCCCCCCCCCCCCCCCCCCCCACGAGCGCATACACAAACGCGCACGCGCGCGCGCACACACACACACAAACACACACACAAACACACACATACACGCGCACGCGCACATACACACACACACACACACACACACACACACACACACACACACACACACACACACACACACACACACACACACACACACACACTCCAAAACAACGATGACAGGAAGACAGAAGGGATAAAAGACGGAAGACAGAAGATCTGCAATGGTGAAAGGTGTGAGGATTGGAATGGGTACAGATTACGTTCGCGGTTATGTAAGAAAACACAAACAGTAAGAACATCGTTTCAGGTGTTATGAACAAATTAAAGGGTGAAGGTATAATATCTTTTTTGTGTTCATTCGTGTTAGTAAAGGACTGAATGCCATAAAAAGTATCGGATTTAAAGTAAACTTTTATCGAAAAGTCAACATCTGGGAAAAGGATTCTTTAGGTTCGTTCCAAAAGAAAAAAAAAGCCCACCAACAACTTAAAAAATAAATACGACCCCCCGAAAAATTTAAACAAAAAACAACAAAACAAAACAACAAAAAAGAAATCGAGCCCCTAAACATCCCCCCCCCCCTCCAATTTAAAGAAAAAGACACCCCCACCCCCACTGTTCACAAAAAAAAAGAAGAAAAGAAACCTGGAGAATGAAAAGATGGATAACTAGACAGAAAATCTGCCGAACCACTTATTCCATTCTAATTTGTTTGTTTATAGTGATAATAATGATACTTTGTGTTCTTCTTGGCTGTTTTGTTTCGTTTAAAATCTGCCATAATATTTAGCTAATTTTTTTGTTTATTTTGGGGTGTTTTTATATTCGTTTTGTTTTCTTTGTTTTGTTTTTTCCCCTTCGCCTAGCAGCATCTGTTTTGTTTACCACGGCTTTCTATCATGTATGCACCTCAGAATTTTCTGCTTCAGGGGAAACGAAAGGAAATTCAAATCCATTTTCCTCCGCCTCACGCTTTTCCCCTCAGTTTTTATTTATTTTTATTTTTTATTTTAATTATTATTATTATTATTTTTTTTTTTTTTTTAGCGAACTCTGGTTCATTACGTCCCCCTCTCCTCTTACTCGCTAACCCCCATACTGGCCTCTATAATTTTTTCCCCTAATTTTTAGTCTGTTTCTTTATTGTATTGTATATTGTATATCACTTTCAGTCACGGCAGATTTCTTTGCATGAAAGCTGTGTTCCTTCTCGAGAAAAACACGTCGCCACAACAGCAGCACCACCCATATTTTGCTCTTTTTTTCCCCCTCGCCTGTTGGCGTATTTGTTGCTTTATGATAATGCCTTTCTTCCACAGACTTTTTAGCCAGGGACAACTCTTCATTCTTGTGGGTTCTTTTGAACGTGTGCTAAATGAGTGCTGCACACGAGACCTCAGTTTATCGTCTTATCCGAAAGACTCGCATCCATATCACAACTCAAAAAGTCTGGTGGATAAGGGGAAAAGTCTGGGTTCGGGCGTGGATCGAATCTGCTGCAACTTCTCGATTTCTAGACGGGTATTTTCCCTCTAGACTAACGATCTACTGTGCTTTGTTTAGTACATTTGAAGGGGAAACAAGATACCGTGGGTCATACTTTGTTGACCAGCACGCAGACATCTTTAGTGCAGTCCTTGACTGGAGTGGCGCAGATGTGATGGAATTTCTGCACGCCATCATACCTGGACTTCTCCCTTGACTCCCTGAGGAGTGGTTGGGGCACTGCACCGTATTTTTGTAGTGTGTTTTGGAGGCAGCGTGTCATGGGAGAGTTGAACGTGGCGGAGTCTAGCTTTTTCCACGTAGCATGGTGTGCATTTTTAAAACTATTTTTAAAATATTTTTATTCTTTTATATCGAGGAAATAGGGGTAAGCACTCATGTGCTTCTTTTTGTATCCAGTCCCCGTGTGTATGCAGTTGTGTAAATATTGTCATCTTTCCCACCGGCACACAAAGGCCTACTCTTACGAAAAGCGGAACAGGATTTAATATGTGCGTAAGATGTTCTGCGTGCGTTCGCACACGGGGCCTCGGTTTTTAGTCTAATCCGAAAGACTTTTGGGGAGAGTATGCATTCTGGGTATGTTCAAGTCATCCACACCACTAGCCATAGCTGGCATTCTCTTTTATGAAAGACAGCTTGTTGGGAAAACTGGAGACGAACCAAATTGGGAGGAAAGTGAGAAAGGCATGGCATTTATGAAGACTTGTTGAAGGACGGTGTGTTTTTAGTTTAGGGAGGAACCTTCGGGTCGAAATAAACGGCAAAGAAAAGGAGAGATGAACCGAACCGAAAATGTTCTGGTTTAATGAAGGTTGGGACGTGAGAGAGAGAGAGATAGAGAGAGAGAGAGAGAGAGAGAGAGGAGAGAGAGAGAGAGAGGGGGGGGGAGGCAGGCAGGCAGGCAGCACAGACAGACACAAAGGACAGAGTGAGAGCATAAGCGAGACACAGGGAGAAAGAGAAATGGAAAGACTTACAGGAGAGAGAGAGAGAACAAATTTATTTTTGAACAAATTTTATTTTTCAGAGGGTAATAGATTAAGACTACAAGCTTTTTTACATCCAGCCCTCGAAAGAGAGAGAGAGAGAGAGAGAGAGAGAGAGAGAGAGAGGAGAGGAGAGAGAGAGAGAGAGAGAGAGAGAGGGAGGGAGGGAGGGAGGGAGGGAGGGAGGAGGAGGAGAGAGAGGAGAGAGAGAGAGAGAGAGAGAGAGAGAGAGAGAGAGAGAGAGAGAGGGGGTGGGGGGGAGGCAGGGCATTCAGTGCAGAAAGTACAAAAGCAGAGAGACAAGAGATAAACTAAGAGAAAAATATACAGACAAACCAACCAACAAAAAAAACCAAAGCCAAAAGTGCCTGGATTAGTTTATGCAAGAAGAATTGAAAAGTTTTGACCTAATTAACAGCGCGGTGATAGGTATCAAGACAGCTTATGAATGTTTAAAATCCTTTCTTTGTTTGTTTCTTTGTTTCTGTTTTTCTTTGTTTCTGTTTTTCTTTCTTTCTTTCTTTCTTTCTTTTTCTTTCTTTCTTTCTTCTTCTTTTCTCTTTTTTCTTCTCTCTTTCTCTTCTGTCTGTCAGATGTCTGTCTGTCTGTCTGTCTGTTGTTCTGTCTTCTCTTTCTCTTCTCTTCTTCTCTCTCTTCTCTTCTCTCTCTCTTCTTTCTTCTCTCTCTCTCTCTCTCTTCTCTTCTTTTCTTTCTTTCTTTCTTTCTTTCTTTTTTCTTCTTTCTTCTTCTTTTCTTCTTTTCTTCCTTTCTTTCCCTTGTGGAACCGCTCCTCTCCAGAGGGTCTTTCATCCGACACGCTCATAACTTAGCGCGTGCTGGCTTTGAAGCGAGAGCTGTTGTTACATCACGAATGATGTACAGCAGGACACAATGATGAAAAACACATAAGTTCAATCCCCTTTGAAGTCGGGTTAGTCTTGACGTCACCAGCAGCATTTACATATTTTTTATCCATGTCCTTGGGAAAATAAAAGCAGACAAACTGTTCAGGTCATATGTAAACTTTTATCTATGGAAGAACGAAATGCATTTTTTTCCTTGTTAAAAAAAAAGTTGATGATGCCGGTGATGTCACACTTCATCTGACTTTACAGGACTGGAACATGAATGTTGAAAAAAACACAAAACCAACCCAGCCCACCATGGATATTATCCCCGTCCTTGGGTGGTGATTTAAAGGCTATTAACTCTGGATTCCTCACGGCTTGAAAGAGCCTGAACTGAGCCTTGTCTGGCATTTTTGCAAAGGCATAGTTTGCTTCTGATCAGTCCTCTTGTGCGTCACATCTCCTTGGATCCCTACTCTTTCTTGAAAGCGTTAGCGGCTGTTTAATCTGGGGAAAGGTACCACTTGCCTAATTATTGGTAATGTGGCTTTTACTATGATGAGCAGCAGCAGCAGCAGCAGCAGCAGCAGCAGCAGCAGCAGCAGCATAGCAGCAACAACAATAATGATTAAGTGCAGTAGGAGCAAAAAACAACAAAAATGATGATAATAGCAATGTAGATAATGATTATATGATAATGATAGTAAAAGACTAAGATGGTAATAATGATAATAATTATGATGACGATAGTGAAGATAAAATAATAAGATGGTGATACTATACTACTACTACTACTACTACTACTACTATACTACTACTACTACTACTACTACTACTACTACTGCTACTCTACTATTACTACAACAAAAGCACTACTACTACTACAAAAGTACTACTACTACTACTACTATACTACTACTACTACTATACTACTACTACTTACTACTACTACAAAGTACTACTACTACTACTACTACTACTACTACTATTACTACTAGCTAACTGCTACTGCTACTACTACTACTGCTGCTGCTGCTGCTGCTGCTGCTATGCTACGACTACGACGACGACGACGACGACGACGACGACGACGACGACTACTACTACTACTACTACTACTACTACTACTACTACTACTACTACTACTACTGCCTGCTAATACATTCTGAAAGAGCTAGGGCCAGGCAGCAGTTGTAACTAGAGGCTACTAATGATGGTGTCAGAGGCTGCGAGTACACAAAGCGGAGTCTTAGCCTGTTTGTGAGCAGACACTGTGCTCTGTCTACTACTACTACTTTAAAAACTATTCTGTATTTTTCTTTCTACAGTTTTCTTTCTGTCATTCTGTCACATTCTCTCTTCCTCTGTTTATCAAAGTCCTTACAGACGCAGACGCACCCACGCATACACACACACGCATACACAGACAGGCCCGCCCGCACGCACGCACACACAATTCTTCTGTGTCTTCAGTCTGTTCTCTGTCTCTCTCTCTCTCTCTCTAGCACGCACGCACACACCACACCACACACACACACACACACACACACACACACACACACACAACACACACACCACACACACACACACACACTACACACACACACACACACACACACACACACCACACACACAACACACTACACCACCTGTCTCTTTACCTTCCCCGATTTTTTTTGCTAGAAGGTTATTTATTATATTATATTTAGTATATATATATATATATATATATTATATATATATTATATATATATATATACATTTATATATGTATGCATATATGTGTGTAAATGTGTGTAATATATATACATATACATAATTATGTTTATAAACATATATATTATCAGCAGCTGTTGCAGAGAGTCTGAATCACCATGCATAGCGTGAGGTTGTTTCCGATGGTCTGGCGTGGTACAGGGTCGCAAGATTTGTGAGCGTATACATATATAGCCTACATCAGAAAACATGGAGCGTGGCTGAAGTCTTGTGCTGGCTTTCCCATAATATTTGTCAGTCTTTGCCGACGTCATCACAGAGTCCGGGAGAGGGGAGAGAGAGAGAGAGAGAGAGAGAGAGAGAGGAGAGAGAGAGAGAGAGGAGAGAAGAGAGAGAGAGAGAGAGAGAGAGAGAGAGATTGTGGTGGCTCTCCCGTAATATTTATCCATTTTTATTGACGTCATCACAGAAATTTCGAGAGAGAGAGAGAGAGAGAGAGAGAGAGAGAGAGGAGAGGAGAGAGGAGAGAGAGAGAGAGAGAGGTGGGGGTGGTTGTGGTGGCTATCCCATAATAGATCTGTCTTTATTGACGTCATCAGGGAAAATTCCAGAGAGAGAAAGAGAGAGAGAGAGAGAAGAGAGAGAGAGAGAGGGGAGGGGGGGGGGGGTTCTGGAGGCTTTCCTATGAATATATTTGTAAACTTTACTGACGTCACCACAGAAGTTCCAGAGAGAGAGAGAGAGAGAGAGAGAGAGAGAGAGGAGAGAGAGAGAGAGGAGAGAAGAGAGAGAGAGAGAGAGAGAGAGCTTTTTAGGTTAAACAGGTATTGTTTGGGGGTGGGGGGGGGGTGGCGTTTAGGTCTTTGAGTTCAATGTTTTTATATATGCTTTTGACAAGGAAGCATGTGGGCAGCTAATGTGTTTGGAAGCTTTGTGTCTTTCTAATGGCTTCAGACTGAATATGATGCTTGCTTTTTCCGTTGTGCTGCCTGCATGTCGTGTGCTTTAATGAAGTTGGTTTGCGCCTCGTATGACGGTTGGTTCTTTTATCTGTTTTTTGTTGTTGTTATAAAAGTCTATCAACATTAAGATCTCTCCTTTGTGCTATTTCGTATTTTTTCACTCTCTCTCTCTCTCTCTCTCTCTCAGCTTTTTTTTCTTTTCCTCGCTTCCTTCTGTGCCGCCGGGAGACTGCTCTCAGAGTCTTTTCACAAGCTTTGTGTTCAACACTTGCTGATTGACTGGGAGAGCAAGTGCACTATTGGAGAGGAGAGAGAGAGAGAGAGAGAGGAGGAGAGAGGAGAGAGGAGAGAGAGAGAGAGAGAGGAGAGAGAGAGAGGAGAGAGAGAGAGAGGGGGGGGAGGGAGGGAGGGAGGGAGGGAGAGAGAGAGAGAGAGAGAGAGAGAGAGAGAGAGAGAGAAGAGAGAGAGAGAGAGAGAGAGAGAGAGAGAGACTTGAAGGTGACGAACCAACCTACAAATAGACGGACCGAGGCAGAGACTGGAACGGTTCATTCAACCACAGCCTGTTGCCCACTTTTGAACGGGAATATCAAACACTCATTTATCAACACAACAAAATGACAGCGGTAAATGATTTGTTAGTATGAAATAGCAGTTCGTCATAGCTGAGAGTCATCCTGGAAATAACATTCTATATTCTCTACATTTTGTTTGTGTTCTATGTCAAAGCTAGACTCTCCATCAGAACTACCTCGGAAATTAAGAACACTTTTTTTTTGGGTAAGGAACATAGTTACCCTGATTTATCCAATCTCTGCATAACAGCACTAACTTCATCCACCCTCGTGGTACACGCTGGGAGCTCTTTCGATGTAAATAATATCCGTTACCTTCTGGGACTTATGTCAAAGAATTTCCCTCTTTTCTATCTTTATCTATGTGTTTGTCTTTTCCCATACTTTTTGTTCTTTCTCTCTTGTTCATTTTCTGCATTCCAGTCAGTTGTCTTGCTATTTTTTTTTAAGTTAGACATTTTGTCTTTCTGCATTATACTAGCTTATGTATACAATATGGATATCTTGCCTGAGCTGTTTTGTTCTGGTGTCTGGCCCTCAAGTCAGCACGCAAGTACAAAGATGTACTCGTATTTTTCAACAAGAATTGAAAAAAAGGAAGACAAACTAGCCTGGGAAAAGAAATTAAGAAAGGAGCAAGGGGAAAAAAAAGAGAAGAAAGAGGGTGAAGTAGGTAAGGAAGTAGCAATAGTCGTATCTGCCACGTCGTCATCATCATCATCGTCATTGTGGTCGTGGTGGTAGAAGGAAAGAGAGAGAGAGCGAGCGAGCCCCCCCCCTCCCCCCCCCCCCAACAGACACAGATGTGTACAAAACTTCAATAATGTAATGAAGAAGAGACGGGGAGAAGAGAAGAAACCGTCTGTGTATGGTAATTGCGCCCTGTCTGGGGATGACGACAAAGAGGGACGGGAAAACAAAAGCATTGAACTAAGACAAAAAGCAGACAGGGGACATCTGTTTCTAAACCTCTGGAAGGTCTGGTCACCGGCGTTATAGCCTTTTAACCACACACACACACACACACACACACCACACATCACGCACGCACGCACGCACGCGCGCGCGCACCACACACACCACACACAGCAACACACACACACCACACACACACAACACACACACCACACACTCTCACACACAACACACACACACACACACACCACACCACCACACACACACACACACACCACACACACACACACAACACACACACAACACACACACCACGCCCCACAATACTACAATAGAATACCAAAGTGCAAACTATGTGTGACCAAGGATCTGCGGGCTGATAATGAGACACTTGGTGAAGAAGGACAGAAGACTGTAATCTGTACAGAGTGGGGATGTGGGAGAGAGAGAGAGAGAGAGAGAGAGAGAGAGAGAGAGAGAGAGAGGAGAGAGAGAGAGAGAGAGAGGAGAGAGAGAGAGAGAGAGAAGAAAGACAGACAGACAGACAGACAGACAGACAGACAGACAGACAGACAGACAGACAGACAGACAGACAGACAGGCGCGCACACACACAAGACACAGACACACACAGACACACACAGCACACACACACGCACCGCACGCACACATGCACACACACACCACACACACACACACACACACACACACACAACACACACACACACACACACACACACACACACACACAGATACAGAGAGATAGAAGCGGGCAGAGACAACCTGTCTCGCGATTTAACTCTTCCTGTGGCCTTGGATGCAAATAATAATGATTTCTTCGGAAAGAAACGCGGCAGACCAAGGTAGGGGGAGTAAGGGTGTGGGGAAGAGGGTATTGACTGGGGTAGGCGCGCGCACGCGTGCGTGTGTGTGTGTGTGTGTGT
>CM060330.1:11539457-11556259 GCA_030674155.1 Stramonita haemastoma
GCCCAATTAACTAAAAAGGGAAAAACTAAAACATGCAGAAAAAAATTGATCTTTGGATTGTTTTTACCCCGATAGTGAAGATAAGTAGTCCGCGCACAAAGTAGGGGAAAAATTTGAACAAGGGGTAACTGGAGAGGTATACGAAAAGCTTTTAAGGTTATCCTTTTTTAAAAACAGAATGAACCAATCACAGGAAGATCCCAAATGGGTTTGTAGGAGGGCTTTTGGGGGAAATTTGACAGAAAAAGTATATCATTGTTTAGGATGCTTTTAAGCGTTACAGATGATTCTAAAAGGAGCGGATCTTTCAGCGAACTAGAAATTATTTCTTTAATTATAGGACAACAGGTAAGCAGATGTCTAACACTAATTTGTTCTTCACACATGCACAGTATGTTCTTACAATATTTAGTGCGAAGAGCATTTAAAACGGAATCTATAAACCAAACTTGAGATATGTCTGGAAACAGACATAGATGGTTTTGCATAAAGAGGTCTAATTTTTTGTACATCTGACATATTTAGGCAATTTTATGTGTAAAAACAGTTACAATTTTGCAATCTTTTTATTTGCCTTATTATGCGATATACACTTTAAAGATCATAACCCTCTCGCAAGTCAAGCAGGATATTAACTGAAAGTGATCCTTCAACATCACGTGCTCCTTGTCGTGCAGCTCTATCCACCCATTCATTAGCAAAAATCCCACAGTGAGAAGGCACCCAACAGAAAGTAACAGCAGTACCTTTAAAGGGAAATAGTAATGAATAACATGTCTAATTTCAGTAATCATTTCCAGACGAGTATTTTGGTTAAAGGAATTCAACGCACACAACACAGACTTAGAATCAACGCACAGTACAGTTTTTAGATATGTCTGGGATAATGAGACAAGATAACTGAGAGCCATCAATATTGCAAAGAGCTCTGCAGTGAAAATAGAAACGCAACTAGTAATATGATATTTTTTCTCAATATTAAAAGCTGGAATAACAAAAGCCGCACCTACATGTTCGTTATCAAAATTTTGATCCATCTGTGTATATTCTTAAGTGGTCCTGAATAGTGAGTGTCAATGTGAGAATTCACTAAGCTAGCGAGAATGTTTGGTGAATTGCTTTTTGAAAGATTTGTGTCATTATGTCAAATATTGGCTTATTCATTTCCCATTCAGGGGTATTTGAAAAGGAAGGTGTCACAGCAAGAACGTTTTCATTAATTTTAGAATCTTTGAACATATCCCACGTGAATGTCTTTATTGATGTCAGTGATACAATTGACCTAGCTCGTTTAGCAAAGTCTAAGTCTGATCTTAAGTTAACTTCTTTTTTGAGAAATTTTCGTTTGAATAACATCTCAAAACATAAAGGATTGTTTTAAGACGGCTTTCTCATTTTTGTGAAAAGCATAAGATCATTCCTATAAATCAAGCTGGATTTAGAAAAGGTCGATCAGCTATTGAACATTTAGTAAAAACTTACAACACAAGTCAAGCAACAGTTTGCCAGACGTAAAAGCATTCTTGCAACGTTTTTTGATGTTAGAAAAGCATATGAACAAGTATGGCATAATCGACTTTTACATAAATTAAAAACTGTTGGAATTTCAGGATGTATGTTTAATTTCATCAAGCATTTTCTAGAAGATAGATCTATTCAGACAAGAATAGGAGGAACGTATTCAAATGCAAGAACTTTGGAAATGGGTTTACCCCAAGGATCAGTAATTGCCCCTATCCTATTTAATATTCTAATAGCAGACCTACCAAAAATGTTATCAAAAGATTCAATTTTAGTTCAGTATGCTGATGATATTTGCTTATGGATGAAGGTGACATTAAAAAGAAAAACTCCAGTCCGAACTTTAAACTATATCAAGAAACTTTACCAGTGTGAACTGAATAAAATCAGCTCATTTATGACAGAAAATGGGCTTAGTTTGTCACTTGAGAAAACAAACATGATGCTTTTTAATTCCGGTTATGACCCCGAGAAAATCCCTCAGTTTACTATAGATGATATTAAATTACAATACACCCAACATGTTAAATTTCTGGGTGTTATTCTGACCACTAAATTGTCTTGGTGTCATCATATCAGCTATATACTAAATAAAGCAAGGAAGTCTTTAAATTTTCTAAAAATTGTATGTAAACAGCACTGGGGGCAAGACACAAAATCTCTTATATCTTTAGCTACTTCTTTAGTGCGCTCAAGATTAACATATGGACAAGAGGTGTTTTTCAGTGCACCCCATTTCTTACTAAATAAATTACAAAGCATAGACAGTAAAGCGCTCAAGTTATCTCTTGGAGTTCCTTTCCATGCGTCTACTTTAGGCTCCTACAAGGAAGCCGGAGTGCTACCTCTTGATGAATATAGGGAACTCTGCACGGCAAAGTGTGTGTGTGTGTGTGTTGTGTGTGTGTGTGTGTGTGTGTGTGTGTGTTGTGTGTGTGTGTGTGTGTGTGTGTGTGTGTGTGTGTTTCTTCAAGTTAACTTCATTTCATAAACAGGGATATCAGATTGAGGAAGGAAAAACATGACCAATGCATGAACCTGTTTGTATTCAGTTCAAGTTTGTATGTGCATACGTGTGCCTGATTGTATGTGTCACCGTGTGTGTAAGTGCGTGTGTACCGGTGTGTTTGGGTGTGTTTGTATCCCAGTGTGTGTGTGTGTGTGTGTGTGTGTGTGTGTGTGTGTGTGTGTGTGTGTGTGTGGTGTGTGTGTGTGCGTGTGCATGCGTGCGAGCGTGCGTGTTTGTTCATGTACATATTCTTTTTATTTCATCATCTATTTTGATCAATCAGCGCTCTTGTGGGTTTTTTTCTTGTATCCAGTCCCCGTATGCTTACAGTTTTGTAAATTTTCTCAACAATTCACACCAGCACATAAGGACCTATTCCTCTGAAAGGTGGAGCAGGTTTAAGCGAGCAAGGTTCTGTGCGTATTGTACACGGTCCCTCGGTTTATACCCTCATTTTGTTGCACACATATGTGCGTGTGTGTGACTTTTGTGTATCTGTGTGCATGTATGCATTTATGTGTTGCATAATGAGTGAGTCAGAAGGAGAGAGAGAGAGAGAGAGGAGGAGAGGAGAGAGAAGAGAGAGAGAGAGGAGAGAGAGAGGAGAGAGGCAAGGCAAGGCAAGGCAAGGCAAGGCCAGGCAAATTCTTTTATTTCAAGGAAATGAATAAGCATTCGAGAGACAGAGAGCACATGCATGCATGCGAGCTTATGAGTGACACGCACACACTGGACAGACAATACACAAGAGAGAAAAATTAACCCAGGCAGAAAAGACCCCGTAAGGCCCATGAAAAGTGCGAAAACACAAATCATACCCCCCTCCCCCCCAACCCCTCAAACCCCCCCCGCCCCCCCTCAAACTTCTCCACCCAAAAAACTCCAAGAACCAAACAAAAAAAGAGAAAGAAACAAAGAAGGACCCCAACAAAAGTCTCCAACAATAACAAACAAACAACCCTGAAGCCATGTAGCAGAAAAAAAAACGAAAGAAACATCACAATGAATGAAGCCGACTAGCGTTGCCAGACCTGTCCATAGCAGCAGGGTCTGTCTGTCTGTCTGTCTGTCCTGTAGTGGCACAGAGAGAGAGACCTGTCTGTCAGCAAACAGACAATTATTATGACGTATCTGTTGTCCTTCTGCAGCCTGTGTCAACAGGGGTGGTCACGGTAGCCCAGTGGAGAGAGAAAGAGAGAGAGAGAGAGAGAGAGAGAGAGAGAGAGAGAGGATGAGGAGAGAGAGAGAGAGAGAGAGAGACAGACAGACAGACAGACAGACAGACAGACAGACAGACAGACAGACAGACAGACAGACAAAGAAGAGAGAGAGAGAGAGAGAGAGGAGAGAGAGAGGAGAGAGAGAGAGAGAGAGAGAGTATGAATAAATGAATGGATAATCTTTATTTTTCAAGGGTGACAGATATGCATTCACATACTTTTTTGTTTAATCCAGCCCTTGCCCTGATTAGGAACTATCAAAATAATAACTAACAAATAAACAACCCCCCCCCCCCCCCCCCCCCCCCCCCCCCCCCCCCCCCCCCCCCCCCCCGAAGAAAACCCCAAAACAACACAGAAAGAAAGTAATAAAACACCAAGCAAAAACAAACTAAAACTATGAGAGAGAGAGAGAGAGAGAGAGAGAGAGAGAGAGAGAGAGAGAGAGAGAGAGAGAGGAGAGAGAAGAGATGGGTGACTGATGGGTGATAGGGGCGGGTGTTGTATACTTACAGGCAAGCACGTTACAATTGGTTTTCCTTGGATTATTGATGATGGAGGTTGTGCTGCAGTTTAGGCACTGCTAGTTGTCTAGGCCTACCTACCACCTGTTGATGCTGTCGGAATGGCATGCAGACACATGCCTGCACACACCTCTTCCTTACATACATACATACATATGTATGTATTTTGGAGGATTTTTGGGAGGTTACATTCACACCACAGTCATAACACACACACACACACACACACACACACACACACACACACACACACACACACACACACACACACACACACACACTCCACAAAAGTCCTTCAGATGAGACTTTAAACCGATACCCCGTGTGCTAACGCACGCAGAACATCTTGCGCACATGTTAAATCCCGCTCCGCTTTTCGGAAGACTAGGCCATTGTGTGCCAGTGTGAACAGATGACAAAATTGACAAAACTGCATACACATGGGGACTGGAAGTAAAAAAGCACATGAGTGCTTATTCCATTATCCTCGATATAAAAAATAAAAAACATAAATAAAATGCACAGAGGCAAGAAAGATTGAATCATCTACACACACAAAAAAAAACCCCGCAAGCCATCTAGCAGAAAGAAAGAAACAGCACAATGAATGAAGCGGACCAAAGTTGCCAGGTCTGCCCATCACGGCAAGGTCTGTCCTGGTGTAGAACAGAGGGACCTGTCAGCTAACAACCAATAACTATGATGTATTCCTTCGCCTGCCCGCTGCATCCTCGCCTTCTGCAGCATCGTGTCAACAAAGGTGCCACAGTAGCCGTCTGGTGAGAAACCGAAATTTAAGGGTGTCACAGTAGCCGTCTGGAGAGAAATCGAAATTTATGGGTGTCATAGTAGTAGCCGTCCGGAGAGAAATCGAAAAATAAAGGTGTCACAGTAGCCGCCCGGAGAGAAATCGAAATGTAAGGGTGTCATAATAGCTGTCTGGAGAGAAATCGAAATGTAAGGGTGTCATAATAGCTGTCTGGAGAGAAAATCGAAATGTAAGGGTGTCATAATAGCTGTCTGGAGAGAAATCGAAGTGTAAGGGTGTCATAATAGCTTTCTGGAGAGAAATTGAAATTTAAGGGTGTCAAAGTAGCTGTCTAAAGAGAAATTGAAATTTAAGGGTGTCATAATAGCTGTCTGGAGAGAAATTGAAATTTAAGGGTGTCAAAGTAGCTGTCTAAAGAGAAATTGAAATTAAAGGGTGTCAAAGTAGCTATCTAAAGAGAAATTGAAATTTAAGGGTGTCAAAGTAGCTATCTAAAGAGAAATTGAAATTTAAGGGTGTCAAAGTAGCTGTCTAAAGAGAAATTGAAATTTAAGGGTGTCAAAGTAGCTGTCTAAAGAGAAATTGAAATTTAAGGGTGTCATAATAGCTGTCTGGAGAGAAATTGAAATTTAAGGGTGTCAAAGTAGCTGTCTAAAGAGAAATTGAAATTTAAGGTGTCATAATAGCTGTCTGGAGAGAAATTGAAATTTAAGGGTGTCAAAGTAGCTGTCTAAAGAGAAATTGAAATTTAAGGTGTCAAATAGCTGTCTGAGAGAGAAATTGAAATTTAAGGGTGTCAAAGTAGCTGTCTGGAGAGAAATTGAAATTTAAGGGTGTCAAAGTAGCTGTCTAAAGAGAAATCAAAATTTAAGGGTGTCATAGTAGCGCCTCAAACTGAAATCAAAACCGAATTTTTTTTTTTTTTTGAGGATAAGGTATAAGGGTATGTACATTAGTTTATTTTATATCTTAAAATCAGCACCCAGGAAGAAAATCAAAATGATGATATGAAAATGTAGCAAAAGTCACTTGAATTTTGAATCATACAATAAAGAGAAAATGAGAGAGAGAGAGAGGAGAGAGAGAGAGAGAGAGAGAGAGAGAGAGAGAGAGAGAGAGAGAGAGAGGAGAGAGAGAGGAGAGGAGGGACGAGGACGGACAGACAGACGACAGACAGACACACGACACACACACACACTCACACACACACACACACACACACACACACAACACACACACACACACACACACACACACACACACACCAACTGTCAGAGCGACTCCTACAATAATGTAGTGATCACACCCGTAGTGGATTTCCTGTCCCCGATGATAGATGAGGGGACAGAGGAGAGGGCAGTGAATCTCGGGGTGGCATCAAGCAGGTAATCTTTTGTCCACACACCCGCTTATTTCCACCTGCACCACCACCCCCTCCCCTTTGGCAGCAAACAGCAGCAGCAGCACAACAGCAGCAGCAACAGCCTGTGCTATGTTGCAATCAAGAAGAGCAGTGTCGCCCATCACTCACGCCACCCTATGGCTTATAGGATATATATTGATTTCATAACTCTTATCCTCTGCATGTTTTCTTGATTGATTTCTCTTTGGACTTCTCTCTCCGAGCATCCACTGTTGACTTTCTCATTCATACCCAGCATGCACCCTGTACCTGGAGAGGAATGGGCTCCGCCAGGTTCAACTTGCACAATTTAAAGACACGGCCTAAAAAAAATCAGTGCAGTGGCTAGCCCAGTGGCTCCTCAGGGAGTTAAGAGGAGAGGAGAGAGAGAGAGGAGAGAGAGAGAGAGAGAGAGAGAGAGAGGAGAGAGAGAGAGAGAGGAGAGAGGAGAGGAGAGGTCTATGACGGCCAGATGGAACTTTTTTTGTTTGCAACAATTCTCCATTATTCTATCTGTGAAAAGGCATGACTTGAAGACATGGGCCATCCATCACGGATGATGTTTTGAAGCTGAGTGGTTGGCTGGCGTGACTCGACCTAGTCGGATTGGCTTCATAAAGGGCACTCTGACGGAAGAAAAATGTGCAAGATTTGTAGAGAGAAAGAGGAAATGAGTGTACATCGACTCTTAGACAAGGAAGGAGGCTAGGGAGATGGAGGGAGACAGATCAAGATTTGGGGAAAGAGAGAGAGGAGAGAGAGAGAGAGAGAGAGAGGAAGAGAGAGTGAGAAGAGGAGAGAGAGAGAGAGAGAGAGAGAGAGAGAATGTATGAAGGTAATAGATCAACCTGAATACTTTTAAAGTTTTATACTTTGTGTTTTATTGTAATTGGGGGAGAGGAGAGAGAGAGAGAGAGAGAGAGAGAGAGAGAGAGAGAGGAGAGAGAGAGAGAGAGAGAGAGAGAGAGAGAGAGAGAGAAGATTTATGGAGCTAATAGATCAACCCGAATAGTTTTTTATTTTATTTTTGTGTTTGAAAAGTAAATGACAGCAAAAACAAATGAAAGGAAAAGTGAAATTTGAAATAAGAACAACAAAGCAAAACAGAAAAGAGAAACATACGATATACATGAAAGGCAAGAGACAAAAGAACATGTAAAAGAGAAGATGTAGAGAAAGGTGAGCATGCGCATGCGTGCTCGCGCGCGCGCACACACACACACACACATCATACACGCACACACCACACACACACACACACCACACACACACACACACACACACACACACACACACAACACACACAAGTGATTTTGTTATGGTGTTGTTCACGAGATACTTATTTAAAAAAAAAATTAAATTAATAGACGAATACATATAAATAAAAACAAATGATATTTCAAAAGACACCCCTTTAAATAATTAGCCCCCAAACAAACAAAATCAAGCTAACAAACTAGCAACAAAACTAAAGGAAAACAAAAGAGGAGACACAAATTGCAAGAAAAAAGATAGAGGAGCAGTTGTACAAAAAGATGGTAAGCAAAAAGACAAAAAACATGAACGAATTCTGCTATGGTGATGTTCACGAGATAATATCTTTTTTTTTTTTTAAAGATTCCATGTCGTGATCCAAAAACTAAAGGAAAACAAATAAACTTTTTAAGTGAAATTGAAACAACCCCCCTCCCCCCGCTCTTAAAAAAATCTGAATAAAAGAAAGACAATATATATGTACGAATACCAAGAAACAGAAAGAATGTATGATATGTAGAAAAGAAGATAACAAAGAACCCCCCCCCAAACAAACAAAAACAACCAACAAACAAAAATGCAACAAAAAACAACAAAAAACAACGCGAAAAACCCAAAAAACTAACCCTGATAACCTGAACAAAACAAAAAAAACACCTAAAGTGATTCTGATAAGATGATGTTAGTATAAATAGGTTGTAATCAACTTTTGTTGTTGTTTGTTTCGTTTCTTGGCTAGAGCTCCGATGTTCACCAGTGGTAAAATCTTGCTATACAACCGTTTTTTGCGCACTGTGAAGGTGGCTGCATTCCGACTTTGGGGATATGAAATTACTAATTTATATATATATATATTATATATTATATATATATATATATATATATATATATATATATATATATATATATATATAAACATGCATCGATGTGAAGCAAATTAAATCATGGATTAGCATTATGGCATGGGTCTGTACTTTTGTCTTTAGATGAGACTTAAACGTTCGCGTGAATTTCACGAATTCCTGGACCTTAAAACTAATTTTCTCAAGAAGAATGGACCGCTTCAGGTTATTGCTGGATACATATAAGAACCTTGATTGCAATTTTTACTAGAGAGGCATAGGTCGTAGTTACACTTTGCCGTCTGTCGTGTTTTGTGTCTGTCTCTCTTTCTCTGCTGTCTCTGACTGTGTGTCTGTCATAGTCTGTCTGTTGTTGTTGTCTGTTGTCTGTCGTTGTCTGTCTGTCGTCTCGTCTCTCGCTTCTCTCTGTTGTCTGCTGTCTGTCTGCTGTGTCTGTCTGTCTGTCTTCTGTTCTTCTCTCTCCTCTCTTCTTCTCTCTCTTCTGTCTCTCTTCTCTCTCTCTTCTCTCTCTCGCTCGGCCCATGCAATCTTGCTGTTTATGGCCCCGCCGACCGCAGATGCCGTATCCCAACAACTCAGCTTGGGAAGACAGAGAGTCTATAAGTGAGACGTGGAAGTGTAGGATGTTTCAAACGACGGATCAGGGACAATTTCAGCATCTGAGCCTTATGAATTAATGCCGCTGATTTTGTTCAATAAGTTAAAAAATAAAACAACACGGATTTTCTTTGTGTCAGGATTGCACGGTGTCAGTGGGATCTAGGTGTTTTTTCTTCTTCTAGTTTTAAATTTTTTTTTTTAATCCCCATTGTTTTGTTCATTGTTTTCTTTGTCACTTATTTTCCCTTTGCTTATTTGTTGATTTTCTTGATTTGTTTTAATCTTTTTTTGTTGTTGGTTACTTTTCTTTTCTTACTTGCTCTTCCTCCCCTTTCTTTCGTTATTTGTTTCTTTGTTTCGTGTTGTTTGTTTGTTTGTTTCTATTTTCTTGTCTTTTCTTTGTTGGTCTACCATTGCATAAAACCAGGCACACATGCTGCTGCTCTCTCTCACACTCCCATTCTCTCTCTCTCTCTCTCTCTCTCTCTCTCTCTCTCTCTCTCTCTCTCTCTCTCTCTCTCTCTCTCTCTCACTCATCCATCCCTATTCACACACACACACACACACACAACACACACACACACACACACACACACACACACACCACACACACACACACACACACACACACACACACACACACACACACAAGTAAGTTGTTTTAAAAATACTTTATTTTCAGCATCTGTTTTTGTGTGTGATTTCAGAAATCAAGAGCCTTCTGCGATTGGCCGACCTACAAGGTAAAGAAATGTCTTGAGTGGAAGTATGTGAAATGTCTTTGACGTGGAAGTATGTGGAAATGTCTTGACGTGGAAGTATGTGGAATGTCTTGATGTGGAAGTATGTGGAATTCTTTGATGTGGAAGTATGGTGGATGTCTTTGATGTGGAAGTATTTGGAATGTCTTTGATGTGGAGTATGTGGAATGTCTTTGATGTGACGTATGTGGAAGTCTTGATGTGGAAGTATGTGGATCCTTTGATGAAGATGTGGAATGCTTGATGTGGAAGTTGTGGATGTCTTTGTTGTGGAAGTATGTGGATGCCTTTTAAGTATGGGAATGTTTTGATTGGAAGTATTGGAATGTCTTTGATGTGAATTGTGATATCTTGAGTGGAGTATGTGAATGTCTTGCAGTGGAATATGTGAATGTCTTTGTGTTGAAGTGGTGATGTTTTGAGTGAAGTTGTGATCTTTAGTGTTGAAGTATGTGAAATGTCTTTGACGTGGAATATGTGGAATGTCTTTGACGTGGAAAGATGGTTGTTTATTTGGGATGTGTTATTGATTCGTGGAAGTATGTGGGATGTGTCTTTGACGTGGAGAGAAGTGTGGGATGTCTTCTTTGGCGTGGAAGTTTTTAGTGGAATATGATTTGGACGTAGAAGTTTACTTTCCAACTCGCTTTCTTCAAGCTGAAGGTTAAGTAGCATTGAGCGTGTTTACCAAGTGGATGGGTGCCTGTTGCACCCCTTGGTTCCACCCATTTCATCCATATGTAAATTGGTACTGCTCTCTTTGGGGTCATGGAAAGGTAAATCAGCAAGGAGAGGAGATGGGCCCCCCTCACTGCTTGGCCCGGAAAAGTTGAGGTCTTTGATTGATATCTCGCTCTCCAACGACCAAATAGGTTATGGGAATACCTTACCTTTTAAAACCTCTCCCTTAAAGGGCTTCTTCACAGTAAGCATTAAAGTGTCTGTCCCTGAAAGGGTATAATCGCAGTAAGCATTTTATTTTGTGTTTTCTTACCCTAAAAGAGCATTTCCACAGTAAGCATTACAGTGTTGGTAACCCAGGGACGGGAGTTAGATTAATGTTCTGTGTCCCTCTCCCCCCTATCCATTCTTTACAGATATTTGTCTCCATCAACAAGCTTACAACAACAAGAACAAACACAAAAAATGTGACCATGCAAAAAATCTAAATTCAAGAACAAAAAATAGTACAAAAAAACCCAAACCCAAATCAACCCACCAGCCAACCAACCAACCAAACATTCAAACAGAACTCCAGCTGGGAACGTTGTGAAAATGAGTCCGCGACAAGCCGCGCCAGAATTAGGTCCGCGACGAGCCAGACCAGCCAGAATGAAGATATAGTACACAAATGGCTTACCATCTCAGCATGAAGTCCTCTGTAATGTGCGTGATGCTGACCATAAAATGATGCCGCGAGCGTGTAGTGTTGTGTTGAGGAACAAAACGACCATGTTAACGGGGAAAGTTTCAGCCAAAGTTCTGTGTTTTAGTGGCTTGTTTTGGTATCAAGGAGGCTTCTTGGTACAGCCCGTGAAGTAATTTCCGATTGAATCTCTGTTATCTGTGTTGTTGTTTGTGTGTGTTGTGTGTGTGTGTGTGTGTGTGTGTGTGTGTGTGTGTGTGTGTGTGTGTGTGTGTGTGTGTGTGTGTGTGTGTGTGTGTGTGTGTGTGTGTTTTTTCTTTCTCTGTTGTCTGTCTTCTCTCTCTCTCTCTGTCTCTGCTCTCCTCTGTCTCTCTCTGTCTCTCTGTCTGTCTCGTGCTCTGTCTCTCTCTCTCTCTCTCTCTCTCTCTCTCTCTCTCTCTATCTTCTCTCTCTCTCTCTTCTGCTCCTTCCTTATTCAATTCTTTCTTGATCTGCTCTCTCCTGCTGTCTGTCTTCTCTTCTCTCTTTCCTGTTTCTCTCTCTCAGTCTCTGTGTTCTTCTGTCTCTGTCACTCTCTGTCTCTCGCTCTTCTCTATCTGTCTGTCTTTCTGTGCACTGGTAGTCACTCACTCACAGTCACCACTACACTACAGCCCTCACCTCACTGCAGCTCCAGTTCATTTCTGGCTATGGTGAAGAGGAGGAACCTCCATCAGCCAGCAGTCTCTTTCGGCACGTCATGCAAGCCACTTAGGAAATCACCAACATGCTCTGGCCTCCCCTCCCTCCCACCCTAACCCTCACTCCTTCCATCCCACCCACCTTCCTTTTTTTTTCATTCCTTTCTCTTGAGCCTGATCTGCACGCACGCACACACGCACACGCGCACGCACGCATCACCACCACGTACACACACACACACACACGACACACGCACGCACGCACCACGAACACACAAAACACAACACACACCACCACAACACAACACACACACACACCACACCACCCTCGTGGCATAGCTTCCTCTCTTATATCTTCGCCACTCCCTGCTCCTTCCACGTTTCCTAGAAGATTCAAAGAAATCCATTGTTGTTGTTGTTGTTGTTGTTGTTGTTGTGGGTAGTGGTCTTAGTCTTTTCTGTCTCCGATTTCTTCGTTATGCCTCCTGTTTTAGTCCCTGTTCCACAAACCCGATGCTGAGAGGAGTGACGTCACCATTCCATGTTTGCATAAATTTTACCTTTTCTTCTTGATCTCTAAATAGAAATCATGATGTGATATTTTACAATCTGGAGACTGGAGATAGGGCTGGGTGGGTGGGGTGGTTGTGTGTGTGTGTGTGTGTGTGGGTGGTGGTGGGTGGTGGTGGTGGTGGTGGTGGTGGTATAAGGATGGGGATTGCACAGCGATTTAATTTGTTGGAAGCTGTCAGAGTTGAGATGGCCTCTATTCGGCTTGGCCTTCTCATGTGCGCTTGTTTTTTCAACAAAGGTTGATATTTGTCTGTGAATGTTTTAGAAGTCACTTTTCTTGATTTTTTTTGTGAGGGCAGGATGAAAATAAAAGTTGTGTAAACTTAATCTTTTACCCTCAATAAAGTTCATTTTGACTTGACTGACTGACTTGTAGCACGGAATTTCTGTCAAAAACAAAACAAAACCAAAACAAAAGAAAGCAAAAAACGGGCCGGGCTGGGCAGTCCTACAAGAGATATTGCAAAACAAGGAAGAAGAATGAGAGGAGACAGAGAAGGAGATGGGAGGTGGACAGCTTCTCAGACTGGACAGGCCTGAGGCTGAGTAAAGGAAGCAGTGCGAGAGGTTAAGACAGAGATGGAGACGGCTGGTTGTCGAGTCATCCGTGGCCACCGTTGGGTCAAGAAGACAGCGGGATATGTATAGTTAGAAACTTTAATGTACTCAACCGTAAGTCATTCTGGCCTTTGCAAGTGGCAGAAGTGTGGCTGCGTCTGACGGACCTTATAGTCGAGTGGTTAAGAGTGATTGCCATTTCATGGGTCAATAAAGCCATGGGTTCAATCTTGGCGGCGGCACCTGGTGACTTATGAATGGGACTTTTTGCGATCCTCTGTTTCAGCTTTAAAACGCGATCCTGCCAATTCCTCTCTACTGCTCTTTATATAATAATTATTATGTGCATACAGAAGATTAAGATGTACGATAAAGTCCTGTAATTCATGTCAGGGTTCGGTGGGTTACCGAAACACAACAAACTATGAGGCATCAATCGTGTACAGGAGAGGGATGGGCTCTGCCAGGTTTAACTTGCCCAAGATACATGGCCTGAATTGAAAAATTCAGTGCTAGCCTCAACGACTCTGGTAAAGAGAGAAAGAAGAAAACAGAAGAAAGAAATAAAGAAAGAAGTATCGATGGCTGAGTATTTTCTCGCCAGTGTCATATTTTCTATAGCAATGGCTGTTGCGCAGTCAGGTAATCTCGGGACTGTGTTCTGTGCCAAGGAGTGGACGTGCACAAAGCCCCCGCTGTTTGTTTTTCCAGTTGCCGGGGCAGGCAGTAGAGAGCAGTAGAGAGCAGCAGATGGTTCTGATCCCGCTGCCACTTCCGCACCCTCGTGTCGTCTGATAGAGAGCCTAAGCGGTTGGCTGACCTAGAAAACAGAAGGAATGGTAGAATAATGGCAGATCCTTTTTATTCTGCCTCTCCTAGTTTCCATGTGTTGTGTTTGCTTGTCGTAAGCTTATGTATATCGCTTTCAGTCACGGCAGCTTTTCCTGCGTGATAGTTGGGTTATTTTCTTTGGAGAGAGCGCGTCGCCACAAAAACAGCGCTGCCACCTTTGAAAATTTGTTTTGGTATCTGCTTGTATATTTCCTCTGGTGGTGGGGGTGGTGGGAATCTAGCACAACAGCAGCACCTCACTAACAAGCATCACGATATTAGCAGCACTAAGAGCGCACAATAGCAAGAAAAGCACATCCAAGTGAAACACATAAAGAGAAGCACAATACAAGAGCGGCAATAGCAGAAAAGCACATCAGCAAGTGAAACACTATAAAAAGAGAAGCACAATAACAAGAGCGGCACAATAGCAAGAAAAGCAGTGTAAAAAGAGAAGTACAATAACAAGAGAAGCACATCAGCAATACAACAACAGGGGCAGCACAAGAGCAGCAGCGACAGCAGCATCAATAGTAATAACATACGTTCAGCAACAATCGCATCAGCGAGACAACAGCATCATCATCATCAGCAGCAGCAGTATTTATATTCAAGCCGCTGGATTCCTATGAAAGTTTAGAAATCGATGCAAAGTTTATTATGTTCATGAGTAATATCCAGACGACCAGGGTCCTTAAAACAAGGAATGGTGCCAAGACAACACTTGACTTTTTTTTCCCCAGGGAAGGGTGTTGACAAGACTTTTTGAAAGACGAAGGTAAATAAAATTGAAGGTCAGAATTGATATGCACTGTTCTGATATTTTGTTCGCAGTGTTGTTTCCAACAAAAAGTCGGTTACTTTATTTACCATCATATTGTGGAAAGTTGTCCAAAACTTTTAGAATCACATACGTGTTATTTTCTTGATATCATATTCTGTCGTCTTTTTCAGTCTGTTGTTACCTTTTATTTTCTTGTTCTTGTACTTTTGTTTCTTCTCCTCGTTGCTGTTGTTGTTGTTGTTGTTGTTGTTGTTGTTGTTGTTGTTTCTTCTTCTTCTTCTTCTTCTTCTTCTTCTTCTTCTTCTTCTTCTTCTTCTTCTTCTTCTTCTTTCTTCTTCTTCTCTTCTTCTTCTTCTTCGCATCTTCTCGCAATTCTTCTTCGCCGCAATTCTTCGCCGCAATTCTTCGCCGCAATTCTTCTTCTTCGCAATTCTTCACCACCGTCTTCTTATTCTTCTAGCGTGCTTATTTTCCATCTTATTTCCTTTTGTGGTCTTGCGGTGCTCCAGATTCCTGGCTGTAAATCAGCCTACAAAGTCGAGGGGCAAACAAGAATTCAAAGAAATAACGAGACCACAAAATAAACAACAAATAAACGAATGAACGAGTATGTGGACATTTTTTAAAATACGATTTTAAGAAAAAACCATCATGTTTTGTGTTTTTACATTTCTTTTTATCACGTCTAAGCGAACTTTCTTTAGAATGTAGGTGAAGTTAGTTGAGGTATGTGTTTGTTATGGGGACTTTACATTTTTTGTATCCCCATCAGGGACTATACTGACAGAATACTGTGAGCGTGCACGCGCAAAACACACCACATACACACATACGCGCGCGCACACACACAGCCAGCACACCACACACACGCACACGCACGCACGCACGCACCACGCACGCACTCACACACACACACACACACACACACACACACACACACACACACACACACACACACACACACACACACACACCACACTTTCTTCTGTTCTCCACGTTTTCCGTTATTATTTTTATCTCTCTCTCTCTCTCTCTCTCTCCTCTCTCTCTCTCTCTCTCTCTCTCTCTCTCTCTCTCTCTCTCTCTCTCTCTCTCTCTCTCTCTCTCTCTCTCCTCTCCCCCCCCCCATTTTTCTCTCTTCTTTTTGGAATCTCTGTAAGGTCGCTGGCTTGTTTTGTTATTGTTATTGTTGATGATATGGATTTGTGTGTCGAGTTCATATTCAGACATGATCATGTTGTTGTTGACAGTAGTATGGAGATTTAGAGGAGAGAGAGGAGGAAACTGTGCACGAGATATTGCAATAATTGAGGCCTTTGTGTGTTTGCTTGATGTTTTGTTTTGTTTTTGTCTGTTTTGGTTTGGTTTGTTTGCTTTTCCTTTTTTTTTCTTTATATTTTGTCTGTCTGTCTTTCTCTCATTTCTTGTTTCTTCTCTTCCCTTTTCTGTTTCTCTTTCTAAAATTCTTTCCTTTCTTTCATTTTAAATTTTAAAAACTATTATTATTGTCTTTCTTTCTGCCAGTCTGTTTGCTTTCTTTCTTTCTTTTTTTGTCTTTTTTTTCTGCCGTTTTTTTGCTTTTTTCTTTCTGCCTGTTTTTTTTTCTTTCTTCTGCTGTTTTTTTTCTTTTTCTTCTTATGCCTGTTTTTTTGTTGTTGCTTTCATTCTGCCTTGTTTTTTTTTTTTTTTTTTTTGGTTCTTTCTTTCTTTTTTTGTTTGTGAATTTCTTTATTGTGTTCTTTCTGTGTGGTTCTCTGTCTTTTTTTATATTGGGGTGTGAGTGTTTTTCTTTTCTTTCTTTACTTCTTCTTACTGCCTTTTTTCCCTTTTTCAAGAACTGTATCGAACTCAAGTTGTTCTCTCTCTCTCTCTCTCTCTCTCATTCTCTCTTGTCTCTCTGCCTCTGTCTCTATCTCTTCTCTGTCTATCTCTGTCTCTTCTCTCTGTCTCTCTGTGTCTTTGTCTCTGTCTTTGTCTCTATCTCTGTCTATCTCTGTCTCTGTCTCTTCTGTCTCTGTCTTCTCTTTTCTCTGTCTTTGTCTCTGTGTCTCTGTCTGTCTGTCTCTCTGCTCTCTCTTCTCCCTCTC
>CM060330.1:11561359-11586359 GCA_030674155.1 Stramonita haemastoma
CAATCGCTTTTCTCTTTGTAAGGTTGTGTCTTTGAATGATTTATGACCGGTATGGTTTGCGGTCAGCATAAAAGTGCAACACGGATACGTGTGGCTGCAGCACTAGGACAAAATGAAACGAGGCATTTTTTTCTGAAAATTGTCTTTCCGTGTCGTGTTGGCAGGTGGCGCTTTCAGAAAGGACAAGGAAAGGAAACTGGTAGTAGGGATTAGAACGCTGACATCATCTTCAACGACGAGTGTAAACCAAAATGTCAGACAGATGCTGTGTCGACTGTCAACGAGAACATGCATTTCTGACTAATCCACCATTTGGAGGCATGGATTCAGTTGAATCATACACACGCACGCACGCACGCACGCACGCGCGCACGCACACACACGCGCACGCACACACACACACACGTATGCACGCGCGCACGCACGCACACACACACACACACACACACACCACACACACACACACACACACACGTACACACACCGTACACACACACACAACACACACACATACACGTACGTACACACACACACGTATGCACGCATGGGCGGGGAGGAGAGAGGTGACATTTACAAAACTGCATACACACGGGGACTGGATGTAAAAAAGCACAAGAGTGCTTATCCCATTATCCTCGATATAAAAAATAAAAGAAAAGAATAAAAAAAAAAGCACGCACACACACACACACAATATATATATATATATATATATATATATATTATATATATATATATATATATATTATATATATATATATATATATATATATTATTATGTATCTATCACGTAGTTTGGCGACCGTTGGGGCACCCCCGAAGATGACAACTAGTTTCATCCATTTTCTATCTTTTCTTTCTCAGAATTTGGTTGATTTTTTAGGCCTGACCATTCGCTGATGTTGACCTCCCATCTCTTTCCTTGGTCTGCCTCTTTCTCTTCCTCATTGGACAGTGCCTTGCAGTAGACAATACTGCAAGTCCTTTTGATCTTGTGACATCAAGTGAAGCCTGTGAAGTTTAGCGCGCGCGCGCACGCACGCACGCACGCACCGCACGCACGCACGCACGCACGCACGCACAGCACGCACCACACACACACACACACACACGCACACACGCACACACACACACACACTGTATTATATATATATATATATATATATATATATATATATATATATATATATATATATATATATATATATATGGATATGATTTTTTTTAAACATAGCTTTCATATTATCTACAACGGCAAAAATCACTCAGTGGAAACAGCCCCCCCCCCCACCCCACCTCAATTTGAATATATATCAAATCAGGATAGACCGGGAAGGGCGAGACTTTTCCATTTCTCTTGAAGAAACCCTAAATTGTTTCAGACAGCATCCCGTAGTTTGTGTTGCATTTCACAGTCTGCTAAACTTCACAGGCTTCACTTGGTGTTTTGTATACTTTGTTTTTTGCTGACTGTGTCAGTGAGTCTGATAGAAGAATTTGTAGATAGAGATAGAAAGATTTGATAGAACTAGGAGATCATAAGAGCTTGTGCAGACAGAATGATGCCGGACTATCTTTGGGGATAACAGGGTTTATTTTTTTTTTTTTGGGGGGGGGGGGGGTTGTTTTGTTTTTTTTGCCCATCCTGTTAAAATTTTGTGCACCTCTTTCGGGAATTTTTTTTTTCTCTTCTCACCTCTCTCCCCCCGCCCCAATTTTCTTGACTTTTCACAATTTTTTGTGTGGGTATCACGTCATCTTTTATTTTGTGCACGTTTCATTTTTTTTTTCAATATAGCATTCTTCTCCGTCTCACCTGCTTGTGTCACGACGTTCGGTGTTGATTGCTAGCTGCAGTCCCTGACACTGTCATGTTTCTAGCTCTTGCAATAGCTGAGTCTGGACTTTTTGTGGACATCTTGAGCATCCCGGCTACTGTGACTATGTCCTCCATCTAGGAGACTGTCTTTTTTTTTTTCCCCTCTTGTTTCCGAGAAAAATGGCTATTGGTCTCTTGCCAAATAATTACCCGAGAGAGCATGATTATGGAACACTTTTACTAGTCTTATTTATAGTGGTCAAATATATACATTGCCTATAAGGTTTGTGTGCTTGTAGGGGAGGGGATGGGTGGGGCTGAGGATGATCGTTATATGCTTAAAATTTTTTTTTTTTTAAGGTCTCTAGCCGAGGAACGAAAAAACAAACTGGTGTTGAATATAGTCTCTCAAGCTGTCTATAGTCATGTTTGTCCTTTCTTGGTGAATAAAACCTATGGTACAGATCAACCCCTGTTGAAGGCTTAAGCAAACAAGGTTTGCTTGAATCTCGATGACTTACTCTCCCCAGTTTTCTTTCCCATCATAGTAACCGGCTTCCTGCAACCCGTAATATATACATGCACGACCCCGAGCGAGTGGGTGGCTGGTGTGCGAACTAGAAGGAAAAGGGAGCTGATTTATGAGACAGTGGAAAGGAAACTCTTCTGTAGTCCACTGCACGTTATAGCCCACGGAACGCCATCATGGTGATGGAAAAGAGACAGGTTTTTTTTTTTTTATCACTGGGCAGTTTGGATGTGGTTTTTGTCTTCTCTTTCTGTGTCTCTGTCTGTGCCTGTTTGTTTGTCTCTGTCTGTCTCTGTCTGTCTGTCTGTGTCTCTGTCTGTCTGTCTGTCTGTGTTCTGTTTCTGTCTGTCTGTCTGTCCTGTCCGTCCGTCGTCCGTCCGTCCGTCCGTCCGTCTCGTCTCGTCTCGTCTCGTCTCCTCTCTCTCTCTCTCTCTCTCTCTCTCTCTCTCTCTCTCTCCTCTCTCTCTCTCTCTCTCTCTCTCTCTCTCTCTCTCTCCTCTCTCTCTCTCTCTCTCTCTCTCTTGCTCTCCTTTTCTTCTTTTTACTGCAGATTTTGATGTGCTTAAGTATTCGCTTATGGCTATGTTTGTCAAACACAACGCAAAGAAATAAATAAATCGGTCTATTGCGGAATATAGTTTTGTTGTTGTTGTTTTTTATCAAGGAAAAACATGAATAGTCTAGTACGCGCTTTTAATCCTTCTGTTTTTGCATTCTTTTGTGATAAAGGCGAACAGTTTTTGTTTCCCTCTATCGCTCACTTTTTCCCCCGCATCTTTTTCCTTCGTAGATTTTTTCTGGCCTTTAATGGTTATGGCAAATGTCAGAATTGCCCATTTCACATTTCTAGAAAGAGCAAAGATTTTTTTTTTTCTCCTTTTCAATCATTGTTTGTTTGCCTTTTCTCTATTTTCTGCCATATTTTCCCAGTCTTATTACATTTTTAGACAGCCTTGAGCTTCTTTTCCGCCCCCCCCCCCCTTCCCCGTTTGACAGAATATCAAAGCTGCTTTGTGTTGGGGACTAGGTAGTAACAGTGGCAATATTTGGAATAGGGAAAATGCCCAATTTAACAACAGCCGTTTCTAGCGTGTTTTTGCGAAGCATCAGTATATTTTACTCTTGCTTGCAGTGCTCACTTTTTTTCTTTACTAATTAGGTGATCTGGAGATGATAAATTAGGTTTAGAGGGGTTTAAACTAAGCTGCAGCTTAGTTTTATATGCTTTGATTTTTTAAAATTAATGTAAGACAATATCCCATTAGCTGTCCAGATTTTGTTTTGCCAGTGGTCGAGGTCTCTGTGATTGACAGATCACTGTGCTTGGTTCATACGTTTTTTTGGAAATCAACGTAATGACAGCTGTAGTAGTACGGCCTTGGCTAGAAGGCTAGAAAGAAGGACCTTAACATAGAAGACACCGAGAGAAAAGCCTCCTATCCACACACCTAGCACAAATGGAACGCCATTATTTTGATAGGAATGGCCTTCTTTTCATCAATGGGGGGCTTTTCTTTTCAGCATAGGCCAAAAGCACTCCACCTTTATTCTGTCAGCCTTAAGTCTCGTCCTCATTTTCTGGAGTCTCTTTTTTTTCCTTTCAGCATTCTCAGCCAAATGAAAAATGCTCCGTCATTTTTTTCTCCTCATCAGACTTAAGCTTTTTTGTCCTTTAGTCGTCATCTTCTTCTTTTCAGGTTTTTTTTTCTTCATGTTTTCAATATTCATGTCAAAAAGTGTAAAAGCCTGTCATTGGCCCGAAGTCTTCCTTTTCATCTTTGTGGTCTTCTTAAGCCTTTTCCTTCTCTCCTCTCTCTCTCTCTCTCTCTCTCTCTCTCCTCTCTCTCTCTCTCTCTCTCTCTCTCTCTCTCTCTCTCTCTCTCTCTTCTCTCTCTCTCTCCCCCCTCCCTCCCCACCCTCTCCTCCCCACCCTCCCTCTCTCTCTCTCTCTCTCTCCTCTCTCTCTCTCTCTCCCTCTCTCTCATCAGCTCTCAGCATTGAGGGGTATGGTGGGTTCTTTTGCCCTGTGAAGAGGCCCGAGGCAACACAAGCTGTATGGTGGTGACAGACAAGGTGTCAGAGGAATGGTCCTCGGAACAGGAGCGCTCTCTGCTGCGCATCTTCAGGAAAATGTCCATTGTCTGCCATTGTCTGCTGCCAGCAAGCGCAGGGATGTTTACTTTACCTCCCGAAAGAAACTGCAATATTTCCTGTAAGTTTTTTTTCTCTCCTTTTTTCCCCTGTTACTACAAGGTAATTTACACACTCACATGCGCTGACGCACACATGGACCCCCCGCGCGCACACAGACACGCACGCACCACACACACACACACACACACACACACACACACACACACACACACACACACACACACACAGAATAGATATATAAAACATGTAATTATAATTATATATGTATATATATATAATATTTAATATATATTATGTATATATAATGAATTATCTCTGGATTCATTTTTATTCATCTATTTCTTCCCCCGTTTATGTTGTTCATTCATTCATTCATTCTGTCATTTCGGCAGAGAAGAGTGAAGGAGAGCACAGGGGAATAAAGTAAAAACAAAACAAAACAAACAAACAAAAATCCTCGAACAAAAACATAACCCACCTACGCTTATGGGAATAGGCTTGTTTGTTTGTTTATTTATTCTGATTAAACCCTTTTCTTGTGACGGCCAGGGGTGAAGCGGGAAATGAAAAGCGGTGGCCTTCATTTTCTGTGAACTAGAATGCTTCTGTTCCCATTGAATGGGGCAAGCCGGGCACCGGAAATCGGATTAAGAATTGCCGCATGGGCTTGTTGCTATTGTAGGGAAAAAACCCCACAGCAAACAAAGCAGAAACACTTCCATGCGAAACCCGAAACACCAACAAACTACAGAAACACTTTCTGAGCAAAATGGAAATACAACCAAGGAACACAAACACCACGAAACAGAAACACCACCAAGAACAGTTACAACCGCCACACGAAACAGAAACACCACCAAACAAAACAAAACACCACAAAGCAAAACAGAAACACCATCAAACAAAACAGAAACACCACCAAATAGGAACACCACCAAACAAAACAGAAACACCACCAAACAAAACAGAAACACCATCCAAACAAAACAGAAACACCATCAAACAAAGAAACACCACCAAATAGGAACACCACCAAACAAAACAGAAACACCACCAAACAAAACAGAAACACCATCAAACAAAAACACAAAAGAACACCACCAAACAAAACAAAAACACCACCAACAAAACAAAAACCCACCAAACAAAACAGAAACACCACCAAACAAACAGAAACACCACCAAACACAAACAGAAACACCACCAAACAAAACAGAAAACACCACCAAACAAAAACAGAAACACCACCAAACAAAACAGAAACACCACCAAAAGAAACCACCAAACAAAACAGAACACAACCACCAAAGAAACAGAAACACCACCAAACAAATAGAAACACACCAGCAAACAAATAGAACACCACCAAACAAAACAGAAAACACCCAAACAAAAAGAAACACCACAAACAAATAGGAACACCACCAAACAAAACAGAAACACCACAAACAAAATAGAAACACCAGCAAACAAATGGGAAACACCACCAAACAAAACAGAAACACCACCAAACAAACAGCACGAACGAGGCTTTAACAACACACGTACTAAGCAATGATGAATTGTCAAGTCAAACGTACTTACAAATCAGGTGGATTTTTAAAAATATGATTTTTAAAAATGTGACAATATGTCATTTTTGTCAAAGCCTTTCACATTTTGATCGATTTGAAGAATATCATTTAGCTTGTTATAAGCTTTTAAATTAAAAAAAAAATTCCTTCTCTTTTTTCGTTCGGATTGCATTTTGCCTCCTTCTGGAGAGTGGGTTTTTTTTTTTTGGTTGTTAAACGTTATTCATGTTTTTAGGGAATGAATGTGCCATTGAAAGCTTGTCCAGTTTTTTGTGCTCCTTCATGTCCGTCCCTAGCTGTTGCGGTGATGGTCTCTAACGAGTCTGAAGATCAATCGCTTTATTCTGGCCGGCAGCGCCTACTTCTGCCTCCTCACAATCCTACAATGCCATCTTCCCATCGCCTCTGCTTTTGTCCTAGGGTGATGTGCACTTGTGTTTGCTTGTTGGTTTTCGGTTTGAGGAGAGAGAGAGAAGAGAGAGAGGAGAGGAGAGAGAGAAGAGAGAGAGAGAGAGAGAGAGAGAGAGAGGGGAGAGTGTCTTTGTCATGGTTGTCTCTGTCTCTTTCATTCTTTGTCTGTCTGTCTCTGTCTCTGTCAGTCTCTCTGTGTCTCTTCCTCCCTGATGCCTCATTTCTGTGATGTTCTTGTCCTGCTGTACTGATCTGCTCTACTCATTCTCTCCGTGTCGACCATACCTAGGCTTATCATGTCATACGTCTTGTCAGAACATCTTGCGCACACGTTTTTTTGTAAAAGTAGGCCATTGTGTGCCGGTGGGAACAAATGACAAAATGTACAAGATGCATACACACGGGGACTAGATGTAAAAAAGCTATTATTGCTTATTCCATTATCCTCGATATAAAAGAATAGAATAAATAAAATGAATAAATAAAATAAAAATACTTCCTGGAGACAGAAGTCTACGAAAATTTTATCAATAGTAGGTCGCCCTGTAGCCACTAACCGAAAGAGTCCTGCACTGCTGCTGGGTCACCTTTTGGGATGTTCAGTGGTGCCTGCTCAGAGCTAACCTCCTCAGGACACCACATCCAAAGACACCCACTGACGATAAAAAGGCTTAGACGCGGAGCGGACTGAATGGGACACCCATCTGGAGTGGCAACCCTGAACCATCACAACGTCCCCCACCCCCATCCCCCATCGACCTCTGACCCCTACAGGCTTGACACCAACTGACGACTGACTCCGAAGTGTATTGGACACAAACTGATGTCACCCTGAAATCAGAGAAACAAGCACCCCCTTACTTCATGACGGGTCGATGGTGATACGGATGATGTCATGGGTGATGCTATGTAGAAGCGCCAGCTTTGAGACTACTGGACAGGGGCTGTACTATGTGATTTCGGTCATTATTCATCCCGGCGTCAACTGGGTCCAGAGATACAGATACCTACTGGTCAAGCAGTCGAGTAATACTTTCAAAATCGCACCCATATCGTGGATGATGCTTTTCTTTGTGGTCTAAGTCTTTCCAATGGATAATAATGATCAAACTACTTGGGTAGAAAGCTTTAGTCCGTAAAAACCAGCTTTTACAGGATTAGAACCAACTAATCTGGTCAGGATGCCCATACCAGCACGCCAATCACTGCTCCCAGCTAGTTCTTGTCTTTGTTTGTTTCCTATCTCTTCGTTATCTTAGTATCTTGCTCCCATGTATGTATACAACATATAACATAATATTGATCTGTGTGCATGGGTGCATGCACATAGGGGAGACGCTTTCATGCAAAACTGTCCAGCAGTGTGTCTCTTTACTAAAGCACACATTGCAGACACGCTTTATCCTACTCTCTTTCTCTTTCTGTTTTTTTTTCTTTAAAAAAAATGAATTCTGACATTTTAAGAATTTCTGGTTTGTGCCCTGTGGCGAAGCATGCAGGTGCACACCTTTTCTCCTTCCTTCCTTCCACTGTTGTTTGTGCCCACTATTGTCTGGTTATGACAGCAGCACTGTGTTCTCTCACCCTGAAGGCATGATTTGGAAATATTAACGATATTGGTTTGGTTTTATGCTTTCGTTGGGTTGTTTTTTTTGTGCAGGCAGCTGACATTGTCAAAATTATCATGTTCCTCGATATTACCCTGTATCTGTCTGTTTGTCTGTCTGTCTGTCTGTCTGTCTGTCTGTCTGTTTGTGTCTGTCTCTGGGTAAACTGTTATCATATTCTAGTTGTTATATATTAATAGATGACCCCACCCCACCCTCTTTCAATATGTATGGCCAAAACACATTAAACGTTTGAATCTCTCTCTCTATCTCACTCTCTCTCTCTCTTTCCACACACACACACACACACACACACACACACACACACACACACACACACACACACACACACATGTCACACACACAGGGTCACACACACACACACACAGGGTCACACAAGACACACACACAGGGTCACACACACACACACACACACACACACACACACACACACACACACACACACACACACACACACACACACACACACACCACACACACACCACACACACCACGCACACACACACACACACACACACACACAACACACACACAGGTGCATGCAGAGGTACAGATGCACCCTTCCTTTTTGCCTCCCCCCTGCTGATACTAATTTCTGGTTTCTGCCCAGTAGCGAAGCATGCAGGTGTGGTTACCTCTCCCCTCCTTCCACTTTTTTCTTGCCAGTATTGTCTGGTTATGACAGCAGTGATTATTTTTTCCCTCACCCTGAAAGATGGCTTGGAATATTAACTATATTGTTTTTTGTTTTGTTTTTTGTTTTAGAGGTAGCTCAAGTCTTTGTCAACATTGATATCCTCTTTCCTAGCAACAGTTTTCGTCTGTCTGTTTCTTTGTCTGATAGTCTGTCCCTGTTTCTCTCACTGTCTAATGTCTCTCTGTCTGTCTGTTTCTTTGTCAGATAGTCTGTTCCTGTTTTTCTCACTGTCTTGTGTCTCTCTCTGTCTGTCTGTCTGTCAGTCTGTCTTATCTGAGGGTAAAAGAGGGCGTGAGTTCCAGTCTCTACCTGGGTTGTCTGTTTGAAGTGATTTTTCCCTCTGGAATTAATGGTGGCACTGAATCCACCTGCTGAAAGACCTTCGGATGATACTGTAAATCGAGGTCCCGTGTACGAATTCACACAGAACATCTTGTGCACAGAATGCGCAGAAGAGTAGGCACGCGTGCTCGCGTCTTTAACATCACACATCTTTTTTCTCCTAAAATTCTCTCTCTCTCTCTCTCTCTCTCTCTCTCTCTCTCTCTCTCTCTCTCTCTCTCTCTCTCTCTCTCTCTCTCTCTCTCTCTCTCACACACACACACACACACAACACACACACACACACACACACACACACACACACACACACACACGTACTCGCGCGCGCAGCTAAGATTCATGCACACAACACACGCGCATAAATAAGGGAAAGAAGTAGTTAGTGTTACTTAAAAAAGACAGCAACAACAAACCCCAAATAGCCGTTGGAAAATCAATGTTTAGTCGGTTTTCAAACCAGATTTGAAAACTTTGACCAGCTCTGGGCTTGTTTTGAAGGAGACAGATCGGGAGCTGGGATTGTGGCATTTGAATAAGACATCAGCATGGGGGATTAGCACTAGACTCTCTGTTTGTGTGTGTGTGTGTGTGTGTGTGTGTGTGTGTGTGTGTGTGTGTGTGTGTGTGTGTGTGTGTGTGTGTGTGTGTGTGTGTCGTGTTCGCGTGCGTGCATGCGTGTGCGCATATATGTGTGTTGTATTCCTTTCTTTTACACACACGAAACATATGTTTCAAAAAACAAACATTGATATATCACCTCATCCAGAACACTAATGCCCAGATAACATAGCTGCTCATGGTCTTGCAACTAGGGGAGAATATCCAGCATTCAGATGGGGGTTTGAACTTGGAACCTTTCATATTGTAAATGGATGGGCTGAGTACTGCGAAACCGCAGGAACACTACTAAAAGACTGTTTGCTACCAGACTATGCCCAAACCACTTATTTTCTTGTTTCGGCATAAAACAGATTCTGATTTTTGCCGTTACAGTGCTAGTAGAGAGTACTTTTTCCGTTATGGCGCCAACAGAGACTATTTTTGCCAAATGAGTGATAACAGAAGCTTTAGTTACCCTTACGGCGATAACAATGCTAATTTTGCAGTATGAGGATAAACAGGAGCTTTAGTTACCGTACCGGTGAAAACAGAGCTAATTTTGCCAATGAGTATAACAGAAGCTTTAGTTACCGTACCGGTGAAAACAGAGCTAATTTTGCCAAATGAGTGATAACAGAAGCTTTAGTTACCGTTACGGCGATCACAGAGCTAATTTTGCCAAAAATGAGTGATAACAGAAGCTTTAGTTACCGTTACGGCGATCACAGAGCTAATTTTGCCAAATGAGTGATAACAGAAGCTTTAGTTACCGTACCGGCGATCACAGAGCTAATTTTGCCAAATGAGTGATAACAGAAGCTTTAGTTACCGTACCGGGGATCACAGAGCTAATTTTGCCAAATGAGTGATAACAGAAGCTTTAGTTACCGTTACGGCGATCACAGAACTAATTTTGCCAATGAGTATAACAGAAGCTTTAGTTACCGTTAAGGCGATAACAGAGCTAATTTTGCCGTTACGTCGATGGCGACAATAATTTTGCCGTTATGGTAATAAGGGTATTACTGCTGCTTTGTCAAAATAGAGGCTAATTTTGCCATTACGGTGTTGAGAGAGGCGAATGTTGCAGTTATGATGTAACCAGAGGCTAAATCTGCTGTTGCAGGGTAACGGAGGGTAATTTTGCCGTTACTGTGATAATACAGCTAATTTTACTGTTACAGCATCAACAGAAGTGAAATTTGCCACTATGACATAAACAGGGCTATTTTGTCGAAGATCTATGCCCTTACAGAGCCATAAGGAAGACTAATTTTTGCCGTTACAGCCTTAAGAGATGCTGATTTTGCTGTTGCGATGATTGCAGAGGCTAATTTCACGCTACGGCGAAAACACACGATAATGTTGCCATGTTGGCGTTGTCAGACTCAAGTTTTGCCGTTACGGCGTGAACACAGGCGATTTCGCCTACTGTTTTTTCTCTTTGATTCTTGTTTTGGGGTCTTGTGGAGATAGACAGACAGACAGACAGACAGACAGACAGACAGACAGACAGACAGACAGACAGACAGACAGACAGACAGACAGACAGACCGACCGACCGACGACCGACCGACCGACGACCGACCGAGGGAGAGAGAGAGAGAGAGAGAGAGAGAGAGAGAGAGAGAGAGAGAGAGAGAGGAGAGAGAGAGAGGAGAGAGAGAGAGAGAGACACACACAGACAGACAGACAGACAGACAGACAGAGGCGGGGGGGAGGGGGGGGGGGGGCAACTGCTGCCCACCACACCACAATAATTGGTTCAGCAGGTGGGGGTCTGCTAACTCCAGAATTGCTTTCCTCCCCAGACATATAATGTTGAAGCAACACTCATTTTATTTATAGCAGAGTGTAGACAGACAGAAAAACAGGCACGTGCACACACAGACACACACAGACACATACACACATACATACACGCATGCTTGCATACACACATACACATGCGCGCGCACGCGCAACCACACCTACGCATACACGCACACATAGTACACATACATGCACACACACGCACACACGCACGCGCGCGCACGCACACACACAGGAAGGGGAGGACGGGAAGAAGAATTGGGAGGAAGAAGAAGAAAAAAGAAAAAGAGCAATGAGGGGGAGGAAAGAGAGGAGAAGAAGAAAGAAGAAGAAGAAGAAGAAGAAGAAGAAGAAGAAGAAGAAGAAGAAGAAGAAGAAGAAGAAGAAGAAGAAGAAGAAGAAAGAAGAAGAAGGAGGAGGAGGAGGCGGAGGCGGACAGAGAGTAGAATAAGGAGATAAGAAGAAGAAGAAGAAGAAGAAGAAGAAGAAGAAGAATAAGAATGAGGAGGAGGAGGAGGACAGAGAGTAGAAGGAGATGATGATGATGATGAGGAGGAGGAGGAGGAAGACGATGAAGACGACGATGGTTAAGTTGATGGTATAGAAGAGGATGGTGATTTGCAGAAGGCGCAGGAAAGAAAGAAAATAAAATTGAAAAAAAAACGACAACATCAACAAAAAACGAAGAAGTACATGATTGATATCGTCTGTCTGTGCGATTGTTATTTGACAGCACCGCCATTGTAATTGGAGACTGGATATAATCGTACGGAATATTGCTGTTCATTCTGGTATGAAATGACACGGAGGGGGAGGGGCGAGAGGAGAGAGAGAGAGAGAGAGAGAGAGAGAGAGAGAGAGAGAGAGAAGAGAGAGAGAGAGAGAGAGAGAGAGAGAGAGAGAGAGAGAAAAGGAGGGGGTGGCATGCATACATACAGATAGACCTACACAATTTGTACTTTAGGAAGAACGCAGAAATCATTGTTTTTTGTGGGTTTGTTTTTTTACTCAAAAATTTAAATCACCACAATCACACAATATGTTTCTTTTCATCTTTAAACAAAACGCGGAATCAGCATTTTAAAGTGCAGGGAAAAAAAATCATCAGTGTATGAGCATACAGAAACACTCACATTGTTAGAATATATGATCGTTTTGTTTGTCATTGTTGTGGTGACCGTTTTTTTTTTGCTTTTCTGTTGCTGTTAACTCTTCCCCATTGGTTTGTTATTCTCTCTCTCTCTCTCTCTCTCTGTGTGTGTGTGTGTGTGTGTGTGTGTGTGTGTGTGTGTGTGTGTGTGTGTGTGTGTGTGTGTGTGTGAGTGACACATTAAAAAAAAAATCCTACGAAATAGACGCTTTTCGGTCTGGTTATCACAATACATTCCCGTCATTATGACGTACCCGTTGTCTGTTGTAACAGACTCTTAATTACTTAATGATTGTTCTCATCGCTCCACTACCCTCTTATATCTAGAAGTGAAATGTTAACCACCCTACCTTTTTTTTATTATTATTAGGACCACACGTAACAAACAGTATTTGGTAAGAGGAATGAAAATCTGCAAAGAATTAGTCTCAATCTATTTGTAGCGCCTGGATAATCTGTGTGCTACGTGTTGATTGAACAATCTGTGTTCTTATGTAATAGCTGAATAATCTGTGTGCTGCGTAGTAACTGAATAATCTGTGTGCTACGTGGTGATTGAATAATCTGTGTGCTTATGTAATAGCTGAATAATCTGTGGCCTGCGCAGTGACTGAATAATCTGTTAGCTGTGGAGAGTCTGATATAGATTTTTTAAAATTTTGTTCCCTAAATCCTTGCACAAAGTGTAGAAAATGCTCGTGTACATGGAAAACTCCCCTGTAACAATCTCCTACGGACAAGTACACGTGAGTCGTGTCGCACAGATGGATGCCCAGTTGTGTGGCCTTTGTGGAGAAATGTCGCGTAGTGGTTTTGTATGGAAAAAGTGTCCTTGTCTATTGTGGAAAGATATCATGTCACTGTGTCGTATGGAAAAATACCTGTTTCCGCTAAGTATTGAAAAATGTTCTATCGTGTGGAAAGCTGTAGTGTTGCTGTGTGGTAAGGAGTCCAAGATGCCCTTTCTCTTCCTCGTGTGGAAAGATGTCCTGTCGCAGTCTCTGTGGAAAGGTGTCTCATTCTCATCCTATAAAGTAATCCGTTGCAGTCTCGTGTTGAAAAAAACCTTGTCATAGTCTCACGTAGAAAAAAAATGTTCTCTACCATTCTAATAGATAAAAATAACAACATATCCTGTCACCGTCTCCTGTGGAAAGATGTCATATTGTAGTCTCCCGTGTAAAAATGTCACCATCTCATGTAGAAAGGTGTTCTGTTGGAGTCTTATGTTGACAGATGTCCTGTTGTTATTTCATATGGAAATACGTTCTGTTGTTACTAGATGAAGTAGAAAGACGTAGTAATCTCATAACGAGAGAAACCTTATCACAGTCTAATCTTAAAGAGATAGTTCGCTTCCTTGTGTGGAAAGATGCCCTGTGACAATCTGATGTGGAGAAATGTCCCGTCACAGTGTTAAGTAGAAAGATATCTACTGTTGAAAATGTTCTGTTGTTAGATATTAAAAAAAAGATATAGTAGTCTCAAATGAGAAAAAGACCCAAAATATCTTCTCACAGTCTAATCTGACAAAAGTCGAGTTGCGTTCTTCTGTGGTAAGATGCCCTCTCAGTCTCGTGTGTGAAAGAAGTACCGCGGCAGTGTCACTGAGATTTGCTGTCGCAGTCTCATTAAAGGACATCATGTTGTAGTCTTACACACAAGGCTTTAGACGAGTAGGATGAGGGGCGGAGCTTGGCTAAAATTATGTATGATAGCATCTTTTTTTTAGTCTTAAAATATTCTTTTTCCCTGTAGCCTGTACAGTCAGCGTGAACACCATTGTGGAAACTTCGTGACAGCAGCAGTGTGTTTCACGACGTAGATGGAAAAATAAGGATTGACTGGCAAGGAGTTTGCCCATAGTGATTGATATCTTTCAGACTTGGTGAGGATGAGCGTTTTCTTTGGTACGTCTTGCACATTTAGCCTGAACACAATCTGTGGCCTTCTCAACACGAGTTAAGTTTCAAATTTGTACGGAAAAAAAAATCAAAGGAAAACCTTCCTACAAATTGTCTAGGGTGCCCCAGGCACACCAGATTTTTGGTCGGCTGTATTCTTCTGTTCTTACTCACATCAAAAGCAGTGGGGAATTCGGTATTTCACTTTGAAATACAGTAAGAAGTGATGAAACGTGTGCCTCATGTGATGTTCATGGCACCATCATTCAAACCTTCCGTCTCTGTGCTGTCGCTGATCTTTTCTCTGGCTCTTTGGCCTGGAAACAGTGGCCCTGGCTGGACGCCTGGCAGACAGGAAGAGTCCCTGTGCCTAGCATGGACCCTGCCCAATCACAGCTGAGGCTTGGCAGTCTCGGACAGGGGACCCTCCGCGATGGTTTCCAGGGACAGGCTGGTGGCGAGAGTCTTGCGGGCAGCACAGAGACCACACCGTCATACGATGGACACCTCCACGTCGTACGTGTTGCTGTGGGTGACGTGCGTGCCGTTGGTCCTGGACTGGTAGATGGTGCTGCGGTACTGGCACTCTTTGCGGCTCTTGGGCGCCAGCCCCAGCACGTTGCAGAGCACCATGCGGAACTTCTTGCCGAAGAGGCAGTAGAGCACGAAGTTGAGGGAGGAGTTGAGGGTGACGAGGAAGGTGCAGACGGTGTAGAGCAGCTGATACTCCAGCACCGTGCTGTGCTTGGCCTCGCGCACGATGGCCACCAGGATGTTGTCCACGATGGTGGGGAACTGGCAGACCAGGAACACCACGATTACCGCCACCAGCATCACCGTCAGGTTGTGCTCGCGCGTGGCCGAGGTGGACATCTGCTGCCGCTGCTGCCGCGAGCGGTTGATGGCCCGGAGCAGCGCGGCGTTGAGGACGGAGATGACGAGGAAGGGCAGCAGGAACATGAAGATGAGCTGCAGGTAGATGATGTACACGTGGCGGAACACGTCGTCCATGGCAAACTCCGTCTCGCGCACCTTGGTCTCGTGCGCCTGCGTGCTGTTGTTCCAGCGCATGTCGGCCTCGTAGTGAAAGTAGCGCGGGATGTTGTAGAGCACGGCCCACAGCAGGATGAGCAGGATGGTCCGCTTGGCGCGCGACTTGGTGCAGGTGTTGGCGGCGTGCAGGGGCCGGCACACGGCGATGAAGCGCTCCACCGTGAAGGCCACGCAGGTGTAGATGGACCCCATCTGCGCGGCCAGCCCTAGCGGGTACCACATGGGCATCATCACCAGGTAGGCGTCGTGCCAGCGCGAGATGGTCGACACGCGCGCGCCCAGGGCCGGCAGATTGAAGAAGAGCAGCGTGGTCAGCAGGATGAAGTTGTCGTAAACGGCCAGCGAGGTGAGGTAGTAGGAGGTGGAGGAGCGCATGCGGCGGTGGCAGAGGACGGCGATGGAGAGCGTGTTGCCCAGCAAACCCAGCACCACCAGCAGGTTGCCCAGCACCCCGTACATGACGAACCGCGTGGTCAGCACCATCTCCACCTCCTCCAGACTCATGCCGCCGTCGCCGCCGCCGCTGCTGCTGCTGTCGTTGCTGCTGCCCAGGCCTGGCGCCGCGCTGTCGTTTGCGGGGACGCTGTGGTAGGTGACGTTGAGGTCCACCACCCCTAGTGGGGTCTTGATGACCACCGAATGGTGGGAGGGGTCAGAGGGCGAGTCCATCAGGTCTGAGGTCATCTTGATTGTGGAGGATTGTCTTTGAAGAGTGGCTGCAGCGAGCAGTGGAGTGGTGGAGGCACAGCTGTCAGTTTCCCCCCACTATCAGCTCCTCTCAGCTGCTAATTATCCTATCCCAGCCCAGCCCAGCTGTGGTCCACTGGTGCTATTTATAGCAGGAGCTGACCACACACGGACTAGGAAAAAGGAAGGAGTGCCTTAAATTTAGCACTCTTGACTAGGCCTTACTGAGTGATGTTGGATTTGTGCACTGTGGAGGTTGTCCTGTGCTGGTGTGGTTCTTTGGTATCGTGGCTGGTAGTTGTGAAGAGGTAGAGGTAGTGTTCTTTCTACGAAAACTGTCAGGCTTGAGCTCAGTTGTTCGCGTTAATGCAGGTAGTTGTATTTAGAACCAGGTTCATTTTATTCACCCGACAACGTAAGAAGTTGTGTGTGATAAATATCATCCATAGATCGTTCTGATGAATAAATATCTTTACCACAAACGCTACTGACCTGTTTGATAGATCTTTACCGCAAACACCATTAATCTGTCTGATAAATATCTTTACCACGAACACCACGGATCTGTCTGATAAATATCTTTACCACGAACACCACTGATCTGTCTGATAAATATATTTACCACAATCACCACTGGTCTGTCTGATAACTAAGTATATTTACCACAAACACCACTGATCTGTCTGATAAATAACTATCTTTACCACAAACACCAATGATCTGTCTGATAAATATCTTTACCACAAACACCACTGTGCATGATCATGAACAGATCACCCGAATATAGATTTGTTTTGTATCTTTGGCCTCAGAACTTGGAAAGAGGCTCCCTGGGCTGTAAAGACATACCACAAAAGAAGAAAAAGGTGTAGTGCATTAGAACTGCTTCTGGAAGTGTTCTTTGATCAGTGTTGAGGATGTAGAGGAATCTCAGCAGTCTGCGGGAGGCGCAGTTCCCATCTTTCCCATAGCGGCCAAGATTACACGTCGTCCTGGCAGGTGGTTGGAGTGTTGGTTTTTTTGTTGGTGGTGTTGTTGTTGTAATTCTTCTTTGCTTGCTGGCCTGAGCACTTATGGAGCTTTGATGCAGTGATTGGGAAGATGGAAGTTGAGCCTGTGTGTTGACTGCGGGGTGTCCTGAAAATTCTGAAACAGATCATCAGAGAAACATCAGTCACTTTGATTGATCAGAACGCCACCGGCTGTGAAGAATTTAATTAATTAGGAGTTTGATGAACAGATTTTCAATTAATGAGATGTTGTTTCGTTGGGATTTTTTTTTTTTGATGGGGAAGTGGGGGTTAGGAGGGTAAAACTTGCATCCAGTCTGAATTTAACCAGTTTCACTCTTTCGGGTGAAGCGGTAAACCGAGGTCCCGTGTGCAAGACGCATTTAGAGCACGTAAAAGAACCCACGGCAGCAAGAGAGTTTTTCATGGCAATAACATGTTAAAAAAAAAAAGCCGCTCTAAGAGGGAAACAAACACACATAAAGACAGGAAAAGAAAAAAAAAAGTGGCGACGCGCTCTCTCCAGCGAGAACAGCCTGAATTTCACACAGAGAAATCTGCCATGACTTAAAGTGGTATACAGTGCGATACAATGCAATACAAAACAAAACAACAACAACAAGCAAACAAAAAACAAGGAATATTTTGTACTTTTCGTTCATAAGGTCACTCGGGAGATTAAAAAACAAAACAAAAACAACAATATATGTTAGAAGGGGGTGGGGGTGTTTTGTTTACATAAAAGTAACCACGCTGAGAATCACATTATCATTTGACCTTTTCTCCACCCCATGAAGAAGCATCGGATCCTTGGAGGGGGCGGGAAGGGGGAGGGGAGAGGGGATAGCGTAGTAGTCAGAGCGTTGAGCTCGAGACCTGACAGCCCAGGATCGAGCCACTACTGATGCTCCCGTTCAAGGTGACTTTTCCGCTGGAGCTAACATCAGTGCTGACTCCACTCCCCTCAAAGTCATTCGGGTGAGACTATAAACCGATGCCCTTCGAGCGAATGCACGCACAACATTTTGCGCACACTTTAAAACCTGTCTGCCTTTCACAAGAGTAAACCATTCGTGACAGGAAAACCGTCGACATTTTTTTTTAAAGCCGCATGCACACCGATGTCATGTTTAGATATCATTCACACAGTCAGAATGCGGCTGCCTTTGTGATAGGCCCAAAAACGGTCGCATACACAAAATTCTTACGTTGGTGAATCTCAGAGCTCTGGTCTAGGAACGAAAAATATCCACACCACCGGACATAGCTGGGTTACTTGACCACGAAAGATAGTTTTTAACATGTACGTGAGATGTTATATATTTGTTTGCACAATGGGATTTTGATTTGCTGTATCATCCGAATGACTTACAGAGGTTAGGAGTCGGAACCAGTGTTAACTGCAGGCGAAAAGTCCCCTCAATCACTTAGCTCTGTGGAGATTTGAACCATTGATCTCAGTTACCGTCACACCACAATTTTTGCGCTCTGATCACTGGGATATTCCTGTAGTTGTATAAACCACGTATTTATCTTCTTTTTTGTAATTTTTGGAGTGTATTTTTACATTATGTGGTTGCCACGGCGTTAAACAATAAAACCCTAACCATTATAGTCCAGCTGAAAATTCAAGCCTATATTCACAATATTGATTCTGTAGCGCATGCTATCATTATCCCACTTAACTGGTATATCTACGAAGAAAATAGCGAAGCCTCTGTAAGTGAAAGAAAAGAAAATCGAAACAAAAAGTATGCGCGGGAGGGGGTAGGTGGGATTTTTTTTTCTTTGTTTTTAGCTGTTGCTTTTACATTGTTCTTAGAAAAGGAATATCTTCTCTGGAAAGTGCATGGAAAAGGAAAATGTGTGAGAAAGAAATCCTGAAATATCAACATTGAAACCGACACCGACCAAGACAAACAAAACAACAAAAAAGCACAACAAAGAAACCGATGCCAACAAAGAAAGAAATCACTTTCATCACCATCATTACGGAGGAAAAAAGTGCGTAAGGTTTGATTTTGGTATAGATGTCAGTAGGAGAATCGGATGAGAGAAAGGTGTGTGGTGGTGGTGGTGGTGGTGGTGGTGGTGGTGGTGGTGGTTGTGTGTGTGTGTGTGTGTGTGTGTGTGTGTGTGTGTGTGTGTGTGTGTGTGTGTGTGTGTGTGTGTGTGAGAGAGAGAGAGAGGAGAGAGAGAGAGAGAGAGAGAGAGAGAGAGAGAGAGAGAGAGAGAGAGAGAGAGGTGGAGGGGCATGAGTGCAAATTTAAACCAAAAAATACATTGAGACCTATATAAAAGAAAAGGACACTCTCACACACACACACCCGTAGCAGTCTTTTTATGCTATACAACAACGGGAATAAGAAGGAAATTAGACAAATGTATAAAACTTCTTTATAGAGAAAGAAAACAGTCATGGCGAGGACGGAAATGGCAGTAACGACAATAACCACATGAAAGATAATCTCTTCTTTGGGTGCAAAGATTCTTCTTCTTCTTCTTCTTCTTCTTCTTCTTCTTCTTCTTCTTCTTCTTCTTCTTCTTCTTCTTCTTCTTTCTTCTTTGTTCTTTCTTGTTCTTCTTGTTCTTCTTGTTCTTCTTCTTCTTCTTCTTCTTCTTCTTCTTCTTCTTCTTCTTCTTCTTCTTCTTCTTCTAGTATGAGCATGAACTGTTAATCTGACAAAAGCTTGAAGCTCTTAACCATAGATGATACTTCTGCACATGCCACACACACACACACAACACACACACACACACACACCACACACACACACACACACACACACACACACACACACACACACACACACACACACACACACACAACACACACATCCTTCGGATGAGACTTTAAACCGAGGCCCCGTGTGCGAACCCACGCAGAACACATTGCGCACACGTTAAATCCTGTTCCGCTTTCCGTAAGAGTAGGCCATCGTGTGCCGGTGGGAATAGATGACATTTACACAACTGCATACACACGGGACTGAATGTAAAAAAACCGCAAGAGTGCTTATTCCATTATCCTCGATATGAAAGAATAAATCAAATGAAAGAATAAGTCAAAATATCACACACACACACACACACACACACACACACACACACACACACACACACACACACACACACACACACACACACAGGTCAGAACATTGCACTCCCAATTTGACGACCCAGATTTGATTACCGTTTGAGGGGATTTCTCCCCCAGAGTTAACATCAGTGCTGACTCCACTCTCCCCAAAAGTCCTTCGGATGAGACTATAAACCGAGGCCCCGTGTGCGAACGCACACAGAACATCTTGCGCACACGTTAAATCCTGTTACGCTTTTCCTAAGAGTAGGCCATTATGTGCCGGTGGGAACAGATAAAATTTACAAAACTGCATACATAATTATAGGGACAGGCTATAAAAAGCACACGAGTGCTTATTCCATTATCCTCGATATAAAAGAATAAAGAAATAAAATAAATAAATAAACGCTCTTCTCTCTCTCTCTCTCTCTCTCTCTCCTCTCTCTCTCTCTCTCTCTCCTCTCTCTCTCTCTCTCTCTCTTCTCTGTCTTCCGGTGTCATGATGATAACAAATACTGTTAAAATGCTTAAGTTTATAGAGAGTGCTAAAGAGGGAGGGAGGGAGGGGAGGGAGGAGAGAGAGAGAGAGAGAGAGAGAGAGAGAGAGAGAGAGAGAGAGGAGAGAGAGAGAGAGAGAGAGAGAGAATTTAATCTAGAGGCAGCGGAAGAAAGGATCGAAAAAAAATAATAACATGAAGGGAAATAGGAATCTTACTCCTAAGTAAACTAATGGAAGGAACAAAGGACACAATTTCAATGGACAAGAGCTTTCTCGCCAACGTTTGTGGAGCTGTGTGTGTGTGTGTGTGTGTGTGTTGTGTGTGTGTGTGGTGTGTGCGTGCGTGCGTGCGTGCGTGCGTGCGTGCGTGCGTGGTGTGATTTGTATAATGAAGAAACTAACATCTTCATAAAATGAAGCTCTTATGTTGCTTGTGAAAATATTTGATACTCAGGTTCATTTTGCTGTATTAAAATGTTTATTTTATTATTATTTTGTTTTTAAAATTTATTAATGGATCTGATATCAGGGGCTTGATGCTGCTGCTGTGCACTGTGGAAAAGTTAATTTGTTTGTATGAAAGAAATTTCTCGGAGTATCACCACAAACATCCAATGATCTTGTATATGATGCTTTTTATAGTAAAGTGTATTCGATATGGGTTAAAAGTAACGCAAACGAATGCACAAAGGTTACTTTTTAAGGCTTCCAAGATGCTGATGGATTTGGATATTAAGGGCAAAAGAACTGGTGTAAGAGTAAAATTGTTTGAATATGGCTTCCACTTTGCTTTGGATAAATGAAGGAGTTGAAGATGTTAAAGGATTTACTCGTATGTTTAGAGAGAGGCTGGTCAAATGCCGATGGCAGGATTGGAACTCTCATCTTCAAAATAGTGATAATTTGATTTTGATAAACTGTAAACATTTAAATTGCATATCAACCCACATGTCTATAGATATTGATAGACACATAAAGCGTATCATGACCAAATTCCGATTGGGAATTTCGGAGATACTTGTCCTTTCAAAACGCTATAGTAAATCAGATGGCAGAGCTTTGATATGTCCATTGTGTAAAGATTCAAAAGAAGATGGGTTTCATTTTGTACTTTCTTGCCCAGAATTAAAAGATCTTGGAGAACAATTTATTCCAGTAAAATATTTCAGGTATCCATATTTGTTTAAACTAATACTGCTAATGTCAGCAACAAATGGAACTGCTGTTAAGAGATGAGTTTCTGTTTGTACAAAGCATTTAAAAGGCGAAGCGAGTATGTAACAAATTGCTAAAGTGGATGTGTCCTGTCAACAGTGTCTTGTACAGCCCCATTCTAAGGGGCTGTAGCCTATATTATGAATAAACATCGGAATCTCTCTCTCTCTCCTCTCTCTCTCTCCTCTCTCTCTCTCTCCTCTCTCTCCTCTCTCTCTCTCTCTCTCTCTCTCTCTCTCCTCTCTCTCTCTCTCTCTCTCTGTCACGTAATATCCAAATCTCTCTCTCTCTCTCTCCTCTCCTCTCTCTCTCTCTTTTCTCTCTCTCTCTCTCCTCTCTCTCTCTTCTGTCTGTCTGTGTGTGTTTAGGCAAAAAATAAACAACAACAACAGAAAAGGAACAAAAAGGAAAAGCACACATTAGAAGCGTGTGTCCCACCGTTGTGTTTGTTTTTAATTTGCCAAGTTTACATTAAGACATTTCAGCCCCTCACCCCCACCTTGAATATCTCCCTTTCCCTACCCTTCTCCTTTTGTTTATCCGTCTTTCTGTTTGAGAGTTTGTTTCTGTCTCTCTCTGTTTCTCTCTCTCTCTGTGTCTCTGTTTCTGTATCTCCGTCTCTATCTCTGTCTGTCTGTCTGTCTGTCTGTCTGTCTGTCTGTGTGCCTGTGTATTTGTCTCTGTCTCTGTCTCTGTCTCTGTCTCTCTCTCTCTCTCTCTCTCTCCTCCCTCCCTCCCTCCCTCCCTCCGGCCTCTCTCTCTCTCTCTCTCTCTCTCTCTCTCCTCTCTCTCTCTCTCTCTCTCTCTCTCTCTCTCTCTCTCCTGTCTCAATTCGTCCCTTGTCTCCCTCCATCTGTTCCTCCGTTCCGCCCCCCCCCCTCCCAATTCTCTCCTGCCTCGGGGTTGCAACGCCAACAGGATGCCTGATTTCAAAAGACTTGTAATTAAGAAAAAAAATCATTCACACACATCCTAAATTATCAAACAAATAACCCTAAGGCAGTAGCACTTGTTTGCCTGTATTGCCGCTAGAGCGATTCTATTTATTCCTGATCTGAAAGGCGTCAGTTGTTTGAACATGTTTATTCATGAGGCAAACTGAGAGAGAGAGAGAGAGAGAGAGAGAGAGAGAGAGAGAGAGAGAGAGAGAGAGAGAGAGAGAGAGAGAGAGAGAGAGGAGAGAGAGAGATTCTTAAGTATCAAGAGATTCTTAAGTATCAACAGCATAGGAACAATTACAACATACATTTTTCTTAAATCGGGGAGATCAAGGTAGTAACCAGGTAATGAAAATCAAGGACATCAACAACAACAACAACAACAACAACAAAATGAACAAAACAGCAACAAAAACAACCAGGCGTTAAATTCAGTTAGGTTAAGAACTTCCTCCATGGTGCTTCAGGGAGGTCAGTTTTAGGGACAGAAATAGAAATACCTGTAGAGTGGAGCACGGTTTTCTAAATCAAGCTTGGCCACAAGATTCCTTCATCGTGCTCCAGGGAAGTCAGTTTAGGAAACAGAAATAGGAACGTTTGTAGTGCGTGGCTGTTTTAATTTTGATAGGGTGCATGGTTTCCGAATTCAGGTTGGCTAACAGCTTCCTCCTATGTACTTTAGGGAGGTCTGTTTTGAGGAATGGAAATAAAAGTGTTAGTAGCGTTTCTTTTGTGCATTCTTAGTGTAGTGCATAGTGTTTAATGCTGGTGTGGTGCATGCTGTGAGCAGCATCTTTGATCCCCTTTCCTTGGACTCTGACGAGCACTTTCCCGGTGTCTGCTTTTCTCATGGGAGCGGAACAGCCTCGCAGTCCGAGTTTCAAACTCAGTGGTGATCTGATTGTGCCTGATGGCGCGGGTTTATGTGGCCATTGTTTTAAAACCTTTTCCTCCTCGGTTATCTCTTGCTTCTGATAACGTCCAACTACCAGCCCCTTGGCTAAAGCAAGACTATCAACTGAGGTTCCATGTACAGATGCATGCATTATATCTTTATTTTAAATCTTTATTCTTTTATTTTGAGGATAATGGAATGAGCACTCGTGTGCTTTTTTTTTTTTTTACATCCAGTCCACATTTGTATGCAGTTTTGTAAATTTTGTCATTTTGATCTTATTTGCATGTCTATTCCATGCTGTTTTATAGATTCACCGACCACGGAGGCCATAACAGGTTTGCCACGTTGTTCTTTACCAGTAGCACACTAACGCTTACTTCAAATTGAAAAACCAGCACTCCTCGTCAGCATGAAAAATGTTCAGATGTAATGACCTAGTACTATCATCATTTCATTCCTGACCTTAAGGCAAATAAAATCAAGTCCTGCTGAGGATACGATCATCGCCATTCCGCTGAATTTATCATCCCCATGTTTAAAACAAACAAACAAACCAACGGACAACTCCCTTCTCCCCTGCCAAGCATTTGAAAATAACACTGTAGAACAGATGGACATCCTATTTCCATTCCAGTGTTTACCATGTCTTTTACCCGGACACTGGAGCAAAACTCCGCGGGCGGAAAATATAACACATCAGAAGGAAAATGTTGTCATACTTTCTTGAAAAATGGCAGGAGAATAGACTTGGCAGGCGGAAAATATAGAGAGAGAGAGAGGAGAGAAGAGAGAGAGGAGAGAGGAGAGAGAGAGAGAGAGAGAGAGAGGTGTCTATACAGTTTTGATAAACATATACATTAGCCCAGACCACAATGCACTGAATGAAAGGGGGGGGGGGGGGGAGGAGGGTATATTCCAGAGTCCGAATACTGATGATACTGAAAGAACTCTTCACGGATAGATAGATAGCTGTCTGTGGGCTGAAAATTCACTCTTTT
>CM060330.1:11588859-11593859 GCA_030674155.1 Stramonita haemastoma
CGGGAACGGAGTTGCAGGGGGGAAGAGAAGATATAGGACTGTAAAGAGTGGGGGTAACAGAACAAAATCGGAATTTGCAGGGTGGATAGAATCTTGCAGATTAAGGCTTAAGGAGAGGTCAGTGTAGATAAAAAATAGTCATTGTTTGGTCCAAAATTCTTTGCGTTGTCTTTAGAGTAGTTTAGAAGAAAGATGTGCATGGCTTGTTGTTAGAAAGTGCATGCTGTGAAACACACACACACACACAGACACACGCACGCATGCACGCACGCACGCACGTATGCACACACGCTCGTACACCAAAATGCAAGAAAGGAGGGCCATTGCGTGCCCATAAGAATGGATGCCATTTTTTTCCCTTAAAAAGCAAGCACACTGGCATCGTTTTTGTTTGTTTGTTTTTTTTAACTTGAAATGCGGCTACTTTAGTAGTGGCCAAACGGCCACGTACCCAAATGTCACATTTTTTTTACCATCAGTAAACATCAGAGCGAGGAATGAGAAAAAAGAAATGAAGAACTCTTACATCTTTAATATGTAGAGCACGGAATAGAATTCTTAGAAAGAAAAAAAAAGTAGATCTAGGAGAGAAATAAACCTCCCATAATGGTTTAAGAAAAACAACAACAACCACACAATGAGCGTATAAAGGAAACAAAGAAAGAAACAAAAGCCCTTAAGCACTGCACTGTACTGTATTGAGTTACCTTTTGTCTGTCTGTCTGTCTGTCTGCCTCCTGCTGCCTGCCTGCCTGCCTGCCCGTGTGTGTGTGTGTGTGTGTGTGTGTGTGTGTGTGTGTGTGTGTGTGTGTGTGTGTGTGTGTGTGTGTGTGTGTGTGTGTGTGTGTGTGTGTGTGTTGTTGTGTGTCTCTCTCTCTCTCTCTCCTCTCTCTCTCTCTTCTCTCCTCTCTCCTCTTCTTCTCTCTCTCTCTCTCTCTCTCTTCTCTGCACGCGCTCGTATATATATTGTTCGTGTGTGTCTCTTTGTGTTTTTTTTGTTGTTGTTTTCTAAAGAAAATAAATTAAACTACGAACAAACAAAACACGCTCTTACTGAATAAGGTGTTAAATATCTTCCTTCGTGAGAAAAAGAGAGACGAACAGGCAATTTTAGGGGAAAAAGAAGAAGAATCCCTCTCCCCTCAGGAGGCTAAAGATGTTTAATGTCTTTAGTTTAGGTTTTATTTTTGGTAAAGTTTCTTTCGTTTTTTTGTTTTCTATATGTTTATTTATTTTGTCTTTTTCGAGCTTCTTATTCTTGCTCTTTCTTTTTTTTTTTTGCTTTCTTTTGTTTTAATATGTTTATTTATTTATTATGTATTTTTGGATCTTCTTATTCATGTTCTTTCTTTTTCTTTCTTTCTTTTTTCCATCTCTTTATTTCTTTTTGTTTTATATATGTTTTATCATTATCATTTATTTATTTTTAGATCTTTATTCATGTTCTTTCTTTCTTTGTTTATATATGCTTATTTATTTTATTTTTTAAATATCTTATTCATTTCTTTTCTTTATTCGTTCTTTCCTTTCTGATTGTCTTGTTCTTTCTTTCTTTTTTCTTTTGTTTTTTTTTTTTTTCTTTCATTTCTTTCTTCCCTTTCTTCTTTCTTCTTTCTTCTTTCTTTCTTTTCTTTTTTCTTCCTTTCTTTCTCTTTTCTTTTTTCTTCTTTGCTCTCTTTTCTTTCTTTCTTTCCTTTTAATCTAGTAGCTTGTTTTTCTATTCTATTTTCTCTGTTCTTTCTTCTTTCTTTTTTCTGTCCTTCTCTTTTTTCTTTTCTTTCTTTATTTCTGTCCTTCTTTTTCTTCTCTTCTTCTCTTTCTCTCTCTTCTTCTTCCTTCTTCTATTTTTTCTCTTCTCTTTTTTCTTTTTTCTCTCTCTTCTTTTTCTCTTCTTTCTTCTTCTTCTCATTCTTTCCTCTCTCTCTCTCTTCTTCTCTCTCTTCTCTTCCTTCTCTTTCTTTCTTTCTTTCTTTCTTTTTTTCTTCTTTCTTCTTCTTTCTTTCTTCTTTCTTTCCTTTCTTTCTTTTTTCTTTCTTTCTTCTCTTTCTTTCTTTCTCTTCTTTCTTCTCTTTTCCTTCATGTCTACTCTTTCTATCTCCATTTCTCTCTTCTCTTTTTTTGGTGTTGCAAGAATTGGCTTTCTTTCATTCTTCCACTTTTTCTTCCTTTCGTTTTCTTCCTTCCTTTCATTCCTTCTTCCATATTATTGTCATTTTTCTTCCTCTCCTTTCTTTACTTCCTTCCCCTTTGTTCTTTCTTTCCCCCCTCTTATGTTGTTCCCTCCTTTTTTTTTCTTTTTTTGGGTTTCTTGAACACTTTCTTTTATCCTGCCTGTATGAGTGAGTGAGTGAGTGAGTGAGTGATGAGTGAGTGAGTGAGTGATGAGATGAATGAGTGATGGATGAATGAAGAATGAATGATGAATGACTGGATGGATGAATGAATGTCTGAATGAATGAATGAATGGATGGATGATGGATGGATGGATGATGGATGGATGGATGGATGGATGGGATGATGAAGATGGATGGATGATGAATGAATGTCTGAATGAGAATGAATGAAGGAAAGGATGTGAATAATGGATGGATGGATGAATGAGATGGATGGATGGATGAGGATGAATGAATGCAAAGTTGTTTGAATTAAAGGATCTGTGCCGGATTAGACTCGGCATAGCTAAGCTTGCAGTATCTTTTCCATGCGACATTTTGTTTCAGGGCTCTTTAAAACTTGTCTTGATTTCAGTAGTTTTTGTTGGTGTTGTTGTTGTTGTTGTTTTGTGTAGTTTGTTTTTGGAACTTTTGTTCCCTTTTTTCTGTCTTTCCAGCTCCTTAATATCTTTCTGGTCTATCATTTTTTTTAAAATCGTGTGTGTGTGTGCAAGAGAGGGAGAGGGAGGGAGGGAGGGAGGGAGAGAGAGAGAGAGAGAGGGAGGAGAGAGAGAGAGAGAGAGAGAGAGAGAGAGAGAGAGAGAGGAGAGAGAGAGATTGTCATCATTATCTTCATACTATGTCTACCAGTAGCTGCGCACCACCACCTTCACCACTACCACCACCACCATTATTATTGTTAGTACCGTAAAATCCCTAGCATACCCCCCCCCCCCCCCCCCCTGTGCACTGTTTAAGGGCAAAATTGGGGGGTGGGCGTTTGCTAGGGATAGACCCCTTTGCACAAAGTAATTTTTGTGCTCAACTGTGTAATTGAGTGAATACAAACCCCGGAAGCATGTAAGTTAGGTCGTGTGAGTAGAAGTGAAGGAAAAAATTTTTTTAAAGGGACTTTGAGGCAAAGAAGGCCAACAGTTTCCATCGCTTTCCGTTGTAGGTCCTTGTTTCGCAATACCCTGCCTTCAGATCTTTCATCTTCCAGATAATGCAGCACACCTAGGTAGACATGTTCAGATCTAACTGCTGGTCCTTTTGACAGTTTCCGTTTTTGTTTGTCTTTTCCGTACGCGCTCAAGTCTATCTCTGTTTTCTTTTCCGTACTGTGCTCAAGTCTATCTCTGTTTTCACTCCCTTCCCTGATCCTCTTCCTATCCACAGAAAATTCAGGGCACACTACGAAACATTCCAACCTGCTTCGTTATCCAGATATTAGAGGGCTTCCAATTTGAAAGATACAGTGTAAGACTGTCGCTTCGGCATTTTGCAAAAATGGCACAGAGAGATTCAAGTACCAACTTCCGGTCATCAGGAAGCGTCGTAAAAGTACCGGTACGTCACTGACAGACAAAAGACGTCAGTGGAAAAAGCATGACGTAATTTTAAGTCACTTAGTTGGTGATGGGTGGGAGTGAGAAGAGACAAAGAATAAGAAAAAAGGAAAGAAACAAGAAAAGGTAAAGAAGGGGGAAAAGATGACTTTCAGAAAAGTCTGCACAAATCCTAGTGAAAGTGAGCATAGTCTCTTTGAAAAAAGCAGGGTGGGCGTTTGCTAGGTAGTTACCCCTGTGCACAACTTTTGGCCCAAAGTGGGGGGTGGGCGTTTGCTAGATGGTGGGCTTATGCAAGGGATTTTACGGTAGTAGTAGGAATAGTACCATCATCATCTTCATCATGATCATCATCATCATCATCATCATCAGCAGAAGCAGCAGCAGCAGCAGCAGCAGCAACAACAACAACAACAACATCAACATTATCATCACTGTTATCATTGTTTCAGTATTATTATTATTATTAATTTGTAGAATTATTGACAATATCATTTTTAAATTAACGCATGCAGGATATTGCAAACTCAGCACAATAATTCCTTTAGATTCTCAGTCACACTAGAAACTCCTCAGCGTGCCACTGCATGATCTGCAGTCTTCTAAGACCCTGTTTGTCGGCGCCACTGAAAAGCTGAGGTCAGACAGAGCCATTGTCAGGGAGCAGACTGCCAACTCCTTACAAAAGCAACTCGAGAGTAGCGCGAAGAAAACAGTGTTCATTGTGATGGCAACCTCAAGCTTCTTCTCCCCATTGAGCTTACAGATTTTCCCCTCTTGCCTGCAATCGATGAAAAACTTTGGAGTGGTGATCAATAGGAAACCATGGCTAGCATTGATCCGGACTGTTTTGGGACGGTCACACTTGCCCGATAGCTTTCACGGTAGAGAGTCTTAAAAAAAATAAATTAAAAAACGAAATCAAAATCGAAAACTGACTGTGTGTATATATATAGGTCTCGTCCTTTCTATTCGGAGGACTTGGGATGGATGAGTGGAGAGCTTTTTTCTTGGGAGGTGGGGGGTCGTTCTTATTTAAGTTTAGGTTTTTGGCTCGATAGTATAGCGAAAGTAAGTCTGTGCAGCAAAGTAAATCGACTGTGAGTCGGTGACACCATTGTGCGTGTCACTGCGCGCGCGCGCGTGCGTGCGTGCGTGCGTGCGCGTGCGCGCGCGCGCGCGCGCGGTGAGTGAACAAATTCTTAAGAAGATGTTGCAGATTTTATTTACCTAACCGACATACCGCGCTCCCATATCCTTTGCACAAAGCAGAAAAGAA
>CM060330.1:11606359-11613859 GCA_030674155.1 Stramonita haemastoma
TTGTAGTTCTTAGTATTTCAATCATTTAAAGGGAAGACTTCGATGTTTAATTTTTGTCTTCACAAATCAACATGTTCTTGGCATTTGGGTATAAATTTGATTGTCGCAGAGATTCGGTCATAATTCAAAGTGAAAACTGTTTGATGTTCAACAGTTGGGTTGTTTAGTTTTTGGATTACTTTTTTTTTTTTTTTTAAAGTGTAGCACTTTTTGTTAAAATGCTCAAGTTATGAGATAGTTCTAAAATTGGTAATCTCTGTCTGTCTGTCTGTCTGTCTGTCCTGTCTGTCTGTCTGTCTCTCTTTGTCTCTGTCTCTGTTTCACACTCCTCTCTCTGTTCCTGACTCTTAGACAGTCTGTCTGTCTCTCTGTCTGTTTTTTCTGTCTTACCAGCAGTGCATGACATAGGTGTACGAGTCTCTGCAACGTTTCAAATGCTGACATGAACTACAAAATCTTTCGGACATAGGAAACAGAAGAACTTACTTTGGGGCATCTTTGCATGTGTTTGTGTGTTGGGGGATGTGTGTGTGTGTGGTGTGGTGTGTGTGTGGTGTGTGTGTGTGTCTGTGTGTGTGTTGCGTGCGTGCGTGCGTATATGTGTGTGTGTGCATGTGTGTGTGTAAACAAAAGCACATTGTATTGAAAACAAGAAGAGACCCCGTCTCTAGAGAAGGTGACAGTTACCCTTTCCTGTCTATTCAGATAAGGTGTCTTCTTCTTTGAACGCCCAGACAGCTACTACTGTTTTCTGATCATATGAGCAAAAATTCTGATGGGGGTATAATAGTATACCTTGTAACAGTATCACACCTACATCTGCTCGACCTCCAGACCAATTATGAAAGTTGTTCAGGGTATATACATATATATATATATAAACATATGGTCCACTTTGCAAGATCTGTTACCAAAGTTCGATTGAGTGTATGCTGTCATCACCTTTGGAACACCTGTTTTCTTTCAAGTTTACTGGAGTTCATAACATGGTTATCCTTGGAAGACCCTCTGTTCACTGCCCCCCTCCCTGTGTAGGTAAATTAATATATTTATTTCTTGTCTTGATTGCTGTGCTTTCAGTTTTGTTGTCACTTATCGTTGTCTTATGTTAAGTTGAATAGTGGGGTTATATTTTAAGTGAGTTATGTAAACTTTGTTGTCACAGCAGATGCTTATGTGTGAAGTTCGGACTGCTGTAGCCACAAAGAATTTACCGTCCCTGTAAAATGCACAAAACAGGACGTGCGCGCGTGTATGTATGGTATGTATGTATGTATATGTATGTATGTATGTATGTATGTATGTATGTATGTATGTATGTATGTATGTATGTATGTATGTTGTGTGTGTGTGTGTGTGTGTGTGTGTGTGTGTGTGTGTGTGTGTGTGTGTGTGTGTGTGTGTGTGTGTGTGTGCTGTCACATGTGTATGTGTGTGTCTATCTGTTGTAGACCGTCCTGTCTCTCTGAGGGAAAGAGAAAGTGAGAGAGACGGAATGCAGGGGTGAGATGCAGAGAGGGAGAGGTAGAGAAACACACACACACACACACACACACACACACACACACACACACACACACACACACACACACACCCACACACACACACACACACACACGCACACACACACACACACACACACACACACACACACACACACACACACACACACACACACACACACACACACACACATACATACATACACATACAGACACGCACACACGCACAAACGTGTCAGGTAGTTGAGAGAGAGAGAGAGAGAGAAGAGAGAGAGAGAGAGAGAGAGAGAGAGAGAGAGAGAGAGAGAGAGAGAGAGGCAAATTGACAGACAGATAGAAACAAAAAAGTTGAGAGCGTGAGAGAGAATTTCAGAAATGCATTTATAGTGCTTTTTGAAGTATCTAATCCGAACTTGCAGTTTTTGATATTTCAAGTATTTGACAGAAATCCTTTGAGGTTTGAGTTTTGTCTCCATAAATTAACTTTTTGTTGTTGTTTTTGCATTTTGGCACTCCAGTGAAAATTTGATCGTCTCGCAGATTTGGTCACAAATTCTGGTGAGAACTGTCTGATTTTTAGCAGTTGAGCTTTTAAAAAAGCTAATCAGAATTTGGCTTTTTTAAATTGAAGAGCTGCATTTTCAAGAATACTGACTGGAGAAATTGATGACATCTTTCTCTCTCTGTCTCGCTAACTCTCTGTCTGTATCTCTGTCTGTGTGTCTGTCTGTGTGTCTGTCTCTGTCTCTGTCTCTGTCTCGCTGCTGTCTCTGTCTGTCTGTCTCTCTCTCTCTCCCCCCCCCCCCCCATTTCTTCATCTTCATGCTCCCTTCCCTCTCATTTTCTGTCTTAGCATCATCAGTGCATGACACATGTGTTCAAGTTTCTGCAACCTTTTAAATGCTGACATGAGCTACAGAATCTGCAGGACTGCAAACTAGAGAAGCTAAGGTTTTTTTATGACATTCCTTAGCTCTGTTTCTAGGATCTATATGAGAGAAAAAACAACAACAACATGTGAATGGTAAAGTCTTGTTGGAGACGTGGCAGGAAACTATTCTGACAAATTTCAGTCTCTTGTTGTGACCTCTGTGGGTTTATCTCTTGCTCTCTCTTCTTCTGTCAGTCTTTTGTCTGGTGCGTTCTGGTGCTTTTGCTTTTGTTTCTCTTAGTCTTTTCTTCCCTCTGCAGTTTGCTTCCTCATGTCTTTTTCCTTCTTCCACTCTGTCCCTCTCTTTACTGTTCTCTCTGTCTTTGCCAGTGTGTGGGTGGGGGGATAGGGGGGGTAGGTGGGTGGATGTGTGTATGGATGTGTGCATGCGTGCGTGCATGTGTGTGTTCATGCGTGCGTGAAGGTATGCATGCATGCGTCAAAATTTTATTTTCAGATGGTGCGTGCATATAGTGTGTGTGTGTGTGTGTGTGTGTGTGTGTGTGTGTGTGTGTGTGTGTGTGTGTGTGTGGTGTGTGTGTGTGTGTGTGTGAACAAAACCCTATTGTACCACAGACAAGAAGAGGCCAGTCTCTAGAGAAGACGACAGCTGACCGTTTCTATCTATTCATATGGGGTATGATCTCTGGTAAAACTAAAAGCATTACCCTTACGTCTGTTTGACGTCCAGACCTGTTCAGAAAGTTCTCTTGAGTGTGTACACATATGGTCTACTTTGCAAGATCTTGTTACCAAAGTTCGTTTGAGTATGTACTGTGGTCGCCTTTGGAAAACCTGTTTACTTTCAAGTTTACTGGAGTTCATAACATACCCCCCTCGCAAGACCTTCTGTTGACTGTCTCTATCTTCAGCCCACCCCCCTGTGTAGGTTGATGTCATTTTTTTTTCTGATGATTGCTACGCTTTCAGTTTTGTTGTCACTTGTGGTTTGTCTCGTGTTTGGCTGAATAATGGAGTTGGAATGTCAGACTTTTGTGAGTTAGTGGGAGTTTTGTCAACTTTGTTGTCACTTTGAACTTTTGTGTGTGAAGTTTTTGGACTGCTTTCCCCCGCAGGGAATTTATAATCCTTGTCGTATGCACGAAACAGGAAGTTTGTGTGTAAGTGTGTGTGTAAGTGTGTAAGTGTGTGTGTGTGTGTGTGTGTGTGTGTGTGTGTGTGTGTGTGTGTGTGTGTGTGTGTGGTGCGCGTGCGTGTTTGTGTGTGTGTGTGCGTGCGCGTGTGCGTGTTTGTGTGTATGTGTGTGTGTGTGTGTGTGCGCGCACGCGTCTGTGTGTGTACTGACATGTGTATGTGTAGCTCTCTGTGTCCCTGAGAAAAAGACAAAGCGAGAAAGGAGAGCGGATAGAAACACAGAGAGGGGTCAGTTAGTAGAGAGACAGACAGAGAGACAGCCACTAAGGCAGGCAAGCAAGCAGCGTGGCGTGAGAAAGAATAGCAGCAATGCATTTACAGCACTTTTTCAAGCCTCTAATCCGAACTTGCAGTTCCTAATACTTTAAGTATTTGAAGGAAAGCTTTCGAGATTTGATTTTTGTTTCCATCAACATTTTTGTTTTTCGTTTTGGCACTCCAGTGAAAATTTGATTGTCTTGCAGATTTGGTCACAAATATTTATAGTGAAGAGTGTCTGTTATTTAGCAGCTGAGCTTATGAGGAAAAAAAGATCTGATTAGAATTAGGCACTTTTTTGTGAGAGTGCTTAAATTTCAAGAATGCTAGAGAAATTGGTAATCTCTCTCTCTCTCTCTCTCTCTCTCTCTCTCTCTCTCTCTCTCTCTCTCTCTCTCTCCTCTCTCTCTCTCTCTCTCTCTCTCTCTCTCTCCTCCATCCCTTTCTCGTTCATGCCTTTTTCCTCCTCTCATTTTATCTCCTAGCAGTGGTGCATGGCAGATTATGTCCGAGGTACCGCAACCTTTCAAATGCTGACGTGCATTACAGAAGCTTTAGGGGCTGCACAACAGAAGAGCTTGTTCATTGGCTGCCCTCTGCTCGCTTTCTGGGACATATGCCTGACAAAAAACCCCATGTGAATGCTTTAAGTCTTCTTGGAAATAATTTCTTAACATTTTCATCTCCATTTTCTGAGTATAAACCTTCGTGAGTTTATCTCTGGCTTGTTCTTCTCTAAGTCTCTCTCTCTCTCTCTCTCTCTCTCTCTCTCTCTCTCTCTCTCTCTCTCTCTCTCTCTCTCTCTCTCTCTCTCTCTCTCTCTCTCTCTCTCTCTCTCTCTCTCACTCTCCCCACTCTCCCACACACCACACACACACACACACACACACATGTCTCTCTCACTCTCACTCTCTCTCTCACTCTCCTCTCCTCTCTCTCTCTCTCTCTCTCTCTCTCTCTCTCTCTCTCTCTCTCTCTCTCTCTCTCTCTCTCTCTCTCTGTATGTGTGTGTGTGTGCGCGCGTGCGCGCGCTTGTTTGCTAGCTTGCCTGCTTGCTTGCAATTTTAGGTCTGTTCACTTTATTTGTATATTTATCTATCATTTACTCTTCTATTTCAAGGATGATGGAATAAGCACCAATGCCCTTTTCTTTTCTAAATCCAGTCTCTTTATGTATGCCGTTTTGTAAATTTCCACATCCGTTTCCATCGATACAAATGGCCTACTCTTCCAGAGGATGTAACTGATTTTGACGTGTGCCCAAGATGGTCTGCATGCTTTAGTGCACAGGACTTCAGGCTTCTATCTCACCCGAAGGACTTCAAGAGATATCAGACAGAACAATGAATTTGTGTGTGTGTGTGTGTGTGTTGTGTGTGTGTTTGTGTGTGTGTGTGTTGTGCGCGCGCGTGCGCGCGCACAAACGCTTATTGTATTAAAGTTAACAAACAGGCCTCAGTCTCTACAAAAGGGGACAGCTGCCCTCTTCCTGTCTGTTCAGATGGGGTATAATATCTGGCAAGGGCATCACGTCTACGTCTGTTTGACGTCCAGATCTATTCTCAAATTTCTCTCTGAGTATGCAAACATATGGTAAACTTTGCAAGATCTTGTCACTGAAGTTCGCTTGAGTAGCTGTGGTTGTCTTTGGACGCCATTTTTTGGGGAAGTTTTCTTGAGCTTTGTAATATGGTTAGCCTTGCAAAACCTTTTTGCTGTTTCTGTCTTTAAGATGATGTTGTGTGTTCTCTGCGTGGTGGCTAAAGTGTCTGTTTTGTTGTTCTCACTTACGGTCATCGTGTGTGTGTGTGTGTGTTGTGTGTGTGTGTGTGTGTGTGTGTGTGTGTGTGTGTGTGTGTGTGTGTGTGTGTTGTGTGTGTGTGTGTGTGTGTGTGTGTGTGTGTGTGTGTAGTGAGAGAGAGAGAGAGAGAGAGAGAGAGAGAGAGAGAGTGTGTGTGTGTGTGTGTTGTGTGTATGTGTGTGACAAACAAATTTTAATGTAAGATGTATAGAAATTGGCACACACGCAAACCAAGAAAAAGAAATAAGAAGAGTACAAGAAACACAATGTATGCTGTAGCTGCTAAAATATGTTGTTCTCTCTATCTTCCAACATAAAAGGTAGATAATAGAATAGAAGACAGACAGACAGACAGACAGACAGACAGACAGACAGACAGCAGGCAGGAGGCAGGCACAGACAACAGACAACACAGAGAGACAGAAAACAAAGAATCATTTACACCACTCAGTCACAGCAGATTTCTCTGCATGAAAAATTGGCTGCTCTTCTTATGATCAATGCCTCAGCAGCACTTAAGCAGAGCTATCTACATTCCTTTTTTTTCTCTCTGTATCTCTATTGTTGAGAAATCCTTTCTACAGAATATTGCCAGGAAACAACGCCCTTGTGCCCATGAGTAGCCGTGAGTGTTGTGCACACGGCCTCGGTTTATTCGACAAAACTAGTACCCAGACCACCACTCGAGGTCTAAATGAATGCGGAGTGTGTGTGTGTGTGTGTGTGTGTGTGTGTGTGTGTGTGTGTGTGTGTGTGTGTGTGTGTGTGTGGGGGGGGGGGGGGGGGTGAGATTCCAATGTCATACTGGCATTGAACCTGCAACCTTTTGCTTTCAAGAGAGTGTGTTGCCTCTAGACCCACTGATCCATCATGAATAAATGAACGAGCGAATTTTTGGTTCTGTGGGGCAATTAGAAAATGAAATTTAGAATGCAGTTTTGCACCCAGGTCTCTACGGGCTTGTGGTCAGAGGAGGGTGATAGAGGGTAGGCGCAAGCTGAATTGACGTGGGATTGAGAGAGAGAGACAGAGACAGAGACAGAGACAGTGAGAGAAGGCAAGGCAAATTCTTTTATTCGAGGATAATGAATAAGCACTCGTGTGCTTTTTTTTTTACATCCAGTCCCCGCCAGAGGAGAGAGAGAGAGACAGAGACAGAGACAGACAGACAGACAGACAGACAGACAGACAGAGAGACAGAGAGAGTGAGTAGAGAGAGAGACAGAGAGAGAAGTAATGAAACGGACAATGCTTTTTCCCCCCAGCTAGCTTTGGCGCTGGTGCAGTTGCGAAATATGAAATAAAATAAAAATGGGTGAAAATATCGATGAAAAAAGAGAGGATATTTTGTGATTTTTTTTGGTTGGTTTCTTCGGGGGGGGGGGGGGGGGGGGGGTACAAACGCACACGTTTACATCTACACTCGCATTGATACATTTTACGCGAATGCACTCATGCATGCGTGCACACACAGACATGCATCTTATCACGCACAATCGCAGACATGCGCAGGAACGCACGCACGCACGCACACACACACACACACACACACACACACACACACACACACACACACACACACACACACACACACACACACACACACAATAATATATATATATATATATATATTTTATATATATATTTATATATATATATATATATATATATATATATATATTATATGTTCCACCCAACCATCATGGCTGTGCACGCGCACAAGCCGCAGACTTTTGTGGAATCCAGACTGGCGAGCAAAAGAAAACAGACCGTTTTATATTATAGATATTTGGTAAATAGACCCGCATTCCATTGAGCGATTGGGGGAAAAAGACCGTGTCATTTCGTTTATT
>CM060330.1:11618859-11623859 GCA_030674155.1 Stramonita haemastoma
ATTACACTTAAGTTTTGAATGTATTGTTACATTGCTTCATTGTGCATAGTGTTTGTGTGTGTGTGTGTGTTTGTGTGTGTGTGTGTGTGTGTGTGTGTGTGTGTGTGTGTGTGTGTGTGTGTGTGTGAGAGAGAGAGAGAGAGAGAGAGAGAGAGAGAGAGAGAGAGAGATACAGACAGACAGACAGACAGCAGACAGACAGACAGACAGAGACGGAGGACAGACAGGCAGACAGAGAGTTTCCTTAAAGGAACACATTTCCTAACGTTCATTTTTCATTCAAACTTGCAAGAAATATTTTTGAACTAGAAAACATTTTCAAAAATAAAAGAATCGATAGATATGTCATTCCCTAGAAGAAAGGGAGGAAAATGGATGACAGCATTTTAAAATAGACCTAGCATCCTGATCAGTATAACAAATCAAAACAGTGTGGCTTGCTGGTTTGAAAAGAGGGTATCCAAGAAAGTAAAGATTATTGAGTCGAGCCCCTTCCGAGGCAAAGACTTTTCTCTTCGTCCTGTTACCCGTGAGCAATGGTGGTCTGGGTGCTGGACAATGAGTGGCAGTGGCCTGGGCGCTAGTCTTTCGGATCAGACGAGAATTTGACGTCTGGTGTGCACGTGAAAGAACCCATGGCAACAATTGAGTCCTTGACAAAATTTTGTAGAAATGTTTTACTCTGAGAGCAGACATGAAGCAGACAGAAGAAGATAAAAACCCAACTACAACATATTGATTAAAAAAGAATAAACAAACAAAAACTCAACAAACAAAAAACAAAATAAAAAGGTGGTGGTGGTGGTGGTGGTGGTGGTGACATTTAAATATTTTGCTGATAGACTTTCCTTTGTAGAAGAAGCACGAATTTTGTTGAGATAAAGATCTGCTGTGGCTGTAAAATAATGCTGTCAACTGCATGGTTTATTTGTTTGTTTATTTATTTATTTATCTTTGTATCTATTCATTTATCTGTTCATTCATTAATTTATTCTTTTGTATCGAGGATAATGGAATAAGCACTCGTGTGCTTTTTTTTGTATATGTGTTTGGGGGGGTGGGGGGTGGAGTCGGTACTGATGTTAACACCATGGGGAAAATCCCCTTGAACGGGTTATAAAGTATGGGCAAGATGTTCTGCGTGCCTTCGCACACGGGACCTAGATTTATAGGTCTCGTTCGAGGGACTTTTGGGGGGAATAGAGTCGGCACTGATGTTAACTCCAAGGGAAAAATCCCCTTGAACGGAATTCTCTAAGAGTGTGTGTGTGTGTGTGTGTGTGTGTGTGTGTGTGTGTGTGTGTGTGTGTGTGTGTGTGTGTGTGTGTGTGTGTGTGTGGAGCGTGCGCGTGGCGTGTCTGTGTGTGCACAAGCGCACGGACGTGTATTGCATGCGTGCGCGTACGTGTAAAGCAAGACAAACTATTTAAAGACCAAAATATGACAGCAAGACAAAACAAAAGTTCAACCCAACAGCTACCTCCATAAAACAATAAGACCCCCCCACCCCCAAAAAAAAAAACGCAACAAAACCCCCCGTATAAACAAACCAAGTAAACAGCAACAATAAACAAAAAGAAAGAAAATAAAAACCCTTACCGTATCTTCTTGAATCTCATTGAAAATAAGCACCTCACACACGAATCAGCTTCAATTGCCATTGGAAAAAAGTCTTTCTGTGCTACTCTGCATTCTTTTTACCTGTTCAGTATTTAGAAGAGGACACAGTGCACAGCCTTGTGGTCATCCCAGTATCAACATTACATGTTAATAAAAAAAAAGAAACCAACAACATTACAAAAAAAAAACCCACAAAAAACCCAACAAACTATCAAACATCAAAAACTCTGCGAACACCGTAAAAGAGAGAAGGAACAAGAAAAAAACCAGGGGAATAAAACCTTCACAGTGCTCTTTCTTTCTTTTTCTTTCTTTTTTTTTTTTCAAAAGAGGGAATGTCCAGTCAGTAGATTTTTTTAAAGGCAGCAGCAAATTAAAATACATTGAATATACACAGCCGATACAGATAGATATCTCTTCACAAAAAGCTGAAGTTTCTTTTGTCGGTTTGTTCTTGGGTTTTGGGGGAGATGGGGTTGCTTTTTTTTGCCACTGTTTTAAATTGAAAACTTTATACTTTTTTAAAAATTTCAAACTATACTGGAAAGAGATTGTTTTTCAATAGTAAAGAAAGCTATGGACAGGAAAAGAAAACAAACAATCCACTTCGTAACGTTGTTTCACCCAACAGGTTGCGAGGAAGACAACCAATATAGTACATAATAACCAGAGAGAAAAAGAAAGGACTGCTTTCGTCAGACAACGTCAGCCCGTTTGATTGGAGGCAGGGCGGAGCGGCAAGCCTCACTTAGCCGGCTTCGCTTGCGTCGCCAACGCTTGAGGGTGGGGGAAGGGGGAGAGGGGGGGGGGGGGGGGGTCGCGTCATCCGTGGCACTCCTGTACCGCTTGCAGCAGTTTGTCGGATGCGGCAGTAGGAGGTATCGGCCTAGGTGGTTTATAGAACTGTAGGAAGAGTCAGATCCCTTGTGGTGCAGAGTTTTTGAGTGGGTGACTGAACTCTTTAAGATAGGTGATAGATAGGAAGACAGCCTGCAGAGCGTTGAACCTGACTGAGCTGGGTGTATAGTTTACTGCTTTGTCTTGGGTGAGCTGAAGGGTTTGGAACTTTATCTGTGGTCACTTGGTTTTGGGGCTGAAAGTTCCTTGGTGTTGTTGCTGACCTTTAGTCGTGGTACTTTGTAAGGTTGTTTTTTTGTGTGAGGGTACTGCTCTTAGCTCTGGTGTTGGTGTTTGGGTGAAGGATGAAACCGTTTTTACTCGTTGTTTTTTTCGGGGGGGGGGGGGGAGGGAGGGGGGGTGTTGGTTCGTTTGAAATTTTGGGGTGTTTGTGAATATGTCCAGTTTACTTTGACATCAAGATTGACTTTCCCATTCTAATTTTGTCACAGCGTTAAGCTTATTTTAGACAGACATTAATTTTACTTTGACGTGACGTTTACTTTACTTTGGCGTGACGTTCACTTTATTTTGGTGTGACGTTTACTTTACTTTGGTGTCACGTTTACTTTACTTTGGCGTAGCTCTTGGCGTGACGTTTACTTTACTTAAGCATGACGTTTACTTCACTTTGGCGTGGCGTTTACTTTGGTGTGACGTTTACTTTACTTTGGCGTGACGTTTATTTGCGTGACATTTACTTTACTTTGGCGTGACGTTTACTTTACTTTGGCGTGACGTTTATTTTACTTTGGCGTGACATTTACTTTACTTTGGCGTGACGTTTACTTTACTTTGGCGTGACGTTTACTTTACTTTGGCGTGACGTTTACTTTGGTACGACGTTTACTTTACTTTGACGTGAAGTTTACTTTATTTTGGCGTGACGTTTACTGAAATTTGCGTGACATTTACTTTACTTTGGCGTGACGTTTTTGAAGGTACAGCTGTTGTTTTTTTAACGTTGTCACAAAGTTCAGGTTACAATGTGATGTTTATTTGACAGACATAATGACTTCCCCCTTTACATCCTCAAACAGTCGCCGTGGCAGTCTGCTGAATTTTTCGGGGGTAACAAGTTGAACTTTAAGGAGCCCACCCTATTCTGGGTTACAGAATGCATGCTGGGTATGTTCATGCCTCCCTAACCAGGACCCATAGCTTTCTTTTCTACCAGAGGGATGGGAATCAACATGTGTGCTGTGTGCCCTACGTACGTTCGAGCACGGGACCTCAGTTTATAGCTGCATCCAAAGGATTTTGAAGAGAACGAAGTCTCTATCAATGTTAATTCGAGGGCAGTGATCTTCTGGAAACACACACTTCAGCATAGGACTGGAACCCCCGTCCTCAGTAGTCATCAAATCACAAGTTTGATGCTGTGACTATCAGGCTGTTCTCTGCCTACTGTATGCCCGGTTACTTGCCCACCTAGCTAACTGCCTACATCCAGAACTCCCTACTTACCTAACTACCTACATACCTCCCTAACTCCCTACCTCCCTACCTACCCACCCAGCCGCCCACCCACCTACCTACCTATATGCATACATACAAACGTAAACACACACACACACTCACACATGCATACATACATACATTACATACATACATACATCATACATGCATCATGCATGACATCATACATACATACATACATACATACATACATACATCCGTCTAATATCACATTAAGTGAACAGACGTAAAATTGAAGACACATATACATACATACATACATACATATAATACATACATACATACATACATACATACATACATACATACATACATACATACATACATACATACATACATACACACACACACACACACACAACTACATACATACATACATACATACATACATACATACATACATACATACATACATACATACATACATACATGCTATAAAAATCATCACGTACAAAGAGCGTAAACAACTAAACGGAGAAATGAACAAAATGTAATGATCGGGAAAAGAATGCACTGTGTGTGTGTGTGTGTGTGTGTGTGTGTGTGTGTGTGTGTGTGTGTGTGTGTGTGTGTGTGTGTGTGTGTGTGTGTGTGTGTGTGTGTGTGTTTGTGCGCGCGTGTGTATGTGCGTACGTGCGTGTGTGTAAAGTAAATAAAGAAGTGAATGATAGAACGAGTGAATGAATAATTCAGTCAGTCAATAAATCTGAGGGTGTGCTCTGCGCTCTCTCTCTCTCTCTCTCTCTCTCTCTCTCTCTCTCTCTTCTCTCTCTCTCTCTCTCTCTCTCTCTTCTCTCTCTCTCTCTCTCTCTCTCTCGCTGTGTGTGTGTGTGGGGTTGTGTGTGTGTGTGTGTGTGGTGTGTGTGTGTGTGTGTGTGTGTGTTTTGTGTGTGTGTGTGAGACAGACAGACAGACAGACAGAGACAGAGAAAATGAGAATGAATAGCTTATTGCTCACGGCAACTTGCACCAATGCATAGCAATATATCCATAACAAAATTCAT
>CM060330.1:11626359-11628859 GCA_030674155.1 Stramonita haemastoma
AAACATCAAACTTACATCAAACATCAAACTTACATGAAACATTAAAGTTACCTGAAATTTACATCAAACATACATTTACATCAAACATAAGATTTACATAAAACATCAAACTTAAATCAAGCAACAGACTTGCATCAAACATAAGACATCAAACTTACAGCAAACATCAAATTACATCAACATTAATACATCAACATCAACTTACATCAAACGTCAGACATACATCAAACATCAAACTTCCATCAAACAGCAGATTTACATCAATGATAACTTACATCAAACATCAAACTTACATCAAACATCAGATTTACATGAAACATTAAATTTACCTCAAGTTTACATCAAACATAAGTTACATCAAACATAAGAATTACATCAAACATCAAACTCACATCAAACGTCACATTAACATGAAACATTAAACTTACACCAAACATTAAACTTACATCAGAGATCAGACTTACGTCAAACATCGAGGTAACATCAAACACACATCAGAACTATATCAAACATCAGATTTACATCAAACATCAGATTTCACAACATCAAATTTACATCAATCTAATGATTATTATCGAACATCAGACTGACATCAAACATCAGACTTTCAAGAAACAAAAGTAACCAAGAAGCAACAAAAACAATAACAACAAAGAAAGAAACAACAGTTGTGATTTGTCAGCGTTTTTTCCCTACAATAAAACGTGCCTAGGAGAGTGTTCAAGAAGTGTGTTATTCTTTTTGCAGACCTTTTTTTCCTCTTCTCTTTTTTTCTTCTTGCTGTTGTTGTTTTCCTGTCTGGCAGTCATTATCTTCTGGGTTGGCTTTTTTTTTTTTTTTTTTAACGTTTTCTCTCTGTATTCTTTTGTTTGTTTGTTGTTTTTTCTTTCTTTTTCTTTGATTTTCTTTTCTTTGTGTTTTTGTTTTATCTCTTTTTTTCTGTGTGTTTATATCTCTTTCTTTCAATGCTGCTTTTTTTCTTTCTGCGTTTCTTTCCTTTTTTGCTTTTCTTTCTTTTTTTTTTTTTTTATTTAAGACTTTCTCTTTTATTTTTATTTGTTTCCAGCTTGCTTTTTTTTTTTTTTTTGGGGGGGGGGGGGGGTGTCTTTTTCCTGCTGTTATTCTTCATTTTTCATATTTCAATTTTATGCATCTATCTTATTGTGTTTTTGTAGCACAGTTTATTCCTCCCTTTTGTCTGTTGTTGTTTTTTGTTTGTTTTTTTTAATACATCTTTATATATTATAATATATATATATATATATATATATATATATATATATATATATATATTTATATATATATATATATATATACTGCTTCCGTTGCTACTGTTGCGGCTTCTTCTTTATCTACCCCTCCTCCCACGAACTTCTCTCTCTGTCTGTCTCTTACTCTGTGTTGAGAGAGAGAGAGAGAGAGAGAGAGAGAGAGAGAGAGAGGAGAGAGAGAGAGAGAGAGAGAGAGAGAGGGAGGAGGAGGAGGAGGAGGAAGAAGGAGGAGGAAGAGAGTAGAGAAGAAGAAGAAGATAGGAATAGGGAAGAATGAATGAAGCCATTAAAGGAAATAAACTTTAAAAATCTTAAAGTCTTCATCAAAGGTAAGCATTTTCCACTCCAAACTCTGCAGCAGCAGTAGTAATGTGGAGATGAAAACTTTCCAGACATTTTCCTTAGAGGAACTATACTGAAAAAAATGTCAGAAGGCTACCAGAGAACATCTTTGGCCATCTTTCAATTAGCGATAAAACACGGTCCGAAGTAAGTTGATCAAGTTCAACTTTTCCTACATAGGGGTTTTTTTTTCCTCTTACAGCCAGATTTGGAAACGATTAGGTTTTTTTTTTCCCCGTTTTTTGACTGTGTGGTAAAGTTTTAAGTTCTATGGTATGTAAATTCGCTACAGTTGATTCGTAATAGAATGTTTTATAATGGTTAAGGCGTTTTGGTGAAAAAAATAGGTCAATGGGGTTAGTTCTAAATTGAAGAGCAGGCGGTGGCATTATTATGCATGTCTGGCTCCTCTTCTGTTTTTGTTTCCGTCTCTCTCTTCTTTTCTCCGTCTTTCTGTCTCTGTCTCATATCTGTTTAATGTGAACTGATTTTTGACCTGAAGAGCACAGTTGCATGTCTGTCTCTTTTGGCGAGGGGGTTTGTGTGGGTGGGTATTTTTGTTTTATTCTGTCTCTACTTTTGTCTGCCCCTGTCATTATTTTTTTTCTTTGCCCTGCCTGTCAGTTTGTATAGCTGCTTGGAAATGTATCGCTGTCTCCGTATTTCTGTGTTTGCCTGTTTTATATCTTTTTTCCCCATTTTTTCTCTCTCTGTTCTGTCGCACACACACACACACACACACGCACACGCACACGTACACACACGTGCGCGCGCGCGTGCACACACACCATATACATACATACACACGCACGCACGCGCGCGCGCGCATACACACACACACACACACACACACACACACACACACACACACACACACACACAACACA
>CM060330.1:11636359-11638859 GCA_030674155.1 Stramonita haemastoma
GAAGCAAAACAGCAGGAGGATGAGGAGGAAGAAAGAAAAAGAAAGAAAGAAGACGAGAAAGATACTGGACTATTTCTGTGGAACACGGGAACGATCAAGGAAGACTTTTCTTCCAACTTGTGCATTCTCGTCTCAGCGAACACTCGAAATGACCTGGGCCAGACTCCAGTTCGATTTTGCATTGGAAACCTCGGCTGCTTGGACAAGGGAAAGGATGGCTTCTTTCTGCCAGGTTCAACTTGCCCAAAACACGGCCTAAACAATTCAAACCACTCAATATACAACAGAGCCTCAAGTCTCCTCAAGTAACTGAGGGAAAAGGCAAACCAAGATAGATGTATTAAGTTTAACGCGCGCGAGCGATCACACACACCCCCACACAAACACACATGCACCCACGCGCGCGCACACACCACAACATGCACACGCACACACACCAATGCACGCACCACACACACACACACACACACACACACCACACACACACACACACACCACACACACACACACACACACCAATGCACGCACTACACACACACACACACATACACACACACACACGCGCGCGCGCGCGCGCGCGCGCGCGCGCGTGCGCGCCTTGGAAGTACAACGTTTTCTCTTAATTGTTCACAGATCAGTCTATTCAAGAGGACAGATTGCTTTTTTTTTTTGTTTGTTTGTTTTTGTTTTTTTGTGTTTGTTTTAGATCGTCTCACAAAGTTTATACTGCAATATATATTCGAGAAAAAAAAAAGCACTGAATGGAATAGTGCCTTTTCTATCCCACTCTTTGTTTCTGCCTTGTTCCTTTTCTTTTTGTCAACCCTTTTTCGTCTCTTTTCTGCCTTCTTGGACCATTCTCTTGCCTTTTTTTCCAGAGAGACTAAAAAAAAAAAGACAATTCTCTCCCATGCCTAAGTCAGATGTGCTGGGCCTGACTTGTCAGGCGCTCAACGGCAGCGCAACGCAACGCATTTTCATTCGTATGACAGACAACAATAGTTGTTTTTCTGAGCGTTCGACGATGTCGACGACGACGACGACAACGACAACGACGACGACGACAAAGAAGAAGAAGAAGGAGGAGGAGGAGGAGGAGGAGAAGAAGAAGAAGAAGAAGAAGAAGAAGAAGAAGAAGAAGAAGAAGAAGAAGAAGAAGAAGAAAAAGAAGAAGAAGAAAAGAAGAACAACAACAACAACAACAACGACAACAACAACGACAACAACAATGACAACAATGACAATAATAACAGCAACAACAACATAAACAACCAACAACAAAAACAACAATTAAAATCGTTATGGGATTACCACCACCACCCTCCTTTCCCGCCCAATTCTTGCTTAAAAGCAAAAAGGAATCTGCTGTATCACTATCAGACTAGGTAACTGAACCCTGAAGAGAAAACTTTAAAAGTTTTATTATTGTACTAGTTTAAATACAGACACCTGTGCAGATGAGAGTGTGGGCATACATAGATCAGATGCCTCAGACATTCAAGGACGGGTTGGCGCGTGCAGGCACGCGCGCGCGCACACACACCGCACACACACGCGCACACACACATATACATAAACAGTCTCTCTCTCTCTCTCTCTTCTCTCTCTCTCTCTCTCTCTCTCTCTCTCTCTCTCTCTCTCTCTCTCTCTCTCTCTCTCTCTCTCTCACACACACACACACACACACACACACACACACACACACACACACACACACACACACCACACACACACACACACACACACACACAACTGCACGCTGACTCCGCGCACCCACTGCGCACACTCACTCATGTACACACACACACTCACACACACGCGCGCACTCACACACACACACACCACACAGACACACACGTACACACGCACGCACGCACGCACACACAAGCACACACACACACACACACACACACACACCACACACCACACACACACACACACACACACACACACCGAGAAAGACAGACAGACCGACACAGCGACAAACAGACAGACAGCCACAGAGAGAAAGAGACAGCCTCAGAGGAGAGAGAGAGAGAGAGAGAGAGAGAGAGAGAGAGAGAGAGAGAGAGAGAGAGAGAGAGAGAGAGAGAGAGGGAGGGGGAGAGAGAGGGAGAGGGAGAGAGAGAGAGAGAGAGAGAGAGAGAGAGAGGAGAGAGAGAGAGAGAGAGAGGAGAGAGAGAGAGGTTTCTACCTTACAATTCATCAAGCCACACAGAATCCAGAAACTGTGATCAGAAACACCACGATGTTTACAGCATCAGATTTGTCCTCTTTTTTTTTTCGGGGAAAAAAAGATTAAGTCAGGATGCTGCCCGGATTCTACATGGCTATAGTCTTGCCACACTACCAATTTACACATGGATGCTACTGTTAGCAGAAAGGTGACATAACTAGGAACAGGATGGTGTCAAAACAGGGCAAGCGTGTGCCGACAGAGACTTGATTAATTTAATGCTGGCTTTTAACTCCTTGAGGAGTCATTCATTAAGGCACTGAG